>JARHVA010004428.1:957500-1305000 GCA_037957365.1 Torreya grandis | reverse complement strand
TTATGGTAAGTTGGTTACCTATGATGAAATAGTAGTAGAGAAAGCAAAATGTTCCATAATATTTATAAAATTTGGTGGTTGAGAGCTACCTTGGTCCTATATTTTCAAAGTGAAATAATCTATGTTAATTAGTATTAATTATGTTTAAATTTAAGTCTAAAGACTAATCTATGTGTATGTTTTTAGTGGAATTTAAACTAAAGTGATTTGGTTAAAAAAAGAGTAAGAAGGTAGGGTAAGGTAGAGAAGAAAAATGTTGTTGATATTCATCTCAGACATCATGATAAATTTCAAGTGTTCCCAGGGCATATACTTAAAACTAATATATGAAATAAAATAGCTTAAACTCAAATCACAACATATATTAGGAAAACTTCTAAGGAAGATAAGACACAATGCAAATAAGAACCCCATTTAATTTAAAGTTTTACTCATTTAAGAAGATAGTTGATGCACATCTAAAAATATAGAGTAAATGAAATGAATCAAACTAAGGAACCTTAAATTAACCTAGAATATGCACAAGTTAACAATTCTGTAATCAAAAGGTGCATACCAAGAATTCAAAATAACTATTCAAATATAAGATTCAAAACAAACAATTGAGAGAGAAACCATATAAAAAATGATGCAAACAAATTCAGACAATATTTTCAAAATTCTTTTCTTACATTAATAGCTCAAAAATATACATTTTTTGGATCGAAACTCCTCTCTTTTATAATAGATAATACTCATTTTATATAAATAATGAACTATGTCAATCAGTTGCATTGACTTACAAGTGTACAAATGTAAAGGAAAATTGTCCTTTCTATAAAGTTTCTAGAATACACTATGCTTTCCAAAATGAATTGACCTATAGGCAAATATGCTAATAAAATTTACATGTCTTTACAAAATAATATCCCATTTTCAAAATTTACAATGCTTCAATAAAAGAGAATATTCCTAACTAATTGGTGGACCCTATGCTGATGAAGTTCCTTGATTTTGTTGAAGTAACCTTATGACATTTTGATTTTTCTCATCAATGAGTCTCAAATTAACCATAGGTTCAAGGAATATTTCATCCTCTTGCTCAGCTAGGTCTTCAATATCTCTATTATTTATCTCTAAAGCCTCCTTAATTCCCCTTTCCTTGGCTATATTTTCTTCTATCATTAGGATCATATCCATGATCCTACTATTGTCATTCCTAGAGATGCCTTAGATCTTGATCTTTACCTCTTGCATGACAAAAGTGGTCCTATGCTTGAATTCAACATATATGATGATGCTCATGGAGATGAGTGTTATGGGATTAGCAATCATGTTCTTAAAGAATTGTTCTATCCTATCTAGTAACTATTTATCATCCTTGAGAAGTATTTTAAAGCTCTTATACCACATGGTCAATCCTTAAATTTTATCTATAATTAGTTTCATGACCATTTTGAGATGGCCTATGCTAATGGTCTTGAAACCTATGATTTTATCCCCAGTTAAGATGCTAATTAATTCCTTCATATTATATTTTGAACTCTACCATTGAGTAATTAAACCCCTTGCTACTACATCTTATAGACCTAATATGCATTGACTTGCCTTTGTCATATTTAGAAAATTAATCATGTCATAAAAGGATGCCTTAAACATCTCTATCATAGTATTTGGGATTGATAAAATAGCCTACCTCTCAAGATTTTCCTTTTGCTTCTTCATATTCTCTATTTGTTGCTTCATGCCCTTGATACCAATCTATAGTTGGGATGATTGAGATTAGGCCAATCCAAGTATATCTTCTTCAAATATGGGGTAAAATATAAATTGTCAACCAATGGTTCTACCTTCTAAAAAATGAATTCCTCGCCAACAACCATGGCTCTCTTTTTAGTCACCTTCTCTAAACCTATAGTTTCTAGATTAAAGTGGACTCCAACTAATGATTGAATTATTGGAGGAGGATCTAGAGTCTCTATTTGGGTTCCACTTGACTCCCCAAGGGTAGCCATCTTTCTTTCCTTTTCCTCCTTCTAAAAGGCAATTATCCATGGTTTGAGTTCATCATGGATAGTTACATTCACTAACTTGGTCAAGGCCTAAGAATGTTGTAGAGTAGGAATCTTTTGTAGTTTATCATAGATGAACCATTTATGGATGGTTGGTCCTTGCAGCACATTTTATTCACTAAATACATTGACCCAACTCAAAAGGTGAGTAAAGGTCTATTTGGGTCTCTTTATTCCTACTAGAACCTAATCAAGTTTAACCTTTCTCTTTTGTGGGGATCAACTAGAACTACACTCGAATCTAATTCCTTCCCTTTATATGCCTCCTCAACTTGGGGTTGAGGTTATTATATATGCATTTCCTCTTCATTAGATTGATAAGTAGTGGACAACATTCGTAAATCATCTCCCACTATCTCACTTGGGTCTAATGCCACCAAATCAATGTATTTAATTGGAGATCTTGGTTCGTTGGGCTCATTTAAAGATGATATACCCTCCCTATGTCTCCTTTATTTAAGCTTCTATTCAATTTGTACTCCAAAATTTGGAAATTTCACTTGTGATTGTCGCTACATGGGAGGGGGTTGAGAGGATTGACCTACTAGCAAGTGGTATTGCCTCAAACCAAGTTTCTAAATGTCATCACTTCCTTTTTGGTTCCTCATCAATATGGATTTTATATTGA
Source organism: Torreya grandis (assembly GCA_037957365.1). Taxonomy (NCBI): domain Eukaryota; kingdom Viridiplantae; phylum Streptophyta; class Pinopsida; order Cupressales; family Taxaceae; genus Torreya; species Torreya grandis. The sequence goes on along the minus strand of JARHVA010004428.1, from coordinate 1,302,321 downwards.
TGCCACATTTCTTCAACCTATCTAATACTACTGTGAAGGATACAACCTTGATATATATTGATTCATAGACTCTTATTTGATGGTAATCAATCAAATTTATTTATTTATCCTTCAAATTTTTCCCAACTCTATCATTAGGGTCCCACTCTCTTAATTCATCATGTTGTAACTTGAAAGATGCTCTATGCCTAGTAACATCTTCAATGTTTTCCCAATGTTGAAATATGGTTTTTCCAATATCCAAGGGTGGAGGATACAATATTAATTTCCTTTTTCTTCTACATAACCCATTTATGCCATTTCATATTTGAAATGCAACTTCTTACTCAACCAATTTATTTGGAATATGGATTGGCAGTCTCAGTGGAGTGCACTTTGTTCCCTCAATCCTAATGATTGTGATGTTTGGATAAAACCAGATGCCCCAAATATACTCAATGGATTTATTTTCCAATGGGATGAATCTTGGCATTGGGCATCCTATTATAGCCTCATTCAAGGTAGGATAGATACAATCACAAATAAATTGAATACGATATATATACTTGAAGATATGCAATTTTGAATAGAATTGAGACATTGCCTGTGTCTTCTCAGGTGACCATCCCCTAAAGTTAGGAATCTCAATTATGATAAGTAGGGCATCTAAGAGATAAGACATCATAAATATTTTTTCCTAGACCATTTCCTAATTTTTAGGATCTACCTACATAGACATGAGCTGATAACTTCACTAATGGGAGGGGTGAGCACCTTCTCAATCATAAATTATGCCAAGGGTACCCAAATGCTATCAACAAAATTGGTAGTGGGGTTTTCACATAGCCTATTAATTAAGGTCATTATCATCCTAATTCCAAGACATAATTGGCTGATGAGAATATTTCCACTAAGGTCTGAAATCACATGGTTTACATAATACAACTATGGGACTAAGATAGCCTTGGGGTCATTTTTATTGGCCCATTCATTAAGTATGGGTATATAAAATTAGGGTTTGGGTAACTTATAATATATTTCAAAATAAATGGGATACACATATGCAAGGCATTTTTAAGTACATTCTTGATTAGCATACCTTTTTCAATTTACATTCTTTAAAGATAGGGAAGAGGACATCTATACAGTGAAGTACCTCTAGTTTGTCTTCTATTTAGTGAAAGCTCTCATCTGTGTTGCAACTAGGTTGTAATATCTTGTCTTGAAGGATGAAATATTCTCATCCTCTTTTGTTATAGGCTACAATTATTCAATTGTCCCCAGTGTTTACCAACACAACATCAAATACTATGTCTTTAAATACCTTATCTTCCAAATATATGGTTAAGTAGAGCTTTGTTTCCTCTCTATGTTACTTCCATGACACCATGACTATGAGTTAATTAAAATGATGATTAGTGGTCTATATTTTTCCTCTAGATTAGTTTACACTTGTTTAGATAAAAATTAGACTCTCTCAGGCTTGGTTATGATCAATTTGTGATTGAATTAGGGCTTTGTAGATGCTTAAGGTTTTTCTATAGGTCATTTTGAGGTTTAATGGTGAGAGCTTTTACACTTGAGTGAATTTGTGTCTTGGATTTGATTTGAGCCTTAACATTTATAACTTTTATTTTTTTCATCCACAAAATTTCTATTTTTATCACTTTCTACTCATGTGGTATCATTATGGCATCTACATGGCACTTTTTATGGCATTTTATCCATTAATATTCAAAATTGACTATTGCTCTTTGAAAATCCTACTTGGTCTCACTCCATTAGATCTTCTTACATAGATCAACATGATCCATTGATCTAAATCTTACAAGTTGCATGCTATTTCTTGTTGTTTGTCATAGGCCATGTGGTTACACCACTTGGTAGTCCCATAGGGCATCCTAAGCTCTACACCTTGTTAGTGTTGTCAGTTGACATGTGTTTGCCATGTAGAAATCCCATAGGCTCTCTAAGGTTATATTGAATAGTCCATAGATATTTCTCTCCTTTCAATCATCTTCCTCTGATCTGACATGAGTTGTAGATCCTTTTTAATAATAGAACCTTGCATCTTTTAGGTTAAGTCAATAGAATAGACCTCAAAATATCATGGGACATATGAGGACTAAGCATGATATTTTAGACTAAATTTTTTAAAAATGTTTAGAAACACAACCACACTTTAGGATAAAATTTGAGCTAGGTTCATGGTGTTTATAATCAATCCCATGTAAATTCAAACTTGTTTTATGATGGGCTAAAGGATAAATAAAAGGCCAATTTTATCATTGAAGCACAAAAATATACACATGTTTATTCTCCAAATGGGTCTTTATTGATCCTATAACACAAAGACAAATTTTTTCATTTGTCTAAATGAGATTATTTCTTGAGATTTATTTTTATGGTCTCTCAAACATCAATGATAGCCTCATGGATGTCAAATGATGGTCATGATAATGTCAAATTTAATCTAATATAATTATTCATAGGGGATAAAATTTGATAGTTTCATGGACGTCAATAATAACCTCATATACCTCAACTGATGGCCTCAAAAACCTCAATTGATGGGTGTAAGAACATCAAATTTAAGTTCACATGATTAACCATAGAGACTAAAATTTGATGGCCTCATGGACATCATTTCATAAGTGTGAGAATGTCAAATTTAAGTCCCATGAATAGTAGATATTTGGCATTTCAATGCTATGGTTGTTCCATTCAATCAATTTTATATTAGTAGATGCAAATCATTGATTACGATCTATGGGATTGAGCAAAATTGGATTCATGGATCAAAGTTTTTGATTCATCAAGTTTACCTCAGTCTATTTGATCAATATTATATGATCAAACATAAGATATTGATCCTAAAAAGAAGCACATGACTTAAATTATGGATAAAAACTGTATAATACTTATATTAAAGTATTAATACTAAGATCTCATTGATGTTAATAAACATGAATGGGGCCTTAGGACTAAGATATTAGTCTAAGTTCATAACAATGGGAACCATGAGTAATAAATTTGAACAAGATAGGAACATAATAAAAGGACCCTACAAACATTAAGCTAGTCCATGCTAAAAGGGTAATGAATGGATTAGGACATAAAGGGGACCAAGCTTATAATTTTTAGGATAAGGTTATGTCATGTTGAAAAACATGACAAATCTTTAGTATAAAAACTAATCTTAAGTCCTTATCATTTTAAAAGTGTTCTCTTCAATTTTTCTCTCACCAATTTTGAATTTAAATCAAAGGGTCTTAGCTAGGGTTTATGAATAAGGGTTTCAATTAGATTGAACATATATTCAACTATGATTTCTATATACCAAAGGCTAGAAAAAACCCAACTAGTCTAGTCAATAAGGGTTCCATCAAACCTACAACTTCAAACATGAAGATCAACGTTAGTAATATTAGGCAAAGCCAAGAATAACTATAAATAAATAGACTAACCTAGACATGGTGTGGATGATCTTCAAATATGATTAATGTGCAAACATATTAATAACATTATGATCAAGTGAATTTTAAATTTTAAGGTAAAAATTGCATAATTTAACCCATGGGTTCCCAATTTTCATAAAGATGGGGTATGTAAACCTCAAAAAAGGTGACTTCCAAGAGAACATAGCAATATGTTAGAATTCAGAGACTCTAGTTCAAACAAATAAGTAGATTACTTATTCTACTTGACAGTATCATATCAAGATTAGTTCATGGTTAAGACAAACCTTATTTTTATAAAATTAGGATCAAACATCAAAACCTACCTATGTTGTTTGTGTGATTTGATTCCACTTACTATTTTCCATGGGGTTTAGGAGATAAATTATAGGTTTCATATCTTCAATCATTAACACTAATTTCTAGCATGTTTGAATTTTCATTAAGAACCATGATTTTACTTAGGGAGGTCTTGGGAATTACTCTACTACCAACTAGGAATCCATAACCCTGATAGAGATGCCTTTGGCTCCACTCAAGGCCTTGCTCCACTACTAGTTAGGCATCTAGAGCCCTAATAGAGATTACCAAAATCACCTTTTCTTGGAAAGCTTTTGATTTTTCAATAATATCTTATTTTTTGTAGTTTTAGATATTTTCAGCTTTCTAGAAAAGGTTGGGAAATAAGTTAGCTAGGTTTAGGGATTTTGTCAAATGTTTAATCCTCAGACAATCACCTATGGTTGTAAATTTGTCCCAGGTAAGGATATTTTTTAAGTTCAAACATGACTGTGCCTTAATAATTCAATATTTCATCCCACATGTGTAATTCTTATTGAAACAAAATTTAGATCAAAATAATGTTTAAATTCTCATAAAATAGTTGACCTATCTACTAGTCCTTACTAGTTTTTTTAAATTATAACATAAGCCTACATTTCAAACCCATGATCAATAAATCCTTGAGATTCATACTTGGATTTCTAAACTATGGAGTTTCTGAGTATTTAAGATGAAATCTAATCTAGATGCTATCTAAAAGGACATATTAGAAGAAAGGAATGAAACAAAGCAAGAAAACACATAAAATAAAAAGCAAAGCAAATAAGAAAGCAAAGAAAATCAAATAAATATATACAAGAATATGTAAAAATAAGGGATAGGAAGGAAAGAATAAAAAGGAAACTAAACTAGCCTACTTACACTGACCCTAACTACTCTCATAGTTTACTCCATGAATATTCTAAGGGGATAAATATAAAATTAATGCTTAAGGTACCACCCATTGGTGGGCAAAGTGAATTTAGTTCCTTGTAGGTCTTTTAGTCTAAAGGTGTTATTTTCAAGTGTCTCCAAAATATGATAAGGTCCTATCCATAGAGGTGTGAAATTCCTATGTTTGCCCATTGGTTCAGATACTTTATCCTAAAGAAGAACTAGGAATCTTTGTCTAAACACCTTTATCTTTGATCACTTGTCAAACCACCTTTTCACTATGGTTTGGTGCCTTCTAAAGTTGGTAAAATCCTCTTCTCTCACATCTTCCATCTAAATAATGTCTAGTAGTCTTTAATTTTGTAATTCTTGATCATCCTCCATGTACTCTTGCATGAACTAGTATGTTAGTATCTTCAGCATAATGGGGAATATGGGTTCTTGGCCATACACTAGCAAGAAGGGTGATGCCTTGAAGGCCTTCTTGATCCTTTTTTAATCCACCCATAGGGCATATTTGAGTATCTTGTGCCACATTTTAGGCTTATCTGTAGTAGACTTATTTATTGCTTTCATCAAGTTAGTAGCTATCAAAACATACTTGTGACCTTTTGATGAATTGGGGTAGATTACCCACACAAAATCTAGCCCCCATTAGGCAAATGGTTTGTCAATCATCACTAGTTGTAGTGGCATGGCTACCCTTGGCTCTTTTGTGATGAAGGTTTGACATGAGTGGCATTCTCTCACATGTTTATGAGCATCCTTGAAGATGGTGTGCCAATAGTAAATAGCTCTTAGAATTTTGTGAGCCATGGTTCTTCTATATGGATGCCCACTTTCCAACTTCTTATTAAAATTTCTCATTATCTTGGTAGCTTCTTCTTTTGAAATGTATCTTAAGTAGACACCTTAAAATTTCTTATGGTATAACACTCCATTCTTGATTAGGTAATGGGATGTTTTGAGTCTTAGATCTCTCTTCTGCTCCCTGGTTAGTCTTATAGGACAAGCACCATTAATCAACAAAAGAAAGATAAGATCATACTAGTCATTAATTTGAAAGTTTTGTTGATCAACTTTCATGACACTTAACTTGGGATTAGCATTAGCAATCATTTGAATCAAACCTTGGCACCTTACCAATTTTACAGTCTTCATCTCAATGTCATATTCTTGTAGGATAGACATCCACTTACCTCTCATTTTTCTTAGCTCATTCTAACTTAGCATGATATTTGTAGTATGTTCAGGTAGGATGGTATGCACTTTATTCCTAAGAATTTAGTTCTTTAATTTTTTCAGTACCTTTACTAATGCACATGCTTGTTTATCAATCAAAGAATAATTTAAATCAACATTCTTAAAATTTTTGCTCGTGAAAGCAACTAGATGGTCACATTCATCAATTTTATAAGTTAAGACTACAGTAATAGTATGGTAAGAGGTAAAGGAGTAAAGGTAAAAATATTTGAAGAAATTTGGGCTTATCAGGACTAGAGCTTAACTAATTTCCTCTTTGATGTCCTTAAAGGCTTTCTTAGTTTATTTAATCCAAGTGATTTTGGCATCCTTTTTTAATATATCATTCAATGGTTTGATAATTTCTACAAAACTAGAAATAAACTTTCTTACAAAGTTAATTTTTTCAAATAATGATTTCAGCTCTTTCCTACTATTAAGAGGCTCTATTTTTTATATAGCTTCTACTATTTAAGGATATATAGATATTTCCTCCTTAGTAATGACATGGCCTAAAAAATTTCCCTCAGTAACATAGAAAATACTTTTCTTAGGGTTGAGGGAAATCCCATACCTTATACACCTTTCAAATACCTATTGTAAATGCATGATGTGGTCCTCTCTATTTTTAGAAAAATAGTTAGATCATTCATGTATATAATAATGCATTTACCTACTAGACCTTGGAAAGCATGATCCATGGATCTTTAGAATTTTTCTCTTATGTTGATCAGTTTGAATGGAATCCTCTTATATGTAAACATTCCCTACTTGATAGTAAAAAAAAAATTCATCCTACCTTCCTAGTTCACCAATACCTGGTTATACCCTAAAAATTTCTCAAGAAAGAACATCATAACAGAACCAATAATACTTTGTATAACTTGGTGTAAATAAGGCAAAGGATAGTTTTCCTTTTTAGATGACTTATTTAGATTCCTAAAATCAATGCACAATATTATTTCACCACTCTCTTTTTTTGACTGAGACCAAATTGGCTACCTAGGTAGAGTGCCTAATGGGAAATATAATATTGGTATCTAACAACTTTTTGATTTTTTTGAAAATCATAGGCTCTAAAATAGGGTTAATAGGCCTCTAATTTTTTCTAAGAGGTTTGTAGTCCCTTTGAAGGGTATGGTATGAGTGATTACTTTTAGATCAAAAATCTTCAAGTCATCATAGGACCATGTAATTATGTCCTTATACTCATTTGACAAGAATTTGTATTTTTTATCTTCAATTTTTGTACATGTTCCAATTTTAAATAGTTGAGGTTGATCTTGAGGTCCAAGATCAACTACTTTGTAATCATTCCCACTTGCTTTGGGAATCCTAGTGTTCTCAACTAGATTATCTTGGTTAAATAACCTCTCCAAGGTAATCATGACTTTTGTAATTTTGTTGTCATTTAGTTGAATGACTTTACCCTCAAATCTACCATCTTATTTAAGGGTGTTCTCATTGGCCCCATATATGACATGTGCCTCAAATACTCCTGAGTTGGTCATGAAATATAGGATTTGTTGGTCATCACTAAAAACTTGCATATGGTTTATGTTATTCAAGACTGAAGGGTAAGGAACCAACTCAATGCTAAAGTTATGAGAGTTAGGGTTTGGCATAATATTAGATGTAGCTAAGGCAATCTCATCAACATCCTTATTTTATTCCCTAAGGATGGAAACAATGTTAAAGGCATCAAAAGATTCCAAGAAATCCTAGACTTTGAACTTATACCTCTTGAGATATGATAATTTACACTTGTATCTACTCTTTACCTGATTGACTACTAGTTCTAAGTCACCATGAACCAATAGTTCTTTGACCTTGTACTTTATGTAAAATTGTAAACCAAAGATCAATGCTTCATATTCTACAAGATTATTGGTGCATATAATTTGGATTCTATAGGAATCATGATATTCCTTACCAACATGATTGATTAAGATAACTCATACTTTAGCACTAGACTTACATCTAGCCCTATCAAAATGTAGCTCCCATAATCCAAGAATAATATGTGAAGGTTTAGATTCACATACCTTAGCATTTTCAAGAGTGAAAACTCCAAAATTAGAGTCAACAATGTTCACATTTTCATTCATAGCATTGTATTCTATGATCATGTGTTTCATCTAAGGTTCTCTTTCCACTCTAATGTAATTTGGGATTCCTTTCCATGGTAGCCACAAATTAGAAAAGTCAGTGGACATATATCCATTTGGGTCCTTTGTCTATTCCTTACTTAATAACAAGCCATAAGCATCAATAAATTCTACCACCTAGATGTCAATAAAATGCTGGACTCTAGGCTTAGAGGCATGTTGCATATGAAAATTTAATAACTCTCTAATTACCTTGACTATAGACTTATCTATGTGATAACCTTGTCAAATCTAATAGGTTTCAAGCTAAGATATTTACAAATACCTTCTAATATAATTATTGTGGATTCACCAAAATATAACAAATAACTATGTAAATTCTTACCAAACATTCTAATAGTAAGCAAGAAAGGTCAGGATTCTATCTTAGCTTTGTACATATCAACATTGACATTGTTAGTCTTGGATGGATTTCTAGGTTTCTTAGATAAGGAGTCTAGCAAGAGGTCTCTTTGCTTAGTAATTTATGTCAATTCATGGAATGTGATGTTAGCCTTTATTTTATTCATGTCTTCCACAATATTGTACCTATTTTTATTGAAATAATTAAATGCATTAGTACTATGTTTAGAAGTACTTCCCTTTGGAGGCTTTGGGTTATTATCTGAGGTAGTATCTAGAAGAGTGCCAAAGTTGTTTGGAGGTGTTGAAATAGTTAGGCACTGATTCTTCTCTTTGTTCCTTAGAGGATAAGTCTTCTTTAGGAACTAATAAAAAGCATAGACTTCTTAAAGATCATCATCAAGTTAATTGTCTTCTTGGAAAGGGAAGTCAAATATCTCCACCATGAAGGGTTTATCAATTGATTTAGATCATAATGTTTTTGCATCATTATATTTGTTAAGAACTACTTCTAATGTATCCAACTCTTCCTTAAAAGCCTCAAAATATTTATAAAATTTAATGCAATCTATTTCACCATGCTTAGTAATACAATGAACTCTATAGTAATCAATTAATGCAACATTAATAAGATTAATGTCCATGGTCTTCCTATCAATATATGATTCATTATTCTTATTATTGTGTAAATTTTCATTCTAGAATCTATTATTGGGTTATTTTAATCTTTGAAATGAGAAGTTCCTACTTGAGCTTTCCCCTGTATGGCTAACTTGCTTTTGAAGCTGAAGGAAATTAATGTTAAGATTTTAGACCATCTTTAAGATAGAGTCATTATCACTCTTAGGAGTTTTTAAATTTTGAACTTGATAATTATTAGCACCATTTATTTCTACCAAAAATATTTGATCATTTATACTAAATCTAGTTGTAGTATGGTTCAAAAATCCTAATTTCTAATTAGGAGCAACGTGGCTGAAGGGTAATTGGGTCAAATTTGGGATCTCATTCAAAGCTGGTATATTCTAATTATTAGTAGGAAAGATATTTAAGGTGGGCATATGTGAGTTGACACTGGAATTGAGTAAGCCATCTGACCTTGGGGCTAAATTTGATAATTGATTATCACTACTTTAGAATATGCTAAGGATAGAGTATTCATAGGTCCAACAACTCTCTTTATGAAAATAGAGGTCATAGGATCTAAGTAATCCTTATAAATTTCCAAGTATAAAGCCTCATTAGGATTGTATGGATATATGGCCTGGATATACATATTTTAGAACCTAACATTAATTTATCTTATAGGTTGATTTGCATCCCTCTTGATTGTGGTGAATTATTGGTATAATACATAAGGACTAATAATTTTGCCAAATTGGTCAATGAAAACATTGTTAAAATGGTCCCAACTATTAATGTAATTTTTAGGTAAAATTAAAAATCATTCATACATAATATATTTAAAAGTAAAAAGAAATATCCTACACAATAAATCCTCATGTACTACATTTAACAATCTTAATGCAACTTTGAATGACTTAATATGGTCCTCTGTAATTACAATACTAGTTGGACTAAATGACGGCAAATATTTCTCAAGGTTATATGGAAGGTCATGTACCACACTTGGCATGTTGATAGGAGAACCACCTATCCAAGCCATACCTTGATTGGGGTTTAATACATGAGCACCCTAAAGTGGTGAAGTTGGCCAAGACATTGAAATCCTATGCTTACTATTGTCCCTCCTATCTATTCTATGGACTTCTAACTTGAGCAGAGGTTTCCTAGTCTCTAAGCATAATCTTGTTCTAATTCATGGTAGTTTGAGCTTGAGAATTTTGATTCTTATTTAAAATATGATGTATCAAATCAATATTACAAAGAGCAGTGATTAAACTTGCACATTAAACAAAGATTCATGTAAAGAACAATGAAGGACAATAATATTTAACCAAATTAGATCAAATAAGTGTCAAAATACATAATTATGAACTATATTTATGTTTTTAAGTCTAAATTAACTTGAAATTTCAAATTATTAATTAATATTTGATCAAAATAGATATTACCAACCTAAAACCTATTAAATTTACAAATCTAAAGCTAACTTTACCAAAATATATCATATGTCCTCAAAGAATATCAATCTTTGTCTAAATGAGCACAAAGACAAGTATAAAACCATAAATATCACAAAACTTTACACAATTATTCTAAAAGAAACAAAAACATGCAAAGATTAAAGTGAGCTTTGAGAAAAATCCTTAAAAACTAGCAAATATATTCCAAATCTATAGAGAAGTACCTCCTTCTAGCACTAGCAAAGCTCTACCAATTGATTCCTTTAAGTGTGTCATAAGTTCTCTTAGTTTTTAAATAACACTTCTCATTTTATAATTTAAATAATTTAGAGCATGAGTTGTAGGTTTTGGTAATTTGGTTACTTGTGATGAAATAGCAATAAAACAAGCAAACTATTCTACAATATTTATAAAATTTGGTTGTTGGGAGCCACCTTGGTCCTATCTTTGCAAAGTGAAATAATCTATGCTAATTAAGATGAATTATGTTAAAATATAAGTCTAAATAATAATATATGTGAATGTTTATAGTGTAATTTATACTAAAGTGATTTGGTTAAAAAAAGAGTTAAAAAGGCAGGGTAAGGTAGAGAAGAAAAGTGTTGTTGATCTCCATCTCAGACATCATGACAAAGTTCAAGTGTTTATAGGGAATATAATTAAAACCAATATATGAAATAAAACATCTTAAACTCAAATCACAACATATATTAGGAAAAATTCTAACGAAGATAAGACACAATGCAAATAAGAACCACATTTATGTTAACATTTTACTCCTTTAAGCAGATAGCTAATGCACATCTACAAATGTAGAGAAAATGAAATGAATTAAACTAATAAACCTTAAATTAACCTATATTATGCAGAAGTTAACAATTCTAAATTCAAAAGGTACGTGCCAAGAATTCAAAAGAACTATTCAAATCTAAGATTTAGGACAAACAATTGAGATAAAAACCATATAGAAAATGATGCAAATAAATTTGGTAAATATTTTTAGAATTCCTTTCTCAAATTAATATCTCAAAAGTATAAAATTTTTATCTCAAAAATACCCCCTTTTATAATATATAATGCTCTTTTTTATATAAACAAGGAAGTATGTCAGTCAATTACATTGACTTACAAGTGTACAAATGTAAAAGACAATTGTAATTTATATAAAGTTTCTAGAATACACTATGCTTTCCAAAATGAATTGAAATATAGGAAAATTTTCTTAAAAAATGTACATGCCTTTAAAAAATAATATCCTATTTTTAAAATTTAAAATGCTTCAATAAAAGAGAATATTCCTAACTAATTAGTATACCCCAGGCTGATGAAGTTCCTTGGTTCTACTGAAGTAGCCTTGGTATCCTTTTGATGTTTTTCATAAATGAGTCTCAAATTAATTACAAGTTCAAGAAAGAGTTAATCCTCTTTCTAAACTAGGTTTTCAAGATCTCTGTTATTTCTCTCCAAATCCTCCTTAATGCTCCTTGCCTTAGCTATCTTTTTTTCTACTGTTAGGATCATATCCATGACCATGATATTGTCATTCCCAGACCCACCTTGGATCTTACTCTTTACCTCTTTAATGACCATTTAAATTTGTAATATTCTTTAATTCAACATCTATGATGATGCTCATGGAGTTGAGTGTTATATGATTATAAATCATGGTCTTAAGGAACCATTCTATCCTATCCAATAACTATTTATCATCCCTAAAGAGTCTTTTATATCTCTTAGACCACATGATCAATCATTAAATTTTATATATAATTATTCCCATGAGATTATTAAGATGGGCTAGGCTGATGGTATTAAAACTTAGGATTTTATCCCTAGTTGAGATGCTAATTAAATCTTTCATCTTATCTTTTGAACTCTGTCACTGAGTAATTAAACCCAAGGCTACTACATCTTACTCACCCAATACACATTACCTTTTTTTTGTCATATTTAGAGAATATAACTTGTCATAAAAGGATGCTTCAAACATCTCTTTCATAATATCTAAGATAAATAAAATAACATTCCTCTCTAGATTTTCCTTTTGCTTCTTTAGATTCTCTATTTATTATTTCATGCCCTTGATGCTAGTCTATAGTTGGGTTGATTGAGATTAAGCCAATCCAATTATATATTATTCAAATATGGGGTCTTCACTTGTCTTCTAACCTCATACTAGATTTAAACCAACAAATGGTTCCACCTTCTAAAAAATGAAATCCTCACCAACAACCATTGCTCTCTCTTCAATCACCCTCTCCAAACCTATAGTTTTTGGATTGAACTAGACTCCAATTGATGATTGAGTTATTAGAGGAGGATATAGAGTCTCTATCTGGGTTCCACTTAACTCCCTAAGGGAATCCATCTTTATTTCCTTCTCCTCCTTCTTCAAGTTAATTATCCATGATTTGAGCTCATCATAGATAGCTACATTCACTTACTTGGTCAAGGTCCAAGAGTGTTGTAGAGTAGGAATATTTTGTAACTTGACATAGATAATCCATTCAAATATGGTTGGTACTTTTATCACATTTTATTCACTAATACATTTACCTCACTCAAAGGGTGAGTTAAGGTCAGTTTGGGTCTCTTTATTCTTGATGGAACTAATGCAAGTTTAGCCTTTATCTTTTATGGTGTAACAACTAGAACTAGACTCAAAGCTAATTCCTTCCCTTTATATACCTCCTCAACTTATGGTTGAGGTATTTATATCTACATTTCCTCTTTATTATATTTATAATTAATTGAAAACATATGAAAATCATAGTCCATTGTATCAGTTAGGTCTAATGCTACCACATCAATGTATTCAATTATAGATCCTAGTTCATTGGGTTGAGCTAAAGATGTTGTCCCCTCCCTAGGTATCCTCTATTTAGGCCTCTATTTATTTTGTACTCCAAGCTTTGGAAATTCAACTTGTGATTATGGTTGCATAGGAGGGGGTTGAGAGGATTGGACTCCTAGCAAGTGGTATTGACTTAGACCAAGTTTATAAACATTATCACTTCATTTTTGGTCCCTCATCAATCTGGCTTTTTAGATTCATGCCATGTTTCTTCAACCTATCCAATACCACTATGAAGGATGCAACCTTGGTATATATTGAATCATAAACTCTTGGCTAATGCTCATAGGTCAAATTTATTTGTTTATCCTTCAAATTTTTCCCAACACTATCATTAGGGTCCCACTCTCTCAATTCATCATGTTCTAAATTGAAAGATTCTCTATGCCTAACAACATGTTTAATGTTGTCCCAATGTTGGAAGATGGTTTTTACAATAGCCAAGGGTGGAGGATGAAATATTCCTTTCTTTTTTATTCTACACAACCCATCTATACCATTTCCTATTTTAAATACAACTTCCTGCTCAGCTAGTTTGTTTAGAACATAGACTAGTAGTCTCAATGGAGTATGCTATGTTCCCTCAATCCTAATGATTGTGTAGTTTGAATAAAACTAGATGTCCATAATGGAATAAATGTATTTATTTGACAATGGGATAACTCTTGGCATTGGGCATCTTGTTATAGCCAAATCATAGATAAATTTAATATGATCCATATACCTGAAGATATGCAATTTTGAATAGAACTAGGACACTGTCTATGTCTTCTCAAGTGACCATCCCCTAAAGTTAGGGATATAAATTATGGAAATAAGGGAATATAAGAGATAAGAAATCATAAAGAAGTTTCTATTGAACCTTTCTTGATTGTTAGGATCTACCTACATAGACATGATCTGATAAATTCACGAATGGGAGGGGTGAACTCTATCTCAATCATAAGTACCCAAACACTATCAACAAAAGTGGTAGTGGTGTTTCCACATAGCTTGTTCATTAAGGTCATTATCATCCTAATTATAGGTTTGAATTAGATGATGAGAATATTTCCACTACATTTAAAAATCACATGGTTTCCAAAATATAACTATGGGACTAAGATTCTTTGAGGTCATTTTTCTTGGTCTATTCATTAAGTGTGGGTCTATCAACTCAAGGCTTGGGTAACTTATAATGGCTTTAAAAAAAAATGGGAGATAGGAAAGGCATTTTTGAGTAACATAATTGATCATCATAACTTTTTAAATTTTAAATTATTTAAAGATATAGAGGAGGACATATATAAAGTAAAGTACCTCTAGTTTGGCTACTACATAGGCTCATCATCTGTGCTACAACTAGGTCATAATATATTTTCTTAAAGGATGCAATCTTCTCATCCTCTTTCATTATATGATGCAATTATTTAATTATCCAAAAAACCTTAGACCAATTATTTTCTATAGTGTTCAATTCTAGAACATCAAATAATGTGTCTTTAAAGACCCTTCTTTTTGAATCTATGGTTAAGTAGAGATATGTGTCCTCTCTATGTTGTTTCCATGCTACATTGACTGTGAGTTGATTAAAATTATCATTAATAGTCTATATTTTCCCTATGGATTAGTTTTCACTTGCTTATATATAAATTAAACTCTCTCAAGCTTGGTTATGATCAAATTTTTATTGAATTAGGGCTTTCAATATGATTAGAGTTTTTCTGTAGGTCACTTCAAACTTTAATGGTGATGGCTTTAACACTTGAGTTAATTTATGTCTTGGATTTGATTTAAACCTTGGAAATTATACCTTTACTTTTCTACATTCATAAAATCTCTAATTTTGTCACTTTATTCCCATGTGGTATTATCCTAGCATATACATGGCACTTTTTATGTCATTTTATCTATTAATATTCAAAACTAACCATTTCTCTTCAAAAATCTTGCTTGGTTTTGTTCCATTAGATCTTCTTGCATAGATTAATGTGAGTTATTGATATAGATCCTGAAAGATACATGATATTGGTCACTATTTATCTTAGGCCCCATAGTTATGCCACTTGGTAGTTCCATGGGGCTTCTTGGGCTCTAAACCTTGTCAGCTCCATTAGTTGACATGTGTTCACCACATGGTGATCCCACAGGCCCTCAAAGGTTATATTGAATAGTCCATATATATTTTTCTCTATTTGATCATCTTCCTCTAGTCTCACATGATCTATAGATCCTTTTTAGTAACAAGACCTTGCAGTTTTTAGGTTAAGTCAATAGAATAGGCCTCAAAATATCATGGGACATATGGGGACCAAACATGATATTTTAGACTAAATTTTAATCAAATGTTTAGAAACATGACCACACTTTAGAATAAAATTTGAGCTAGGTTCATGGTGTTTATAATTTATCCCATGTAAATTTAAACTTGGTCTATGATGGGATAAATGATAAATGAAAGGCTAATTTTATAATTGAAGCACAAAAATCTACACATGCTTATTCTCCAAATGGGTTTTTATTGATCCTACAACATGAAGACAAACATTTTCAATTATCTAAATGAGATTAGTTCTTGAAATTGAATTTTATAGTCTCATAGACATAAATTATGACCTCACATATGTTAATTGATGGTCATGAGAATGTCAAATTTAAGCTCATATAATTATTCATAGGGGATAAAATTTGATGGTATCATAGACGTCAATGACTACCTCTTAAAATTCAATTGGTGAGCATGATAATTTCAAATTTAATTTCTCATGATTAACCATAGGAGATAAAGTTTGGTGGCCTCATGGACATCAATAATGGCCTCGTGGATGTTAATTGATGGGTGTGATAACATCAAATTTAAGTCCTATGAATAGTAGGTCTTTAGACTTTCAACACTATGTTCACTCTATTCAATAAATTTTTTATGAGTAGTCATGGATCATTGATTTTTATTCATGGGATTGAGTGAGACTGGCTTCATGGATCAAAGTCTTTAATTTATCAAATCTACCTCACTCTATTTGATCAATGTTATAGGAGTAGCTACAGGCCATCGATCCTACAAAGAAGCACACGACTAAATTAGGGATTAGAAACATATAATAATTATATTAAAGTCTTAAGACTAAGGTCTCATTCATATTAATAAACATGAATGGGGCCTTAGGACTAAGACATTAGTCTAAGTTCATAATGAAGGGGACCATGAGTAATAAAGTTAAACAAGCTAGGAATATAACAAAAAGACCCTAAAAACATGAATTTAGGCCATGCTAAAAGGGGGGTAAAGGGATAAAGACACAAAGGGGACCAAGCTTTTAATTTTTATGATAAGGTTTGGTCATGTTTAAAAACATGATGAAGCCTTAGTATAAAAATTAATCTTAAATCAGAATTTTAAAAGTGTTACTACTAATTTTTCTCTCATTAATTTTGTATTTAAATCAAAGGGTATACACCAGGGTTTTTGAATGAGGTTTTTAGGAATATTGAACATAGATTTAACTTTGATTTATATAGGCCAAATTCTATAAAAAACCTAATGATTTTATTCAATTAGGGTTCCACTAAACTTATAACTTGAAACATGAAGATCAAGGTTAGCAATATTAGGCAAAGATAAAGCACAAATATAAATAGATAGACTAACCAAGACATGGTGTGGATGATATTCAAATATGATTAATGTGAAAACATATTAATAACACTCTGATCAAGTGAATTTTTAGTTTTAAGGTATAAATTGCATAATTTAACCAATGGGTCCCCAAGTTTTAGAAATAGGGAGTATGTTGAACTCAACAATACCTCAAACCCTAGTTTCTTCACCTTAGGTCATGTCACCTTGCCAAAAATGGGTTAGTGATTTCAATATTTTGAGATGACCTCAAGGACCCCTTTATACATGAGTGTTTCTTACATAGCCATTACTCTGAAGAAAACCTTGGATAGACGTAATTTTCTCGTAAGTGTGATCTTATGTGTGTACAAGGGTGAAACATGTTATATGTAAGTTAATAGAATGATATAGCTTATAACTTGACAAATAATTCTCATGGGTTTTTCATTGAATGCTCTAGACATGTAATATGACTACTCTTATGATTGATATATAAATAGAGAATAATAGGAAAGATTGAACTTGTTATGAAATTGATTGAATGATCTTGAATAGGTGTTTGATTGGTATTTTCTACATGGATAATGAGTATAATTTGATTTTTATTTATACTACACCATTTTAAAATATATCATAGAAGGGTTAGATAAGGAAAATAGTCTAACCCATATGTTTCAAAATATTTTCAATTTGGATAAATTTTGAGGCACAAACATAAGATACAAAATATGGGCACTTACATCGATGTTAATTTCCATATATATATATGGTAGTGTTCATCATGATATAAAAATAATAATGTTATGTAACTAAAAATTAAGGATATAAATCATATTTTAATATTGTTATAGTGTACAAGTGATTTGGGTCATCATAATGATAGGGTTGGGCCATAAGATAGTAGTTAGGCATAGTGAGATGGGGAATACAATCATTTTGACAACATAAAGGTTTAGAACTGAAGGGTAAATCCTAAATTGGTATTTTTCATGTCTAAAATATTGAGATTCTATATATAATCATATTTTTTATCTACACCTTCAAGGATTCTTAAGACTTAGTTGATACTATCACATATTTTTAAAAAACTATGGACCCATAGAAACCACTCACAACTCTATTTAAGAAATATTATTTCCATTATAAATAATAAATGAATGATAAATTTGATAAGATTAAGGATACTATGTGTAACACTCCATTTTTAGATACTCCTAATTTATTTAAAACCTTAATCTTAGAATGTGATGCATTGGAGCATGTCATGGGTGAAATATTCATGAAACATGGTAGAATCATTTTATTTATAAGACATAAAATTAATGGTAATAATTAATTTAAGTCCATTATATGAGAAATAATTTTTACTATTCTTTATATGATAAAAAAAATGGATGCCTTTTATAATGAGAAGCCACTTTAATATGAATAAAAACCATGGAAGTAGGAAATAACCTCTAGAATAGGTTTCATATTCAAAAGAGGTAAAAATGGATAAATAATATGCTAGGGTATTACTTTGAGATCATCTAAAATAAATAAAAGGATAATGTAGTGGTGGGTGCACTCTATGGGAGGGGATGAAATATTGAGGCATATTGTGTTCATTGTCCATAGTGTAAAATTTTTGGTGGAAAAGGAAGGATCCAATATAAATAATACATAAATATAAACAATATCATTTAATAACTTTATAAAAATTAAAACATTGTAGATCAGTTTACGTGAAAATGGGACTCCATGTGTTACAATTATAGTTTATACCCATGTAAAAGATAGGGATAAGGTTATTTTATATCTCCATGCTTCTCTAATGGGCCTATTATATATTTTTGGATTGGCTTAAATTTTATGTAAAGAAAAGTGGAAAAATGTTTGGTTTCAATGAAGCAAAGGTTAGATAATAAAGATTTTGGGTTTTTCAACCCTTATCTATACCTAGACAACAATGGGAGAAGATATCCATGTATTTTAGTAAAATAATTCCTAAGCAAAAATTTAAAACTAGCATCATGGTAGTTGTAGATGGAATCACAAAATGTTCTCATTTTTTTATTTTTCACATCTTTTTGTATAAAGTATTATGGTAAAACATTTTATAGAGACAATTCAAAATATACATGGGACCCTAAATATTATAGTAAGTGAATGTCATATATAATAATAATTTTGGGGTTGATTTATTCTATTGTTTAGATAATTACCTAGCTCATAACTCCTCTTATCATCCCAAATCTGATGTGTAAATAGATGGTCTCAATAAATGTTTGGAAGTTTATCTTATTTTATTTACTTCTTACAATAATATATAATTGTTTAACTATATACCACTAAAATAGTGATGGTATAACACTTATTTACATACATATTTACAAATTTTCCTATTTATGAAATCATATGGATAATGTCCACCATCCATCACCTCATGTATGAAAGTGAGACCAAGAGTTTGAGTAGTTGAAGATCACATTAAAAACCAACATGAGTTACTTTCCAATATCAAGGGAACTTCTCCCTATCTGAGAACTAAACAAATAATAAATTTATCTACATTGGAGTGAAGTACATTTTGAATTAGGAGATTAGGTTTTTCTAAGGTTGTACCCATATAAATAAATGTCCTTGAAGAAACAAAAAATGATAAAAAATTATCACCTAAGTATTGTTTTCTTTATCTAATTTTGTATAAGATTAGTAGTATATCATACAAATTAGAGATAGATCGGTTATAATAAATACATCTCGTATTCCATGTTTTTTTTTCAAATAAGGTCATTGGTTAGAATATTATGTCTTAAATAAAATTACCAAAAAAATATGAAGAGGGAAATATCATCTTGAAACATGAAGTTTAATCCAAAAAATAACTAATAAATTGAATTAGAGTGATCATGATATATTATAAACCAAAATAACCTTCCTACAAAAGGTATTACATATGAAGATGAAGCATTCATATATAATAATCATCAGATGGTCAACATTTATGGAAACTATTCTTTTAAGGGAGGGGGAATTAAAATATATTATCCAATGGTTGTCATACCCATATATTTTATAAATTTTAGTTTTTATCTGATGTTGGTCATGGAGCACCTAATTACATTTTTTTCAATTTTTAGTAAAGGATTGCATGAATTATGGATTACTATAATAATTATACATGTTTATGTTATATTTAGAACAATTGTAGTTTATGTTAGATTATGAAACTTCTAAAAATAACATTTTTATATTTTTTACATCATTTATATTGTTAAATATATGTCGATACTCAGAACATACAAATGGTGTTGATGTTTCTATGATTCCAAGTACATGTGATATTGGATCACAAAATGAAATTTAAGCTCAATTTTTACCCATGCATATACATATTAATTAATAGAGGGTATAATCAATATAAATTTGAATTGATATACAATTATTTTATTATTTGAGTTTTTTTCATGCATGGATGTTTTACATGGTTAGAATTTAACTATTTATTGATAGTGTTGTTAACATAAATATGTAATCCTATCATGTTATCAGTGTTTATCTATCAAATCATTTCACTTTAATAATAACACCATATATACAAAATATTGTATTGTTGGGTCTGTTAGTATATTCAAGTGATGTCTTGTTTACAATGAATTGGGAACTTTTAGAATAAATGTTAAGGTATGAATAATGGTATAAATAAAAGTTCATTTTTAATGAAGTTAAGGAATTAGCATAACACTAGTTGAGGGTAATGCTTAAAGTTTTAGTTGTTACAATTGGTTTAATCACTATGTAAAACATAAAACCTAGTATAAATTTCAAAGCCTACTTCCCCATATTTTTTTAAATGTTAATAAATAATAGTAAGGAATTTTTAGTTGTAGCATTTACCACATCTAATATTGGACCAAACCAAACACATATTAGAGTTGATAAAACTTGGTTTACATGGTGAAAAGGTTTTCTCAAAACTAAAATTGACTTGGGTTAGGAAGTGACTAGGCAATTACGGTTCTAAGAACGCAAAATAATTTTTCCCCTGTAAATATATCATTATAGGGCCTTGGTGAATATCTGTATAATTTTTTTCTCCATTGTACATGAATCAAGGTTGTGATTTCAATTTTATTGACTTACATGATCATTGGTGTGAATGTTGTAAAACTCTTCTAATGGGTAAGTCCAATACATGGTTAAATATGACATTGTGATTCATTATAGCATGGATTGATTGTTTATTTTGATTTTAACTCATTATTTAATAAAATAGAATCTATTACATACATTAGTGAGACTTCTAATTCCATTTCCATTTTTATAAATTTGTAATTGAACTTAATGTTTAGATTTTTATTTAGCACTTGAATGTGGTTAATGGATGAAACCATAAAATGGCCATGGGCCTGTTTGGCCCAAGACCGTGCCTAAAAATAGGAGCTTTTTTAGAGGTGGGGTTCAATACTAGGTGGTTTAAAGTGGTATTATGGTATCTAGGTTCAAACCCTTGACCAATATTGAACCTTTATCACTCTTAAGTAAGCTTCATTTACTCTTCATATGCAATCTAGTTTTATTAAAATAATAGAATTTTTTTTTTGTTTGACTTACGTATACTTAATGCCTTAGTTTTATTGAGGTTAAATAAGTGGATTGTATTATTTTTGAAATAAAATTGACTATATGTTTGTTTGTAACTTATAGTTTTATTTATTTAAGGGATAATGGTGAGATTTTTTGGTGTTTGGTTCATCCTACATTTACTTGTGATATTCTAAAACTTAAGCCTACATATTATAGATGCATTTGAGTTTTAATAGTATTGAATAAAAGGGTTTGTATTATTATGTTATACATACATATAGAAATTATTAATGGGAGGGTAAAAATGTTTGGTTTAATTTTTTTGATATAAATGAGGTATTTAAACCCACATATGAGAGTACATTGGATGAGTTATTACTATATATGGGTTGGCATTTTTCATTTGTACCTACAAGAAAAATTCACAGGGAGATTAAATTTTTGTTTTTAATGAGAAATGTTTAATTTTATTAATATTATCTTGCCTTTGATTTTTCAGAGTGGAGGAGGAGGAGATGATGCCACTAGGGTTTGAAAGTGATGGAGGTGTTTCCCAACAGGTTGAGTTAGCAATGGTAGAGTCTTTAAGCTTACCAAATAGTATTGCGTAGGGTCATTTAGAAAAAAAGAAGTATCTAATAGTTCATAAGGAAAATGATAGATTCATTTACAAGGAAGAAAATGGATGGTGGAAAATTGATAGAGGATGCAAACCACCCAGAGGAAAAAGGATGTGGTGATTTAGATTCCTATTAAACCTATTGATGGGTAAAAAGCCAAGCAATTTTTTAGTCTATATCTAAGATAGAGGATGCCATTTAACCTACATGTATCAAATGTTCTAATGAGGATAGAAGATGATAGTAAAGTGTTTGACAAAGTGCTTAATTAGAAGAATCCAAAAATTAAGCAACCAGGGTATCAATTAATGGTGCACTCTCTTTCAAGACTAATAAAATGTTTTTAGGTGAAAGAAATAGATCTTGTGTTAGATCTAAAATAGAGGCTGGAGGCCTCTTTAGATGTTCTAACTAATTTTTAGTGTTTTATTCTGTAGGGTAAAGAATTGAATTTTTTTACCATTGTCTTGATATTTTATAGGCAAATACTCATTTATCTTCATGGATTATAGATTATAGGAAGGGATGGATGGGTTAAAACAAAAATTTAACCTCAAACTTACAACCTTAAAAGATGAAGTCAAAAATGCTACTTCAAATCCAAATTTGGCAAAATGTTCTCCTCCTCCTCAATTTTATATTGTTAACCAAGTGAAATATATTCTTTATATGGAAATTTTAAATGGGGATGTGGATGATTACTTTCATTCTCTAGATGAGGATCTAATTATATGTAGATTTAATGGTCTATGGACTTCTTCGACCACTTTATATGAATGGGTTCATGAGACATGGTCAAATCAATGTGAAATTTCTATGTGATCTAAAGGTTTTTTTGTTGTCCACTTATAAAATCAACAATATTATCATAAATATCTTTTATAAGGCCCTTGTTTTTGGGGTAATGTAGGATTATTTATCACTCTCTAGTTTCTAGATTTTAATTCTCTCACTTTTTCAGTTACTAAGATGCCAGTATGGGTTCATCTCCCTAATCTACATCTACATTTTTGGCATGCTTATAAGAAAAAATATAATGCTTTGGGGTCATTTTTAAAGAATGAACATGAGAGAGTTATTACAATCTTATGCCCTTATGCTATAATTTGTGTAGATATTAATTTAAACAAAGGGGTTACATAAAAAGTCATTTTAAAATATGGTAAAGTTCATCATGTTCAAGTGTTAGATTATGAGAATACCACTTTTAGAGATAAAATTACAAAGAAATAAGTCATATTATTACATCTTGTCCTTATGGAAGTTTTCAAGTGGTTAAAAAGAAGGGATAAAAGTCCAAATCAAATAAATGGAATGTGCTAGATCCATCGCTAGTGGTTGAAGACTAATTTTAAGAATAAAAATCATAATAAAATATATATTTGGGAGATAGTAAGAGATGAGAAAAACCCACTTATACTAAATAAGTAGTTCACAAAGAAGGGGTAATAAAATATGTTAAGAATTTTACTTTAAAGCAGTCAATCCAAGGAGTGGAGAGAGGACATGAGTCTAAAAATTTAGACTCGAACAAGGAATTGTTTAAAAATAGAAATTTGAAAGCCAAAAATCTAGATAAATAATTATTTTTGGTTAATATCCAACAAAAAATGTGGTAGGAGGTTAAAAATAAAAAAGGCAAAAAAGACAAGACAATTAATCTTTTAGACTACTTTCCCACAAGCTAATTTTGGATACCAACTCTTGGGTGGTAGTTGGGTATGTTGTTTGCTTTATTGTAGTTTTATGGATATTTGGTGTAGTTGGTTCTTCTTTACCATGGCATTTTAGCCTGATTTGTTGTGTAATCTCTTTATTAATATAGGGTATGTATCCCATTAAAAACAATAATTATCCAAATATATATATTATCTTGCCTTCCTTATGGACCTATGTGATGCATTTTATTATCTCATTGATGATTAATTAAATGCTTATGTGTTGAGGTAAACATACCCCCATTTATAAAAAATGAGGACCCTTGTTCAAATTTTGAAAATTGTGCTATAAATTGGGAATTTAACTTGATCAAAGTACATTATTGAACATCAAGTTTTGATTTATATTTCATTGGCATGTCAACACATAAGCTTTATTTGATTTTATTTGATGTTGATAACATTTGAATCATGTGTTCCATGTTGTAGGATCCATGGATATCCATTATAATGAACAAGTGTTCATTGGTTTATGATTCAATGTTAATTCAACCCTTAGTTGGTTAATTAATATGGTCACATTATAAAAATTATGATAAAATTTGGTCCTAATTGATTAATTGAATCTAAGTTTTAACAATGTTTAAAACTTTAGTCTAAATTACTTTAGCCTAATTTTTTTATCAAAATAGATTCATATTTTCCATGAGTTATTTTATTACATTTTAGTCTTAGTTTAATTTTAGCCTAAGTTTTAATTGAGTTTATTAATTCATTAAAACCTTAGTATAAAACTACCTTAAGTCTTTATATATCTTGAACACTTATTCATTGATTTTATTTGTTTGTAGTTACGAATTGAATGTGGGACTGACAAGTGGTTAAATCCTTGAAGATTGGATCCAAGATCAACAATATGTGGATGACCTCCCAAGTAAAGAATTCAAAGTTCCACTATCAAATAATCATAATATGTGTTCTTACATATAAATCTAATCAATGATCCACATTGAAGGCTGGGTTTAAAATTTCAAGATCAAGGATTAATAGAGTAGTTCAATCATGTAATTATAAATCTAATGGTGAGTATAGAGTAAACATGTCAAAGGATCTTAAGATCAAATGTGATGGTGAAAAGTGTCATACTTGTAGTGAATTAGATATAGATCAATAGTACACATTTAAGCAAGCAAATAAACTAAATATAAAAATCCCATATTTAATCATATTCTTAGTAAATCAATGGTGCACATTTTATCATACAGATCAATGATCAATGGCTCACATTTAATCATGCATATGGAGATTAATGGTGTGAAGTGAGTCAAAGAGTTAAAGAGCCTAGATTGAATGCAATGTTATCATGTGGTGTAAAATCATTAACCAAATGGTGACTATCAACATGATGCATAGATTGAATGTTGATCTACAAAATATCATGATCTTGAAATCCTAGATCAATGATTGATGGCCATGTTGAAAGTCAAGGATAGGAGACTCCTAAGGAGATCGATAGAGAAAATTTAATAAAATATCTAGGAGGTACTAGATGATGACACATGTCTAAGATGATAATGGTCATGTTTTGAAATTAAATGAAAAATATTTTGAGGGCATGCCACATAGGAAAACACATTAGATCAAAATATTTAGCGAACCTGAGCATGCAAACATATAAATTCAAGATCCAAATATGATCTAAGTCACTAAAGCACATGTTTCAAACTTGATTTTCACCATTAAATCTTTGTTTAAACCTATAAAATACATAAAACATATGAAAATCCCTAAATTATTCTTACATTCACTAATTTGGGCTAGAATATAGAGTTTGGCGATCAAAATTATTTAAGGAGTTTAACCAGATAGCCAAAAGATTTGAATTATCATTCTCAAACACACATTTTGATTAGGATCATAGCAATGGTAACATATGGAGCTACTTAAAATAAAGTAGTTGAATTATACCTATCATTAGATGTAAAAGGCTAAGTTTTCAAGGATACAAAATTTGTAGCTTCCCTATTAAATATTGGAGATGATAATTGTTCAAGTTTGTTCTAGATAATTGAAAACCAAGGGATTTTAACCAAAGAAGAATATAAGATACTTTTAGTGAAGAGACTCTATGATGACATAAAGGTAGTTTAGATGACCAAACTCTATTATGATGCTACTAAACTAGAGGTACTAGACTGTATCAATGTCCTGGGTCTTATTTTCAAATATACTAAAATTGACAAGGGTATGTTGATTCATGAACCTAGTCTAAGGAAAATTGCTTATATATCCCCTGTTGTTTTTGATTCTTACTATACATTTCCTAGGCCCCAAATAGACCTAGCCTTCATTAATACATGGGCCCAAAAATATTCCATGATAGATATCCTAGAAAAAAGGTTACAGACCAGTAACAAGGTCATTATTGATCCTATAGGGAAAATCCCTATAAGCCAATTCAGACCTAGGTTTAGAATGGTCATGACCATGTTAAACAAGATATATGTATTTGTACATATATCACATGTTAAACCAATATGGGTTCCCAATATCTATTTCATCATTAAATAAATGGTAGTTCTTCCTTTAGGTAAAATCATTAGCATTTCCCTAAGTAGGCAAATTTATGGGATTAAGACAAAGAAGAGAAATAAATTATACCTGATGCCATATCTGTTAGAGGCCCTATGTGCCACCACTAAAATCCCTATACAAAGAGAATTGTCTCCTAATGATACTCAAATTATGTCTTAGTATAACTCCAAATTGCACATTTACATGTATAGGGACCATATCCAATTCATATGTGATTATATTTACCCTACTTTGAGCCAAACCATTTATGGTATCCCCATGATGATGAAAAACCCTTTTATTAAAAAATACATTGAGATAATGGAAGACATATGGTTATATCCTAATTTCATAGTTATAAGAATAGATGGAACCCAAACTACCAGTTCATGTGCTTGACAAGTTAGTAGAATAAGAAATTACATACCAATTATTCAATGGGATATATGGAATTTACAAGACTAAGAGAAATGGAATTCTACATATTTTTTCCATGACAACTAGCAAGACCATTTTCAATCAATGGGACCACATTAAATCTACTTCAAAACATAAGCATTCCTTCAACCTGTAGATAGATGATCATAGACAATGGGATCCATATGGTAGAGTAAAGAAACATTTGAGAATCAAAGTTATTCTTGTTATGCCTTATGATCATAAACCTAGTACATTTCACTTTGTAAACACTAAGGCAACCTCCTACTATGAATTTTCTAGAGGACTGAAAGAGCACAATATAAATCTTGAGTCCAGATTGTAAAGAGACCAAAAGATGAAAGATAGATGGCAGTTATGTCCAAGATAATATCATCTAGTGGATGTTGGTTATCCTAAGTTTTTACTAGTAGATCTACCATCAGAACATAATATTGAAGAGAGGAGTCCAAGTGAATTTGCTTCAAGTTCATTAACTCTTGAATCCTATAGAATATCAAATCAATATTTGCCTCAAGAAGAGGCTCACATGATAGCTTTAGATGCCCATAAATCTATTTAATATGCACTTAGAATGTTTACATGACATATGAATTAGATTTAAATTCAAAGGAAGAGGTCTAGGAATCTAACAACGATAAGGGAAAAGAAAATTCTTTGGATCTAGTGATTGTTAATCCTCCTAAAAAGAAATTTGAAACTGTAGTTGTTTTAAAATCTAAGAAACCAAAAGTTAACATGACTCCTCATTTGAAAGAGATGAATCTCTTTACTGAAAATAATCTAATATATAGACCAGATATACTTGAATAGTTCATATATGAACCAAGGTTAGAAAGGATTCATACTGCTTATCATCTATGTGCCATAATAAAGACTATAGAAACTCCTATGCAATAAGAATTAAAGTCTTGGATCACTGCATTTAAATATGAAGTAAGGATATTATCTACTCTAAGTCAATTAGCTAACATACAAGTAAAGGTACTAATTAAACAAATGGTATGGTCTTTAGTTGGGGTTAGATATGATCCAATTTCTATAGGCTTACAAAAGGTCATTAATATAGTGGTTATAGAAGGAGTCCAAGAATCTCTACATCAAAGGGTGAAGCCTTTGATTCATTTGACTCAAAAGAAAAGATAGGGACTAGGGGAATATCCTATATTTGAATAATATGTCCTAGAGATAGCTCAATCTCAAGAAGAGAGGTTATAATCTACCATCAAAGACTAAAATAAGAAAAGAAGAATCTAAAAGAGTAATCCATTATATTAGTCCCAACAGATATTATAAATAATTATGAATTGACCATTTATGATACATTTAGTTCTTTGAAGACAATAAGGTCTAAATTGGACATGGTGAACAAGCAACATTTCATGGATATAAACCAAGTCCATCAATGGCAAGCTTAAGACTAGAAAATAAAGGCATTGGTCAAGATACTGATGGAAGGTTAATTTATAGAGCTTAAAATAGTCAACCTATCACATTTGAATATGGATATGATAATTTTGATGGATAAATTTAGATACATGAATGAGTGGTCCAAAGGCATGGAAGGAATTTCAAATGACCTTAAACAACTAGAGGGAAGAATGGTAAAAATAATAGGGAGCTTGATCAAGGATCCAACCATTCCCAACTAAGTAGGTTTAATAAGTGATGAAGAGTTCTAATACAGGGCTATACAATTCATCCAAGAGGTCAAGAATAAAAGTGAGGGCACCATAGGGGTAGATAATAAACATATCTTGAACTTTATCCTGACACCCAATAAAAATATTAGTGATGCTAGGAGCATCAAATAAGAATTGGATAGAGTAGATGAAGTATTCAAAGATTTGTTAGGACAAATGGAAGATCTCTTCATAGATCCAATCATCAATCTCAAATTGATTGATGAAAAATATGATAAAGCCATGAATATTTTAGCACAAAACTAAAAGGCTACAACTGAAAGGGTGGCTCAAAGTCAATTGAGTTGACTTAGGATATTCTTTTATATCAAAATCATTTAAAAAGAATATTCTATTTTATAAAATCATGTGAAATTTGTAATGCATATGACTTATATGTTAGTTACATTTGAAAAGTGTCATCAGTTCTAGAATGTTGTAATAGGACACCTATCCTTGACACTTGTCTAATTTTTATTTGACAATGACTAACTGACATACCTCATAGGTTGCCTATAAAAGGGGGTATTATCATTGTAAAAAGGGAAGAAGTTTTTAGAGAAAAACTTTTGTGTAAATTTTGGAGCAAGTAATGTAAGTAAGAGAATTCTGAAAAGATTGTCTCATATTTGTTTGTTTGTTATCATGGCTAATTCCTCAATTTTTTGGTTTAAATTTTAGATTTGAATTGATTTTATGAATTATAAATGTTCCTATGTTAATGTAGAGTTGTTAATTTGAACTTATGATAGGTTGAATTAATGTTTTTAGGATCATTTCAATTTCATTACTTTTATTGAAGATGTGTTAATGTAACTTTATTATGAAAGTAAATATTTAAAGTGAATCTGATTTCTAATCAACATGTTATAAATATCATTAGACATTTGGCTACTATATGATAGGATCTATACTTTCAATAATTTCATGTTGTATACTAGTTTGAATTTCATGTATTTTATGAAAATTAAGCTTTGTCATGATGTCTGAACTCATAATAGAAACATCTTTCTTTTTTTCCCTACCCTACCTATTTTCTCATTTTTTCATCAAATCACTGTAGTTTACTTTTCATTATAAATATTCATGCTAGATTAGGGTTTAGACTTCTGGTTTTAATCATCATTCATTATATTTAGCAAGAAAAAATTTCACCTATCACCAAAATTTAGGACCATGGCTGCTCCCAACAACCATTTACGTAATCATTTTTGTGAAATAATCAAATAGCTTGGTCTCTACTCCACCATAGATCTCAAGAAGATCACAACCAACAACTCATGCAAAATGTTTTTCAAATATTGAAATGTGAAGTGTTTTCATCATTATGAGAACCCTATGATACATTTACATGCATCAACAAACCATTCCATTGGTGTTAGAAGGAGGGCATTGAGTAAAGATTTGTGAATTTGAAATATCTTGAGCTAATTTTAGTGATTTTTGTTTATAGATTAGTTGATCCTTTATAGTTTTGTGTTTTTATTACTTTATATTTGTAAAGATCACTGATATTCATGTTTTTAGACTAGTATTTAGGATTATTTATCTAAAAATAGTTATTCTTTGAAGATTTAAGTGGAATTGTTGCAAATATTGCTTAAGCTTTGTGAATCTAATGTGTTTGAGGTTAGTGATAGTAAATTTGTGTAAAGATCACTCATATTCACAATTTTGGAGGTATCTTTAAGATAATTAAGTTAAATATAGTCATTATTTGAAATATTTGTATGAATTTATGTAAATTTTGCTTGAAATAAGAAATCTAAATGTATAAATTTATTATGAGAATTAAACTATTATTTTCAAAGTTTGAACTAAAGATCCTTTGTCTTTGCAAAGATAAGTTTCTACATCGTATTTTGAATAGGAATTGGATTTTACAAGATGAAACTACCAAGAATAAGAACTAGGTTAAGGTCTAAGATAAGGATACCTCTTCTTTGTTTGAAAATGCATAGGAAGACAAAAGTAGATAAAGGTAAGCATAGACTTTCTAAATATCAACTTAGTTCACCTATTTTTTTATTTTATTCAATCCTCACCAAGGTATGGCTTGGTTAGTTGGATCTTTTATCAATGTGCCTAGTCAAGTACATGACTTACCAAGAAATATAGAGAAATATTTATATAGAGAAATATTTACCTTCATTTAGTCTTATAGGTGTTGTTATTGCTAAATAACATATCAAGTCTTTTAAAGTTTCCTTTAGATTGTTAAATGTTATTCATAAAGATGTTACTTGCAGATTGTTTCCTTTTACCTTTAGAGATGTAGCATATGATTATTTTCTTAATCTTACTAAAAATTACATCATCAATTAGAATTATTTCAATAATTATTTCTTTAATCAATTTTGAAAGATCATCAGTTCTTCTGTTCTTTATCAACAATTCACTATGACAAATAGATATGCAAATGAAACCATTAAAAGCTTTTAATGATAGATTTAAAAAGATTTATAGTAGAACTATAACTCCCTATAATCCTGGTGAATCTTTAGCTTTATAAATATATAAGGATGCTTTAGATCCACTGACTTTTGTATTTTTGAAAAGAGCTATTGGAGTCATAAATACATTAGCCTTGGCCTATGATAAAGCTATGAAAATTAATGATCATTGTAAACCCAAGGTCAATTAGCATATGTTATTCCTAACATCAATATTAATTTCTCTATTTTGAATGTCATCTTAAATTATAATAAAAACATGCTTACTTTAAATCAAACTCCATTTTTAAACCAATTTCCTTTATCATGTTCATCTTGGTCAAAACCTAGGATTGGTAAATAACTCTACAAGTAGATCTCATCCATAAAATCAATGAGATATGGTGCCAATAGTTATTAATAGTAATGAAGTCCAAAATTTAGAGGCACCTTATAATGAAAATGACTCCATATTGAAAATGGTTCAAAAATTGAGTACTGATTTTATTCAGTTACAAAGACAAGTAGGTAACACTGGGGAGAGTTCTAATAGAAACTATTCTTATCAAAAGTTTAAAAGACCTAAAAATAGGTTTTAGAATAATAATAATAATAATAATAATAATAATAATAATAATAATAATAATAATAATAATAATAATAATAATAATAATAATAATAATAATAATAATAATAATTCATCTGCTACTAAGAACATACCTTAAAAAGACATTTGTGATGTAACCTTAATTAATTATTATAGGGTTCATAACACTATAACACATGGTAAGTTAGACAATGTAGAATTTTGTAATGCTTTTGAAGTGTTTCAAGATAAATTAGATACATTTAAAGTTATGCATAGTAAAGATAATGTAGTAGGTATATCTAGATCTTTAGAGGCATCCAAATATTTCAAAATAACTCTTATGGTGGAGACCTTTGATTTCCCATTTTAAGATGAGAAAGAACCTAAAGATGCTCTAGAGGAGATTCATACTTTTCAACAGTATCTAAAGAATATTTATCTATTGAGGAATAGGGAACAAAAGAAACCAATGACAAGTTATACTCCACCAAAAAACTTTGATACTCCTCCTGATCCCAAATCAAATAACAATCCAAAACCTCTAACAAGAAGTAACACTAGAAATAATACATATTCATCTAGTTCTTCTATTAGGATTAAATATAATATATTAGAGGATATGAAGAAAATTAAATTTAATATCACATTGCATGAATTAACTCAGATAACTAAACAAAGGGACTTGTTGCTAGAATCTTTAATTAAAAGACCTAGTAAATCACAAAAACCTATAAATTCAAATGTAGTGATGTATAAGAAAAAATCAAAGGTTTCACCATTTTTACTAATAATTAGAGTTTTTGGTAGATTTTTTCATAATTGTCTATTATATTTAGGTGCCTATGAAAATATCATGTGGAAAAGTATTTGTGAAAAGCTTGGTTTAACTCTTATTAATTTTGATAGATTAGTGACTCAATTAGACAAATCTAGATTTAAAGTAATTGGTGAATCATTAAACATGCATATGCATCTTACTTTGGATCCAAGAGTGCAACAATTTATAGATATTCAAGGTGTGGATATTTAAAACACTTATGGTATGTTACTTAGTAGGTATTGGAACAAATATTTGAATGGATACATGTCAATTGATTGCTCTTATATGTGGCTACCATGGAGGGGAGTTCCTAATCAAATTTGGATTGAAATAGAACCAAAGATGAAACATAGGATCATTGAATATAAAACAAACAATGAAAAGGTCAATTTGGTTAATTATGATTTATGGGTTTACATCCTTGACACTTCTCAGGTATGTAAATTCAAATACTCTCATGCTATGTGTAGACTCTATAAATTATATGTTGATGGTGATAGATACAAATCTAGATCTAGAGTAGGAATAGTTTTAATCAATCCCACTAGGAAAAAATATAATTCATCTTACAAACTTTAGTTTATTTTCACCAATAATTGGTAGAGTATGAAGCATTAATCTTAGGATTACAATTTTCTATTAAACATAAGGTTAAAGAACTACTAGTATATGTTGATCCTAAACTAGTAGTCAATCAGGTCAGAAGCAAGTATCAATGCAAATTGTCTTATCTGAGGAAATACAATTTTAGAGTATGGGACTTGACTGGTTATTTTTTATGTTTTCAATATTTTTTCAAACCATAGAGAAGGAAACTAGTTTGTTGATGAACTAGCTTCAGCTACAACTAGCCTAATGTCAAAATAAGATTCCCAAAGGCTTAATATTGAATTGGTCCCATGTCCCTCTATGCCTATTAATATGAATAATCTAAAATTCTTTAGTGATGACCAAAAAATCATTAAATTCATGAATAAATCAGGAGTATTTGAGTCTCATATTATTGATGAGGTAAATGAGAATTATCTCGATGATGATAGAATTGATGACAAGATAGTGCAACTAAATGACAACAAGATTCCTAAAGGCATGATTGCCTTAGAAAGACTATTTGAAAATGATAATCTAGCTGAAAATGCTAAATTTCTCAAGGTAAATGGGAAGGATTATAATATAGCTAACATAGGAACTCAAGGTCAACCTCAGATATTAAACATTGGTATATCATGAAAAAATGAAGAGTCTAGAAAGGATAGAGACTTACTAACCAAGTATAAAGATGTTATTGCACGGTCTTATTAAGACTTGAATATCTTTGATCCTTGATTTATCACCTATAACATTCCATCAAAAGAATCTTGTAACCTACAAACAAAATCAAATATTAGTTAAACCTATTTTGGAACCATTAATTTATAAAGAGATCAAGAAATTATTAGATGCAAAAATAGTTTTTCCAACTAGACATTCTACCTAGGTAGATAAGTTAGTACCGATTAGAAAGAAAAATGGAGAGATTATATTATGCATAGACTTTAAAAAATTAAACAAAGATTATGAAAAGGATAATTATCCTTTTCCTTCTCTTGATCAGGTGATTCAAATTGTTAGTGGTTCTACCATGATGTCTTTCCTATATGGTTTTTCAGGTTACAATCAGGTACTTGTTCACAAAGAAGAAAGAATGAAGATTTCATTCACAAAAAACTAGCACACTTTTGCCTAAAAGAGGATGCCTTTTGGACTCATGAATGTAGGATCTACCTTTCAAAGAGTTATGGACCATGCCTTTCAAGGTCTCATAGATAAATGTATCATCATATATATGGATGAGCTAACTATGTTTTCTAAGAATAGGGAGGATCACTTCATGCATTTATAACATTGTCAAAGGTATGGAATTTCCCTTAACCCTATAAAAGAGCATATTTTATGTAACTAAAGGGAAATTTCTAGGACATGTGATAATTAAAGATGGGATTTCCATAGATCTAAATAGAGTCAATGCTATATCTAAAATAAAACCCCCAAATAGTGGAAAAGAGATAAATTCTTTCTTTCAAAAGATCAATTTTTTAAGTAAATTCATTTCTAGTTTTGTAGAGATTGTGAAATCACTCAATGACATGCTAAACAAGGATGTAAAGGTTGAATTGAATGAATAAACGAAGAAAACCTTCAAGGATATCAAGGAATCAATAGGACATACACCTATGTTGATAAGTCCTAATTTTACAAAATATTTTTGTCTTTATTATTTTGCTTCTAAACTTAATATAACAGCTCTTTTAACTCAAAAATTTGATAAATGTGATCATCCAATTGCATTTATGAGTACTAAATTCAAAAATTTTGAGTCAAATTATTCACCAATTAATAAATAGGATTTTGATTTGGTTAAGGTAGTTAAAAAATTTAGACACTCTACTCTTAGGAGTAAAGTGTATGTTATATTATCAGACCTTGCTATCAAACTCATGCTAAGTCAATGTAAATTAGGAGAAACAAGAGGTAAGTGGATGTCCATACTATAGGAATATGATCTTGAAATGAAAACTACTAAATTGGTGAGATGTCAAGGATTAATCAAAATGATTGCTAAAAATAATCCTAAATTGAGCATCATGTAGGTTGACCAACAATATTTTCAACCAAATGACTCGTATGATGCAATAATTCATTTCTTGATCAATTATTTTTGTCTTGTAGGATTGGGCAAAGAAAAAATAAGAGTTTTAAGGCTCCAAGCATCTCACTTCTTTATCAAGGATGGGATACTTTACCAAAGTAACTATGAAGGAATATATTTGAGATGTTTTTAAAAGAAGAATCAATTGAAATCTTAAATTCCTTTCATGAGAAACTTAGGAGTGGACACCCTTCTGGGAAAACAACTACTTACAAAATCCTAAGGGTAGGATATTATTGGTTAACCATTTTTAAGGATGCTCACAAGCATGTCATATTATGTCATCAATGCCAAATATTCAATACAAAGGAGCCTAAAGTAGTTATGACCTTGAGGATAGTTTTAATTAACAAACCATTTGATCAATAGGGTTTAGGATTTGTAGGGGTTATCAAATGTAATTCTTCAGTTGGGCATAAATATGTTCTAACTACCATAGATTATATTACAATATGGATAGAGGTTGTAGAAAAAAAATAGTGTGGGACTGAAGATGTGATCAAGTTTTTATAAGAGAACATTTTAACTAGGTTTGGGATACCAATATTATTAGTATATGATAATGGATCAGCATTTACATCTATAGAGATGATTGAGTAGGCCTATGATAATAAATTAGATCTTAAGTTTTCATCTAATCATTACCCTTAAGGTAATGGAGTTTTAGAGTCTACAAACAAGAATTTGATGAAAGCTATTAAGAAGTATGTAGCTCAAGAACCAAGAACATGGCATAAGTTACTAAAATATGACCTATGGGTAGATAGAACTAGAGTGAAATAAGCCCTAAAGGCATCACCATTTTTAATTACATATGGATAAGAACCAATATTTCCAAATACTCTCAAATTTATAGCTTACAAGTTTATGCAAGAGTATATGGAAGAATATCAAGAATATGTTAATTCCAGGTTATTTGATATCATCCAAATAGAGGATGTAAGAGAGGAAGCATTTGCTAACTTTAGTAGACATCAAACCACTGTCAAAAGATGGTTTGATAAACATTCAACTATCAATGTGTTTAGACAAAGAGACCTAGTTATCCTATGGGACAAAGCATCTGAGCCAAAAGGGAAATTTGGGAAATTCACTCCTTTGTGAATTGACCCTTACCAAATTAATTAGACATTGGGAGAAAACACCTTTAAGCTCAAAT
The DNA here is from genome assembly GCA_037957365.1 of Torreya grandis. Classification (NCBI taxonomy): domain Eukaryota; kingdom Viridiplantae; phylum Streptophyta; class Pinopsida; order Cupressales; family Taxaceae; genus Torreya; species Torreya grandis. The sequence continues at coordinate 1,266,148 of JARHVA010004428.1, read as the reverse complement.
ACTTTTAGGGGGTAGAGTTCACTTTACCAACCAATGGGAAATATCTTAAACATTACTTCTCCACTATTCCAACTTGAGTTTTCATTGAGTAATCTATAATATTATTTATATTTAGTGTATGTAGGTTTAGATTAATTTCATTTTTGTTCCTTATTTGTAAATAGTGTTTATGAATACTTGTTTGCTTGTTGTGTGTTTGCTTTTTTTTTTTGTTTTATTATCTGTCTTTCCCAAGACATGTCTTTAAACTCCAAATTCATTTACATGATCAAAAGAGCTTCTTAAATCAAGAATGTAGATGTGAATTTTAAACATTGGTTGATCATGGATTATGTAAATTTTAAGCTTAGTGTTATGATTCTTAGAAATTGATAAATATTAATAAGTAGATTAGTTGTTCCTTAAAATATTAAACATTATTTTTATCTAAGTTTGATTTTAATAATAATTTCATATGTTGAGTGAAATTTTAATTATTATAACAAAGTCATGTTATCACTTAAAAACATTATTATCTAATATGAAGTCTATGACCAAGGATGATTGTTTAAAAATCAAACATTTGACAAAAATCCTAAACACCTAGCTAATTTTGGTTCCCAACATTTGTTAGAAAGCTAAATACAATTAAAAAATACAAAAATAAAATCCTTATTGAAAATATAAAACTTTTCTAAGCAAAGGTAATTCTGGTAACCTCCATCAGGGCTATGGATGCCTGGCTGGTTGTAGAGCAAGGCCTATAGTGGAACCAAATGTAGCTATATCAAGGCTATAAATGTATATATATTAATAGATCAATGTCCAAGCCTTCCATTTTTAAAAAAACATGATGCATAATGAATATCTAAATATGCTACAAGTCTATGTTAATGATTAAGGTCATGAAATCTATAATTTATCCTCTGAATCCCATGGTAGTCAATAAATGAATCAAAGTGCACACACAACATGACTGAGTTTTGATGTTTGAAACTAACTCTATATTTGTAAGACTCATTTTAATTATTAATTGATCTTAATAATGGTAATAGATCATGTGGAATGATTAGTCTATTTATTATCTTGAACCAAGAGTATCTGAATTCTAATATTTTGCAATGTTTCCTCTAGAAATAACCATTTATTGAGGTCAATATACCCCCATGTATGAAAAATGAGGACCCTTGTTCAAATTTTACAAGTTGTGATATAAATTAGGCATTTAACTTGTTCAAAGTGAATTATTAAACATCATGTTTTGATTTATCTTTGATTGGTAGGTCAGCACATAAACTTTATTTGATTTTATTGGATGTTTCTAGGATTTGAGTCATGTGTTTCAATGTTGCAATATCCATGGATCTCCATTAGAATGAACAAGTGTTCATTAGTTTAAGATTTAATGGTAATTTGACCCTTATTCAATTAATTAATATGGTCACATTTGAAACATTATGTTAACCTTTGGTCCTAATTGATTAATTAAATCTAAGTTTTAACAATGTTTAAAACTTTAGTCTAAATTACTTTAGCCTAAGTTTTTATTAAAATAGATTCATATTTTCCATGGATCATTTTATTAAATTTTAATCTTAGATTAATTTTGACCTAAGTTTTAATTGATTTTATTAATTCATTAAAACCTTATTCTAAAATTACCCTAAGTATTTATATATCTCAGACACTTATTCATTGATTTTATTTGTTTGTAGTTATGAATTAAACATGGGGCTGATAAGTGGTAAAATCTCAAAAAATTGAATATCAACAGTGCAAAGTCAAGAATTCAAAGTTTCCAAATCAAATATCGACAGTGCATGTTCCTATGTACAAATCCCAATCAACAATCTGTGTTGAAGGTTAGGGTCAAGAAATCAAGATCAAGGATCAACAGAATGCATTCAATCATGTAATTTATAAATTTAATAGTGAGCATGGAGTAAACACGTCAAAGGATATTAAGATTAAATTTTATGGTGACAAGTGTCACAATTTCAATGAATCAAATGTATATCAATAGTCCACATTTAATCAAGTGAATAAACTATATATCAATGGCCCATGTTTGATTGTATGCCTAGAAAATCAATGGTGTAATTTGATCATATAGATCAAGGATCAATGGCTCACATTTAATCCTATAGATGGAGATAAATGGTGAAAATTGAGTCAAGGATTCAAAGATCCTATATTGAATATGAGGTTTCCACATGGTGCAGAAGCATTAACTAGTTTGTGACTGTTGGCATGATATATAGATTGAATGTGGCACTACCAAATGGAATGATCCCACAAGCCCAGATCATAGATCAATGAGTGCATTGAAAGCCAAGTATAGGAGACTCCTAAGGAGATTTATGGAGTGAATTTAATAAAATATATATGCAATATGATATGATGACACATGTCCAAGATGATAATGGTCATGTTTTAAAATAAAATGAACATTGTGAAGGTATGCCACATAGGCAAACACATTAGATCAAAATATTTGGTGGACCTGAGCATGAAAACATATAAATGAAAAATATAAATATGATATAAGTCACCAAATAACATGTTTCAAATTTAATTACCACCATTAAATCCCTAAATTATTTATGCATTCACTAATTTAAGCAATAACATAGAGTTTGGTGATCAACATTATTCAAGGAGTTCAACCAAATAGCCATAAGATTTGAATTATAATTCTCAAGCACATAATATAATGAGGATAATATAAATGGAAACATATGAATCTACTTCTAATAAATAAATTAAATTATACCTATCATCAAATGTAAAAGGCCAATTTTTCAAGGATACAAAGTTCGTAGCTTTCTCATTAAAATCTGGAGATAATAATTATTTGAGTTTGTTCTGGATAATTAAAAACCAAGGGATTTTGACTGAATAAGAAGAGAAGATAATTTTAGTGAAGAGACTCTATGATAACATAGTGGAAATTCAAATGATAGGACTCCATTATGTTACTACTAAACCAAAGTTACTATACTATATTGATGTCCTGAGTCCTATTTTTGAAGTTACTAAAATTGACAAGGGTATGTTGATTCATAAACCTAGTCTAAGTAAAATTTCATATATATCCCCAGTTGCTTTTGAGTCTTACTATAAATTTCCTAAGCCATAAATATATCTAGTTTCCATTAATACATGGGCCCAAAAACATTCCATGATGGATATTCTAAGAAAATGGTTAGAGATTGGTAATAAGGTCATTATTGATCTTACAAAGAAAATCCTTGTAAGCCAATTTATACCTAGGGTTAGAATGGTCATGACCATGTTTAAAAAGCTATATGGATTTGCACATATAATACATGTTGAACCAATATGGGTGCCTATTGTCTATTTCATCATTGAAGAAATGGTAGTTCCTCCTTTAAGTGAAATCATTAACATTTCCCTAAGTAGGTATATTTATGGGATCAAGACAAAGAATAGAAATGACATATACATGATTTCATATATCCTATATTCCCTATGTTCCACCACATAAATCCCTAACCAAAGAGAATGGTTTCCTAATGGTACTCAGACTATGTCTTAGTATTACTCTAAATTACACATTTACAAGTATATGGATCATATCTAATTCATATATGACTATGTTTACCCTAATTTGAGCCAAGACATTGATGGCATCCCCATGATGAGGATAATACCTTTAATTAAAAAATCCATTGAGATAATGGTAGATATATGGTTATAGACACCAAAAATCTACACATTATAATTCCAAATGTTAAAACACCCTTATGCCACCTTAGGACCCCCTTAGGACCAATTTTAACCTTTCACCCCTAACTAAGCCTAACCATGTTCGGTTTAACCATCTAACTAAGCCCAACCTTTAACCAAATTTTTATCTTCACCTAGACTATTGATAGTTAGGATGATCACTGACGATCATCCTGACTACCAACAATCAAGGTTACACTACCTAACTAGCTAAACACCCACATCAACTCCACCTTGATTTTATAAACTCATTTAAATCCATTTTAAATCCACTATATACAAAATTTATAATTATAAATCCTAGTTAACATCTTGTTCTCCCTCTCATTCCTTACCTATAAGAAGAGAGGAACAAGAGGTGAAATGGATCCATAATGAATTCAAGAGATTTTGTATTTAAAGTTTCCTTACAAGTCACTTCTTCTAACAATCCAACAATCCAACCATCATTATAGAGATCCAACTTATCACTACCCCTTAGAAAACAACCAAGTGTCGTTACTCTTCTAGAATCACATTGCACTCTATCAATGAGCCAACTACCTCAACCGCTCATCCAACCAACCGTTTACAAGCTAAGTATTTATTTTTTAGTATTCAATTACTTTATTTGTATTTCACAATCATCCCAACACAAATCAATCTCCTAATTTTTATTTTGTAATCTCATCAATTAGACCTCTTTATCAACCCAAGTTAATACATAGTAATCATTGATGGTCACCTTGGTCGTTGATGATCTATCTAACAACTAATGGTCACCTTGACTGATGATGGTCACTATGGTAGGAAATAAAAACAAGGAATTTCCACACATATACCCCTAACCAAATATAAATTTTTGTGTCCCTACTTGTTCACAAACCCCTATCCTATTTTCTAAAACACACTTGAGCCATTTAGCATTTGTATTGACTTGTTTATTACTATATTAGTCATTTTAGCCTCTTTTATTTATCAGGCTCTTCTTGTGTTCAATTTTAGTACTTAATGGTTATTGACACAAGTACTTTATCTTATATTTTCCAAACTTAGTTATTTAAAACATGTGGATTGATAGCCCTTGAGGAAGCTCTTGCTTATGAGATCTAGCTAGCGCTTGTCAATCCACCTAATAAATATCTATCTAACCAACCATTTTATTTAGTGTTGTCTTATTTTTAGGTCATCCTCCCAAGCCAAAGAGGAGTTATTCAGAATAATTTTATTCAACATGTGTAAAATCAAATAGGTTTTCCAACCATACCTATATTTAGTTTATTCTTCTTCTCTTCTTGAAATATAAGCTAAAATTCACTAAAACATTTTGGCATGCCTAGTGGGACACTTGTGTCTTTACATGGATTTATTTTGTTTGCATTTATATGTTCTTATCCTTATTCTATGCTCATAAACAAAATCAAATCTTCTTTTGTGCTTGAAATTAAGTGCATACATTGGTTGCTTGCAAGTTTAGCTCACATAGTTTAAAATTAAATCTAAGCAATTCAATTATAGCATCAATTTGGTTGCACACACTAAACCAGATCACCTTCATCAATTAAACAACAAAACAACTTGAGACAAGGCCCAACTATGATTTCATCACCTAGCGATCACCTTATACTTTCCTAACAATCCTAATTGGAGGTCATTACCAAGGGGAAAACCAACTCAACTCTCTAGTTGAGTATAAAATCTATAAATTGGTATATATTGGATAAGCACTCAACACCCTTATCATTATGGTGTGTGAAGTGAGGGGGTAGGCGCCAATACTAAGACATATATTGATTTCCAATATAGATCCTCTTTTATATCCTAAACACAACCTAAAACCATCCATAGACTTTTTTCCTATTACCCACTCTACAAACCAATTTCAGTCACACTACTTCTTACAAAGCTTAAGGCATAAGCCAAAAGAGAGACTAAAAAGGACTTTAGGACTTAGCTTACTTTTTAGAGGGTGATTTCTTTCCTTGATCATTTATTTTCTTCTCTCTATTCAAGTGGTGAGATTGTTTTTGTATTCTCTCTCCCTTATCTTGTATGGTTATAACTCACCAACAATGAAATAATCTAGTAGAACAAAATCCATCACCAAACTGATCAACCTCTTCTACCTCCTCATCCATGGACTACATCTCTAAACTATCAAACTCTCCTCACCCTTGAAGAATTCCTTCCTTCCCTTGGTAAGTTTTCCAAGGTGATACATACTTTGCCATTTTCATAGATAATAATATTGTGGCCCTTCAACATTATCTTTACATCATGCCTCACTGTACCCCTGCTTTGGTTCCACCTATATACCCACATTATGGAATGCCTTCCCACCTTATGGGAAACATTTATATTTCCATGGTCACTAACCAACCATTGAATACCCAAGCCTCTTCATCTACCAATAATCCCTTTGATAATACTATGGAAAACTAACCTACCTAACTTACAAACACCCTTATACCTTTCACCCCCACCAACAACTCCTCTACCCTAGGGACAACCCAACCATTAGCCACCTATACTCCCCTCACAATGGGAGTACATACCACTAGCATTACCAACCTTCCTTTGGGTACCTACAATATTCTAATCACTACCCCACTTCAAAATCTTAGGGTACCTATACCTTCCACCTTACCACCAATCAGTACAAAGGTCACTACCTTTTATTTGATCAGCAACCTAACCACTACTTCTACCCAACATGTTATCATTACACCAAACTTGGGTTACATCCCTAACCCATAAGGTAATGTACCTCTACCTACTTCTAAACCACATATATCCACCTACCCCTACATGGCTTCCATCCAACCACCAATGTCCACATATCAATATGCGGTAACTTTTCAACCTCCAACCCATTATCAATATGTCATTTAAACACCAAAATAGTATGTACATTACAACATTTAAGATAAACGACCCCAAACTAATCTAATTAAAATGCTCATAGATAAGATGACTACCATAGAGTCATCAATCTCTAGTTCTCAAAACATCCTATCATATGATCATATCTATAATGAACCCATCCACCCATCTGTTTCTATTAGACCATATCCTCTCCAATGGGAACTTCCCAAGTTTTCAAAGTAAGGAGGATCTTTTTGGAACCAACATACCCCCATTTTTAAAAATTGATACCCTTGAAAAACCTTAAATATTAAACATGAAATATGGCATGATAAGATCATTTGTAGAATTTTAAGATCATCCCCTTTATTAAAAACAAGCTTACTTAGTTATGTGTTGCTTTAATTTTGAATAACAATGCTAATAAATGATCTTTATTTCTTTTAGTTGTAGGTTCTATGGTGTTTATTCTTTAGAAATATATGTTCCAAAACCCTCAATTCAAATTTGAATGCTGGTAGGAACCGATTCGTGAGAACCTTTTTAAAATCCATTTTAGACCTAAGTATAAAGTTCATGTTTTAAGCGTAGTCATGTTTTTTAACATGGATAAAACTTAGCCTAAAATGCTTGGTACCCTTTATTATTTTCCCCTTTTAATTTCATTTTGTAGCTAACTAATATTCATTTTTTAGGGTCTTTTTAATATTCCCTATCTTAGACTAATGTTGTAACCATAAGGTCCCATTGTATTTGTTAATACTAATAGGACTTTGTCTTAACATCTTAACTTAAGCTCTAGCTCCCCAAGTCTAATTTTATGTTAGCATAACTTTTTTGGTTTATACCTTAGCCTAAGGTTTTAATCCTAATGCCTTGACATATTTATTAATAAAAATGAGACCTTAGCATTAAAAACTTAGCTTAAGCCTTTTATATCATTGCAGTCTTAACTTAACTTCCCTAAATCTTGTAGGATCCAATTATCCTTGTTTTATCATGACATTTAACCCAAAAGAGCAAGGAAAACCTAAGATTTAACTTAAATATCATGCATCTTAGATGACTTGATGGTCCACACTTATTCACAACCTTTCAATCAGATGGCACGATGAAAGAATAGTATAATCCCACACATAACCCCTCAGGCCAATCACATTCAAGCCCTAGTAACATGATCACTGACTCTCACTTCATCATAAAGACCTAATCAGATGGAGTAAGGTACAATTTAAAATTCAAATTATTATAGAGGGCCTGCATGATCAACATGTGGTGCTCTTACATTTGATGATATAAGGCAAATATGTCCCACTTGACAAAGCAACCAATCATGAGCAAGCTCTTAGATCATGATCTTACATCTATCACTTCATCACTAATTTTCATCTAATGAAGTGAATCAAGTCCAAGATCCTTGTAATCCTTATAGAGGTTCCAAGTTCCACTCTTGCATTGGGTCATAATAATTTGGAAAGTTTAAAATTGATGATCATATGACCATTATTTGACATCCACGAGGACGTATTTGACATTCATGCGACTATTAATTTTAATACCATCTAATTGAGATATTCATTAGCTTAAAATTGACATTCATGTGACCATCATTTGATGCCTATAAAGATGTATTTGGCATCCATGAGACCATAATATTTAAGCTAATGAATTATTCTACTCAGGATCAAAATACACTCCAAAATCTTGTTGGAAGGCTCAAAATTGCTTTACAAATTAAGGGAAGTGCTCAAAAGATGGTCAAACATTGGAATTATTTGATCTAAAAATACTAAAATGGTTTTATGGTCTAATTATATGCAAAAATAATTTAGTCTAAGTCTATATCCTAAGGTCCCCATTGCATGTTGTTTAAATGTCATGAGCCTTAAGTTAAAGACTTATACTAAATCTCATTTTTAAAAGGTCTTTAAAAATATAGAACTTAGGCTGAATTCATCTAATCAAAGTTTTTCATGTGTTTTTTAGTAAATTAAAACCCTACATATAATTAGACCATTATATTATTAGACCATTATATTAGATTGATCCCTTTAAGCATATACATATATTATGTTTATTAAGCACAATGAAAACATTAGCTTGAAACATTTAGCCATGTTCCCCTCTATATAATTCAAAAAACTTAGACATAAACCCCTAAGCCAAAGTTTTTCTCCATGCTTAATAAACATGTAACAAACCTTAGCCTAAGGATTTTAAGCCTAAGTCTCATTTTAATGATGTGCTAACTTAAAGTTTGAGCATATTTGTAGATTAATGGTTTGCACTTTGTCACTAGAGGATGATATAATGGTCTAAAATCCCCAAAGAATTTTTAATGAAGCCTCAATATCCCATGAGTTTGATGCATAGTGAAATCACATTCGAAGAAAAGATGATAGATGATCTGATGGTTCACACTTTGTCACTAGAGGATAATCCAACAACGATGATGACCATGAATTTTCAAAGTACCATGAGCTCACCACATGGCCAATGCTCATTCAACAAATGATTTGCATAGGATATGGGGATGCATGCAAATATGTCAAGTGTCATAACCACATGGATTAAAAAAGAAAATAGCCAATCATAGGCAAGGGCTCTAATTACAAATGATGGATCATGTTAATCTAAGATTTTGATCTGATGGTGCAAAATAAAAGAGGTCATTTTTCAATGCCAATAGTTAGTGCTCAAAGGCATTTGTGAAAAATGTCACAAAAGGTCTAGACTAATGCCACATAGGCTCCATACAAGTAGAAAAGGACAAAATGAAAGATTTTATGTGCTCAAAAATGTGAAGGTATAAAGGCAAAGGTCCAAATCAAATCCATAGTAAGTTAAAACCAAATTTTGGATATATCCTACCATTAAATCTCTAAAATAATAGACACTACATAAAAGTGACCCCAATAAACTCAATTGATTACAGTTTGATCCAAAAAGAAATTGATTGTGTATTTTGAGTACAAAAGAGCTTTCACAGAGATCATTTGAAATTTGGTGTGAGAAAAATATAGAAATGGAGACCATGGTAGCTCATAGATAGAAATTTAAGGAAGATACCAAGCTCTACATATCAATAGATAATGAGGGGAGAATATTTAAGGACACAAAATTAGACATGTGGCCCTAAATTCCCTAGGAATTAGGATTTGGTCTAAACTCTTATTCATGGTGGAAGAGTTAAATCCCATTATAAAGGAGGAGTAGAGGATTTCCATAGTGAGCCAAAGGCATTATGACTTGATCATTATCTATATGACTGGTCTCCACCATGCTACTATAAAACCTGAGGTATTACATTGTTTAGATGTCCTTACCCCTATCTTTGTTGATTTTAGAATTAATAATGAATGGATCATACATGAGGTAAATTATAAGAGGATAGCCTATATTTCCCCTATTTCCTTTGGAAAATATTATAATCTACCCTATGTAGACCTATCTAAAATTAAGGAACACACATGACCTAGACTCTGTCCTTAGACCATGGCTACACCAATGACCCCATATCTTCAAGGAATTTTAGGGAAAGATCCTAATAGTCCAATTTAGGAAAGGAATCAAAGTAATAATGACCCTATTAAATTTATCCTTTAGATCCCCCTCAACCACCTATGTGAACAAAATTTGGATTCCCTATGTGCATTTCATGGTGGAATAAGCTCTCACCCCTTCAATTAGAGATTTGATCAGTGTTTTCTTGGCAAAGTAATTCACTACCATCAAAAAGAAGACATATAAGTATTTTTATATGATGTCATACCTATTAGATTCCCTTATTCCCTCAATCAACTTCCTTCATGTTATAAATTAGTCTCATGAGGTAAGAACTACCATTTCCCACCAATACTCCAAATTACATATACTTAAGTACATGAACCATATACAATTTATATGTGATTATGTCTACCTAGCCATAGTGGAGGCCATCATAGGTGTTCCCATGCCTAGGTTCCACCCACTAATCAATAAGTATGTGTAGATGATGGGTAAAATTTGGTTCTACCCTGATTGTATAGTTATCAAGATTGAGGGGATCATGTCTCAGCCTTACGGATTACCAGTGTATGTTCTTAGTAAGGTAGCAAAGAAAGAAATTGCCTCCTAAATAATTCATGGTATTGATGGAGATTGTAAAGAAAAGAGGAAGGGTCTTGTCCACCCATTCCCTCTGAATATTGGAAGAACTATACTTCAATATTGGAAACAAGTTGATACTATGGCCAAGCATAGGGATTAACTTGGATTTTAGGTTAATGAACTTGAAATGTGAGATCCTAAGCACATAGTGACTAATAATTGGAAGGAGAATAAACTCCCAAATCCTAGGTTGTGCATCAACTCATTGTTCATGACACCATCTACATTAAGGCCAAAAATTATGAAGATGTGTTAGCTAGGATCCAAGGGCACAACATCAAACTTGAACCCAGATTGACCAAAGATGACAAGTCATCTAGAAAAGCATGGAAAATGCATATTTTATAATACCATTTATTTTTTGGCCCATTTAGGACAACCCAAGAATAACCCCAAGTAGAATAGCCACAACCACAAGATCAAGGGTAGATTATGCAAAAGTAAGATGAACAAGGCTATGGTAAACAAAATTTGGGAGAAGTAAACTTGTAAGAGAGACCTGGAGAGGGGGGGCCTCATCTTCAACAATCCCACAAATCCAAGTAAGAGAGCTTGGGGAGGATGAGGTAAAGAATTTTACTCTTGCTACCATCCCATTGGCTCTTAGAAATAAGAGAAAATAAAAAATGGTAATGGTCCTTGTTGGGCTCAAAAGACCTAAGTTAACTCTCACACACCTAACTAGTGAGATAAACCTATTTATTGATGAATTATCCATTCATGGACCAATCATACTTGACTATTTCATTTATGGAAAATTTAAAAATATCCCTTATCTTTCCCATTCATGGGCCATGACAAAAGTTAACAATATTAAAGTCTAAGATGACATGAAGCTATGGATTAGGGCTATGGTAAAGGAGCAAGAAGAAAGGAGAATTGTGGTCACTCCAAGACCAAAAATCAAGAAATTGTTACTCCTAGAGAATCAAGTAGCATAGGTGTAGAGGTCCGAAAACCTCTAAAATTCATAGGCTCATCCACCACCGTGTAGTTTAATCCATAAACATATAGATTGAAAATATTCACCACCAAGATAACCATAGTGGGAGTTGAGGAATTCACCTTCAAAAAGGTGGATCCCTTTGTAGGTCTGATCCTAATGGAATGTAAATAGCTTGGTGATGTCACTATCCATGAAGAGGATGTTGAGAGTTTTATTTAATCCCAGTTAGCTCAAGCAAAGGTTAGGATCCAAGAGATGAAGCTAGATAATTTAGAAGTTAGAAAGAGAAAATGAAAATCTAGAAACTTAGGCCATTTTATCAGTCCTTGACTCTATAATGGACATGTTCAAGGCCTCATTATTTGATATGTTCAATTATTTAAATTCAATAAATCTAAGGCACAATACCCTAAGCTAGTAGGGTGAAATAGCTAAGAAGTTAATAATAGAGTGGCAAAAGGTGGAGTCATGAGTTAGGGATCTCATTGACATTATGATTAAGAACAAGATTCCTAAGTTTATGAATATCGACTTAGCACATTTGAATATCATATTGGGGGTGATAGTAGACAAGGTACAATGTCTAAGTACTTGGATAAATAATTTGAGTAGGCTATTGGTAAATGATAAAGGATTGATCACTAGAATTGAGCAGATCCTACAAAAAATATTGTTAAATCCTACCAAGACCACTATAATTGGAATCATTGATGATGTTGAATTCAAACAAAGGGTTACTTTGGTCATCCAGTCAATTAGGATAAAAATCTAGGGCTATTCTAGTAGAGATAATAGGATAATTTTGGGCATTATTTTCATAGTAAAAGAGAAAATTATAGAGGCAAGGAGCATAAAGGAAGACATGGCCTAGGATGACCAAGAATTATATGAATTGGCTAATGCTAAAGAGGTTTGACTAATGAATCCATCTATGGACATGGAACTCATCAAAGACTAACACTAGAAGGCAATAAAACTTCTAAAAAATTAATAAGGGGACACTTCAGTGATGGGCACACCCAGTAGCTAATATTCTTTTTGTTAAAAACATTGTAATATCTAAGATATGAATACTTTTTTGTAAGGCATATCTTATTTTATTAGAATATTTCCCCTAGATCAGTCTAATTGTGAATAACAAATGTATTTTAGGACTTTTAAGGATAGCTATCCTTATCTTTTGTATACCTATACATTGTAACGGATTGATGCATTGCCATTTTTTAAGGGAGACATAATTTTTTGAGAAAATTTTATACACTTGAAGAAATTAATATAATCAAGGAGTTTTGTAAATATTGTCCATACTTTGATATGTCAATTGCTAATATAGATTTTCTCTCAATTACTAGTTTTATGTCTTGAATTTGAATGGTTTATTTGAATTTTGGGTTGCATTTTCTAGTCATAGGGTTTATAATTTGTGAATATGCTAGATTAGTTTGAGGATCTTAGGTTTTGATTCATTTTAGTTTGTTTTGTATTCATGTGTGCAAATTCTATTTGATTATAATAGTAAATATTTAAAGGAGACTTGGTTCTTACTTGTGACTCTTTACATTATCTCTTAAAGTTTGCCTAATATATAGTGAAATTTGAACTTAAGCTATGTTGAATTTTATATTGGTTGAATGCATACTCAGTTGAAATTATGCTTTGTCATGATATTTGAAACTAAAATTCTCAATCACTCATATCTATTTTGCCTTACCCTTCTCTTTGATCTTTTTTTACACTAGACCACTTTAGTTTAAGCTTCACTATATATATCCACATAGATTAGTTTGTATCTTAAATATGGATCATAATCAATAATAATTAATATATATATTCTCTATAATTCACAAATAATAGACCATGATGGATCCTAACCATCACTCATTATAAATTTGTGGCACACTAATAAATATATTTACTATTATTTCACCATAGGTGACATCAAGTTGCCACAACCTACTACTCATTCTATGAATTCCTTGAATTATAAAATGAGAAGTGTTATTTGAACACTAATAAACCTTATGGTACACTTACAGGCATCAACAAGGTTTTTCTCATTGGTGCTAAGAGGGCCCATGAATTCTTTGAATCTCTATTGATCATAGCATGTTTGATCTAAGATCAGTGTATCTTTGTATTTTTGAGTGAATTCTTTACTTATAAGTATAAATATAATTTACCTTTATTATTTGTGACATGTCTTTGTGCTTCCTTAGACAAAGATTGAAGTTCTTTTGGATTTGATGCTTGTTTTTAGTAAATTTAGATTAAACTTTGAATGTCCATAGTATATGAGGTTAAGATGGCTCATTTTGATCAAATTTTTCCATATATTTCATATATCTAAGTTCCTTTAGGTTATAATTCTAAATATAGATCATATTCATGTGATTGAATACATCTTTGAAGCTAATCTAGTCAAAGATCAACATCCTTTGTAGTTTTTCATATAACCTTTATAAAATAAGCTCAATGTGTAGGTATAACTCTTATTCTTTATAAAATTTAACTTGATACATCATATTTTAGGTAGGATATTCAAATTTCAAGATAGAACTACCTAGGATTAGAACAAGATCACACTCAGAGACCAGGGAGCCTTTGCTTGAGATTGAGGTTCACAAAAAGGCTAGACATGACAAAGGTAGATGTAGGAGATCATAATATTTTCCAACTTCACCTCTTCAAGGTACTTTTGCCTTAAATATTCAGCCAAGTATGGTTTGGTTGAGAGAATATTCAATCAATGTACTAGGTGTAGTACATGATTTCCCACATAACCCTAAGAAGTATTTGCTTATATCTAGTCTAACTGGTGTTACAACTATTGAAGAGCACATTATGTCTTTTAAAGTTAATTTAAGGTTGATAAATGTTTTCCATGAGGATGTAATGTGTAATTTATTCCCATTTACCTTTAAGGATGATTCTTATAAATGGTTCTTGAACTTTCTTGATAATTACATCACTAGTTGGGATGGTTTCACTAAGGTTTTTATAGATCAATTTGGTAAGATTATTAGTCCTTATATTATTTACCATCATTTCACCACCATTTGAAGGGATACAAGTGAGCCTATTAGGTCTTTTAATGTTAGATTTTTAAAAATTTATAGTAGGACCATAGAGCCCTAAAAGCCTAATGATGTCTTAGATTTATAAATCTACAAAGATGTAGTAGATCTCATGACCTTTGTATTCTTAAAGAGATCCATGCTAGCTATAACTTCACTAGTAGGGCCTATTTTGAGGTAGTGACCATTAATGACCAGATGCATCCCTAAGTGAAAATAACATAATCTATACCAAATGTCAACCCACATATGCATGTGATGAACTTATTCCCCAATAGCGACCAAAATATCCTATCATTAAACCAACTTCCAAACTT
Source organism: Torreya grandis (assembly GCA_037957365.1). NCBI lineage: Eukaryota > Viridiplantae > Streptophyta > Pinopsida > Cupressales > Taxaceae > Torreya > Torreya grandis. Next base: position 1,251,089 of record JARHVA010004428.1, on the reverse strand, counting down.
CAATCAATTGTCATTGAGTCATGTTGCTCCTAATCAAAAATCAAGATTCTTAAATCTTCTACTAATGTCTTCAATAAAAAATATGAAATGGATTTGACACCAACTATTGGTGCTAATAATAACTAGGTACATAATTTTGAAACTCCTAAAAATGAGAATGAATCTATCTTAAAAATGGTCCAAAAGTTGAGCACTAATTTTATTCAGCTACAAAAACAAGTTGGAAATACTGCTAAAATTTCAAGTAGGAACTTCTCATTTCAAAGGTACAGTAGGCCAAATAATATATTTTAGAATGATGGTTTTCATAATAATAGGAATAAGGAACCATATTATAAAAATAAGACCATGGACATTAACCTCACTGATATTGCATTCCTTGATTATTGTAGAGTGTATTACATAACTAATCATTGTGAAATGTACTCTATTGAGTTTTGTAAAGCCTTTAAGGCTTTCTAAGAAGAGTTGGATACATTTTAAGTGGTCCCTAAGAAGGAAAGTGGTACAGGTGCTTTTGGATCTAAATCATTTGATTAAGCCTTCATGGCAGATACTTTTGATTTCTCCTTTCAAGAGGAGAATGAACCTAATGAGATCCAAGAGGAGATCCAAAATTTTCAATAGTTATTTAAGAAGACATATCCCTTGAGTAATAGGGATCAAAATAAGCCCTTGACTACCTCAACACCTCCAAATAATTTCAAAACTCCTCCAGACACCTCTTCAAAAAACAATTTAGAACCACCTAAAGGGAGTACTTCTAAACCTAATGTTGATATTCCTAGTTCTAATAAAGCTAGATATAATATAGTTGATGTTATGAAGAAGATAAATTCTAATATTACATTACATGAACTTACATAGATTATAAAGCAAAATGACCTCCTATAGGAATCCTTCTCAAATAATTCCAACAATCCACCCAAGGCTAATCATGCCAATATGACTATGCACAAAGCCAAGATTGAATCTCCCCCTTTCCTACTCACTATCAAGATGTCTATTAATAACTTACACAATTGCTTATTATATTTAGGGTCATCTACCAATATCATGTATTTAGGTGTATGAAAACAATTTGGTCTAACTCATATTAAGTCTGATAGGGTTATAACTCAATTAGATAAATCTAGAGTGAAGGTTACTGGGGAACTTTTAAATTCTCACATGCAACTAGCTTATAAGCCTAGAGTGCAATAATTCATTGATATTAAAGTTAATGGTATACTTGATGTTTATGGAATCTTATTGAGTAAGGAATGGACTAAGGCTTTCAATGGTTACATGTCCATATATTTCTCACATTTGTCACTACCTTGGAAGGGAGTTCATAATCAAATCAAGGTTGAGATAGAACCAAGGATGAAACACATGATAATAGAATGGAATTATATAAATGAGAGGGTTAACATAATTGATTTAGACTTAGGATTTTTCACCCTGGATACTGATAAGGTGTGTGATCCCAAGAGTACTCATGTTATTCTTGGACTATGGAAATTGTAGTTTGATGGTGTTAGGTGTAATGCTAGATTAGGTGTTGGTGGTATCTTAACTAACCCTACTGATAAAAATTACCATGATTTTTATAGGCTCTAACTCCCTTGCACTAACAATATTGCTAACTTTGAATCCCTTATTTTAAGTTTGCAATTTTCTATAAAGAATAAGGTCAAAGAACTGCTAGTTTATGGGGATTCAAAACTAGTGTTTAACCAAGTAAGAAGCAAATAACAATGTAATATCTCATATCTTAAAAGGTATAAGTTTAGATTTTAGGATTTGATCGAGTCCTTTGATGATTTTAACATTAATTCCATCCAAAGAGAGGAAAACCAAGCTATTAATGAGTTGGCATCTACTGTAGCCAACCTCATGCCCAACCAAGATTCCCCCAATTTCAGCATTGAGTTCATCCCTTATCCTTTAGTGCCTGATAATGTTAACCATTTTCAAGTTTTCAATGATGATAAGTAGATATTGGATTTCATGACAAATTTTGGGGCATTTGATGCCCATATTATTTATGAGACTGGTGAAAATACATCTAAGGAGGATAAGTTTGATGGTAAAGTCATTCAATTGAATGACAATAAGGTCCCTAAGGGGATGATTGATTTATAGAGACTATTTGATCAAGACAAACTTGCTGAACTTTCTAAGGTTCCTAAGGTAAGTGGGAAAGATTATAATTTTATTGATCTTGGCCTCCAAGATTAACCCAAACTATTAAATGTTATAAAATCTTGCATAAACGTTGAGAACAAAAAGGTTAAATAACTCCTCACCTAATATAGGGATGTCATAACATGGTCTTATGATGGCTTAAAGATTTTTGATCCAAGAGTCATTACCCATACTATACCTATTAAATAAAGTTGAAAACCATTTAGGTAGAAGCAAAGGCCTCTAAACCTTATCTTAGAACCCATGATCTTCAAAGAGGTCAAAATATTACTAGATGATAGGATAGTCTTCTCCATCAGGCATTCTAACTAGGTGGCTAACTTGGTGATAGTCAAGAAGAAGAATGGTGAGATTAGACTTTATATTAACTTTAGAAACTTAAACAAAGAATTAGAAAAGGAAAAATATCATCTTTCTTCTCTAGAACAAGTGATACATGTTGTTTTAGGTTCAGTTATGATTTCTTTTCTTGATGTCTTTTTAAGTTATAACTAGGTATTGGTTAACAAAGAGGATAAAATGAAAACAACATTCACAACAAAGTGGGTAACCTTTGATTACAAGAGAATTCCCTTTGGGATAATTAATGTAGTAGATAATTTTCAAAGAGATATGAACCATGCCTTTTAGGGCTTGATAGGTAAGTTTATTATTATATATATGGATGATCTAATAGTTTTTCTAAAAACAAGGAAGATCACTTCATGCACTTACAACAAGTTTTTGAGAGATGCAGAAGGTATGGAATCTCTTTAAACCCTAAGAAAAGTATATTTTGTGTTACAAAAGGAAAATTATTGGGTCATGTTATAACCAAGGATGCGATCTCTATAAATCCTAAAAGAGTGGAGGCCATATCTAGAATAGAACCTCCAAAAATTAATAAAGAGCTAAAGTAACTATTTGGTAAGATAAATTTTGTAATAAAGTTTATTTCTTGCTTTGCAAAGATTTCCAAGCCACTGAATGACATACTGAAGAAGGACGGCAAGGTCACATAGAATGAAGAATCCAAAAAGGCATTCAATGATATCAAGGAGGCTATTATCTAGGCTCTAATCCTCATAAGTCCTAACTTCTCAAAAGACTTCTACCTCTATTCATTTGCCTCTAACCACACTATGGTGATTGTATTAACTTACAATATTGATGGGTGTGATCACCTAATAGCTTTTATAATACCTAATTTTAAGAATGATGAGTTAAATTATTCATTGATTGATAAATAAGCATATGCATTAGTTAAGGTAGTTAAGAAATCCAGGCATTACATCCTTAGAAATAAGGTACATGCTATCTTACCTGACACTACCACCAAACTTATGTTAAATAAAAATGAATTGGGAGAACATAGAGGTAAGTGGATGTTAGTTTTGTATGATTATGACTTGGAGATGAAAATAACAAAATTGGTAAGATGAAAAGGTTTGATCTAGACGATTGCTAATACTAACCCTAGGCTAAGTATTATGAAAGTAGATTAATTGAACTTTCAAGATAGTGAGTGGTATGATTCAGTCATACATTTACTAATTAATGTTACTTGTCTTATAGGATTATCCAAGGATCAAAAAAGTACCATAAGATTAAAGGTATCCCATTACCTGATTAAGGATGGGGTCTTGTATAGAATAAATTTTGAAGGGGTTTAGTTAAGATGTGTCTCATAAGAAAAAGCCACCCAAATCATAAGCACCTTTCATGAATAGATGGGTAGTGGAAATCCATCTAGGAGAACCATAACCCAAAAATTCTTAAAGTTAGTTATTATTAGCTAACTATTTTTAAGGATTACCATAAACATGTGAGGTAATATCACTCATGTCAAGTCTTTAGAACTAAGGAACCAAAGGCAGCAATGCCTCTATAACCAGTCATAGTTGGCAAACCATTTTCATCATAGGGGTTATAATTTATTGGGGTAATCAACCCAAACTCATTTAAAGGTCACAAATATGTCCTTACTAACACATAATATTATACAAGGTGGACTAAAGTAATAACCACTAAACAATGTAGGATTAAAGAAGTGATCAGCTTCTTAGAGGAAAACATCTATACTAGGTTTGTAACTCTAGTCTCTCTAGTGTGTGACAATGGATATGCATTTATATCTATAGAGATGAGTGAATGGGCCTATGATAATGGCATTACTCTCAAGTTTTCATCCAACCATTATCCCCAAGAAAATGGAGTCTCTAAGTTTATAAACAAAAACCTAATGAAAGAAATCAAAAAGTCTATTATGGATATACCCAAGACCTGGCATAAGCTCCTTAAGTTTGAAAAATGGTCTGATATGATAAAAATCTATCAAACCTTAAGAGATTCACCATTTCTATTAGTGTTTGGATAATAACCTATCTTTTCTATCACTCTTAAGTTGCCCAAATACAAATTTATGCAAGAATACATGGAAGAGAGCCAAGAACTTGCCAAATCAAGATTGTTGGATATAATTTAGATGGAAGATGTAAGGGAGAAAGCATTTGCTAATTTTAGTAGGAATCAAACCACAATAAGAAGATGGTTTGACAAAATATCAAAGATCAAGATGTTGAGATAAGGATACCTAGCTATCCTTTAGGACAAAACATCTTAGCCTAAGGGCAAGCATAGAAAACTCACACCTTTATAGATTAGACCATACCAAATTGTAGAAACATTAGGAAACAAAATTTTTAATATCAAAGATCTACAAGGAGCAGAGTTGACATTGCCATCCAATGGGTAGTACCTTAAGCACTAATTCTCTACTACTCCCCCTGAGGTCTTCATGGAGTAAAATGTAAGATGGTTAGATTTAGTGTAGGTAGGATAACTATTTTCCTTTCAGTTCTTTCCTTCCTATCCCTTTCTTATACATAAACATGTATATATTTATTTGCTTACCCTTATTTTCTTGTTTTCCTCTTCTCTATTATGTTTTTCTGTCCCATTTCTTTGCTCCTTGATTCCAATAAGTCCTTTTGGAAAATCCCGAGCTCAAATTTATGAAGTTTTCTTGAAAATACCCAAAGTTTAGAAATGGTGTGTACCCCATGCACATAATGACCATGGTCCTAAAATTTAAGCATAATGTTATAATTTTTAGAAATTGGCAAAGGCCAATAGAAGAAGTTAGTCACTTCATGAGAACTAGACCATTGTATTGATCTCAAATTGGTTATAAGAAGACTTGCACTTGTAAGATGAGAGCTCAAAATATCTTGGTGTACCCATGCTATCACTTAATCAACATCCTTTCCTAAGATAATGGTTATGGCCATATGTGTTTTTCCAAAGATCAAACATCTGAACAAATATTAAAACCTAGCTACCTTGGTTCCCAACCTTGTTGAAAGCATAAAATTCTAAAGAAAATACAAAAAATAAAAACTTCAATGCAAAATCAAAATATTTATAAGCATAGGTGATTCTAGTAATCTCCACTGGGGATATGGATGCATGGCTAGCAGTGGAACAAGGCTTTGAGTGGAACCAAAGGCATCTCTATCAAGGCTATAGAAACTTGGCTAATATCATAGCAATGCCTAAGCCTCCCCTAAGATAAAATAATGGTTCTTAATGAACATATTAACATGTTAAAGACATGAAACCTAGAATTTGTTTCTTAAAACCCATGGTAAATAGTAAGTGGAATCAAAGCACACATATAATTTGACTGTCTTGATATTTAACCCTAAGTATACAAGTATAAGGTTTGTTTAAACCATAATCTGATCTAGATGATGATATAGTTCAAGTGGAGTGGATAACCTAATTATTTTTCCAAACTAAAGCCTCTAGGTTATAGTGTATAGCTATGTTTCTCTCTTGAGTTTCCATTTGTTGGGACCAACATACCCCCATTTTTGAAAATTGGCACCCTTGAGAAACCCTAAAGATTAAACATGAAATATCTCATGATAATATCATTTGAAGAATTTGAAGATCATTCACTTTATCAAAAGTAATCTTACTTAGTTATATTTTATTTTAATTTTGACTTAAAGTGCTAATAAAAGGTCTTTATTGCTTTTAGTTGTCGGTTCTCTGGTGTTTATTCTTGATAAATTCATGCTCCAAAACCCTAGAAAAGCCCTCAGTTCAAATTTGAATACTGGTGGGAACCTTTTTAAAATCCATTTTGGACTTAAGTATAAAGTTCATATTTTAAGCTTAGTCATGTTTTTTTAACATGATTAAAACTTAGCCTAAAATACTTGGTCCCCTTTATTATTTTCCCATTTAAAGTTCCTTACATGCCTAACTAATATTCATTTTTTATGGTCCTTTTAATATTCCCTATCTTATCTTAATTTTTTAACCTTAATTCCCCATTATATTTATTAATACTAATAACACCTTAGTCTTAACATTTTAGCTTAAGCTCCAGCTCTCTGAGTCTAATTTTATGTTAGCATAATTCTTTTGGTTTATACCATAGCTTAAGGTTTTAATCCTACGGCCCTGATGTATTTATTAATATAAATGAGACCTTAGCCTTAACACCTTATCCTAAGCCTTTTATATCCCCATGGTCCTAACTTAACTTCCCTACATCTTATAAGATCTAATGATCCTCACTTTAACATGAAATTTGATCCAATAGAGTGAAGAAAGATTGAGATTTGATTTAAACAACATGTATCTTATATGATTTGATGATTTGTGATTCCTCGTAGCCTTTCAATTAGATAATGCAAGGAAATCATGACATAATTTTGTATATAACCCCTCAGGCCAATCACATTCAAGCCCTCAGATCATGATCAATGATTCTTACTTCATCATGAAGACCTAATTAGATGGATCAAGGAAAAATTGAAAATTCAAAGGATTACATAGGGAATGTATGATCGATACATGATTCTCTTATATTTGATGATCAAAAGCAAATGGGTCTCATTGACAAAGTAACCAATCATGAGAAAGCTTTTAGATCATGATCTTATGGCTGTCACTTCACCATTGATTTTGATCCAACAAAGTGAATCAAGTCCAATATTCTTGAAATCCCCATGGAGGTGCCAAGTGGAACTCTTGTATTAGGTCATAATAATTTGGTGAGCTTAAAATTTATGTTCATGTGACCATCATTTGACGTCCATGTGACTGTCAACTTTAAGTTCATCCAATTGAAAGCTTCACCACCTTAAAATTAAAAATCAAGTGACCATCATTTTATGCCCATGAAGACATATTTTACATCTACAAGACTATCAAATTTAAGATAATGAATTATTCCACTTAGGATCAAAAATAAACTCCAAAATCTTGTTAGAAGGCTTAAAAATTGATTTACAAGATAAAGGAAGTGCTCATAAGATGCTCAAACATTCAAAATATTTGATCTACAAAGATTGAAATAGTCTTATGGTCTAAGTATATGCAAAAATAATTTAGTCTAAGTCTATATTCTAAGGTCCCCATTATATGTTGTTTAAATGCCATGAACCTTAGGCTAAAAAATTATTCTAAATCTCATTTTTAAAAGGTCTTTGAAAATATCAAACTTAGGATAAATGTATCTAATCAAAGTTTTTTGTGTGTTTGTTAATACATTAAAACCCTACATATCATTATACCATTATATCAGGTTGATCCCTTTGAGTATACTTTATAATGCCTTGGCGTAAATATTTTAGACCAATGCATACATTGTGTTTATTAAACACAACTTAAACATTGGCTTGAAACATTTAGCCATGGTCTCCTCTATATAATTCAAAAAACTTAGACATATATCCCTTATCCCAAGGTTTGCTTCATGCTTAATAAACATGTAACAAACATTGGCCTAAGGAATTTAAGCCTAAGTCCCATTTTAAAGATGTGCTAACTTAAATTTTGGGCATCTCTATAGATCAACGGTTCATAATTTATCATTGAAGGATGATTTAATGGTGTAAAATCCTCGAAGACTTTTCAATGAAACCTTGAGAGCCCATGAGTTTGATGCATGATGAAAGCACATTCAAAGCAAAGATAACATATGATTTGATGGTTCGTACTTTATCATTAGAGGATGATTTAATGGCACAAAGATGACCATGAATTTTCAAATGCTTACAAGCTCATCATGTGGCCAATGCTCATTCAAAAAATGACTAATGAAATATTCAGTGAGGCATGTAAAGATGCAAGTGTCACAACCATGGGGCTTAAAATATAAAGGAACCAATCATGGGAAAGGGCCTGGATTAAAAACCACAACTCATGCCAATCCAAAATTTTGATCTGATAGTGAGAAATAAAAGAGGTAATTTTTAAATTCCAATAGATAATGCTCAAAGGCACTTGTGAAAAATGCCACAAAAGGTCTAGACCAATGCCATATAGGCACCACACAAGTCGAAAAGGACAAAATGAAAGATCATGTGGGCTCATAAATGTAAAGGTATAAAGGAAAAGGTCCAAATTAAATCCAAAGCATGTATGAACCAAAGTTTAGATATATCCTACCATTAAATCTATAAAACCCTATACCTTACATAAAAGTGACCCAAACAAACTAAATTGATTAAAATTTGATCCAAAGAGAACTTGATTGTGTTTTTTAAGCACAAAAGAGATTTCACAAAGATAATTTTCAATCCAGTGTGAGCAATTTGTAGAAATAGAGACCATGGAAGTTCATAAATAATAGTTGAAGGAAGAGATCGATCTTTACTAATCAATAAATATTGAGGGGTGACTCTTTAAGGACATGGAATTAAATATTACAACCCTGAATTCACTAGGCATTAGGGATTAGTCTAAAATATTATTCATGGTGGAGGAGTTGAAGCCCATTATAAAAGAGGAGTAGAGGATTACCATGGTGAGCCATAGGCATTATGACTTGGTCATTGCTTAGTAACTAGCCTCTACCATGCTACTACAAAACCCAAGGTACTACATTATATTGATGTCCTTTCCCCTATCTTTGTTGATTATAGAATTGATAAAAAATGGATCATATATGATGGAAATTCTAAGATAATAGCTTATATCTCACCTGTGGCCTTTAAAAAATATTATAAGCTCCATCTCCCCCATGTAGACCTATCTAAAATTAAGGAATGGACCAACACACATGACCAAGACTTTGTCTTTAGACCTTGGCTACACCAAGGACCCCATATCTCTAGGGACTTTGAGGGAAAGATCCTAATGGTATAATTCAAGGAGGGCATTAGAGTAATAATGAACCTATTAAACTGAGCCTTTGGATCCCCCTTAAACACCTATGTGAACAAAATCTAGGTTCCCTATGTGCATTTCATGGTGGAAGAAAAGCTCACCCCTCCAATTGGATATTTGATCAGTGTCTTCTTGGCCAAACAATTCACTACCATCAAAATTAAGACATCTAAGAAATTTTATATGATGTCAGGCCTAATGGATTCCATTATTTCCTCAATCAACTTCCCTAGAATTAGAATTTGGTATCTTGAGGGAAAAACTACCATTTCCCACCATTACTCCAAATTACATATCTTTAAATACATGAACCATATGCAATTTATTTGTGACTATGTCTACCCAACCATAGTAGAGGCCATCATAGGTGCTCCCATGCCTAAGATCCACCCATGAATTAAGAATAATGTGGAGATGATGGGTGACATCTAGTTCTACCCTAATTGTATAGCTATTAGGATTAAGGGGATCATGTTTTAGCCTTACAAATTTCCAGCGTATGTTCCTAGCAAGTTGGTATAGAAAGAAATTACCTCCTAGCTCATCCATGGAATTGATGGAGTTTTCAAAGAAAAGATGGTCTTCCCCACCCATTCCCTCTAACTATTATAATAACTATACTTCAAGATTGGAAACAAGTTGATACCATGGCCAAGCACAAGGATTCATTTGGAATCATATGAACATAGTGACTAATCATTTATAGGAGAAAAAACTCCTCAAGCCTAAGTATGTGCATCAACTCAGTGTTCATGATACCATCTACATTAAGGCTAATAATTATGAAGAGGTGTTAGCTAAGAATTAATGGAATAACATAAAACTTGAACACATATTGACCAAGGATGATAAGCCATTATAAGAGGCATGGTAAATGCATCCCTTATAGTACCACTTGTTGCCTAGCACATCTAAGACAACCCAAGAACAACCCCAAGTAGAAAAACCATAACCATAACCTCAAGGATAGATTGTGAAAAAGTAGGATGAATAAGGCCAAGGTAATGATAAATTAGAAGTGAAATTGGAATAGAGACCTAGATAGGGGCCCTCATCTTCAACACTCCCATGAAGGCCACCTTTCCTAGTTCAATATATAGATATGATTGCCTTGGATCCTGATGAGACACTTGAGGGTGCTCTCAAAGAATTTGTAGAGGCATATGACACTGATAGGGAAGAAGAATAGTTTTAAGAAGCTCAAGTCCAAATAAGAGAGCCTAAGGAGGACAAAATAAATAATATTTATCTTGCTACCATCCCATTGGCTCATTGGGAGAAGAGAAATGCAAAAATGGCATTGGTTCCTATTGGGCCCAAAAGACCTAGGCTAACTATCGCACACCTAACTAGTGAGATCAACCTATTTAGTGATGAATTCCACATTCATGAACCAATAATCCCTAACTAGATCATTTATGAAATTTTTTAAAAGATCCCTTGTCTTTTCCATTCATGATCCATGACAAAAGTTATTAATGTTGAAGTGTAAGATGACATGAAGCCATGGATTAGGGATATGGTAAAGGAGTAAAAAGGAGAATTATGGTCACTCCAAGACCAAAAATAAATAAAATGGATGATCTTAGAGCATCAAGTATCATAGGTTTAGAGCTACCAAAACCTATAAAATTCATAGGATCATCCACCACCATGCGGTTTCATCCAAAAATAGCTAGATTGGAAAGAGTCACCACCAAGACAGCCATGGTGGGAGTTGATGAATTCACCTTCCAAAACGTGGATCCCTTTTTAGGTCTAACCCTAATGAAAGGTCAATATATTGATGATGCCACTATCCATGAAGAGGATGTTTAGAGTTTGATTGAGGCCCAATCAAGTTAGGCAAAGGCTGGGATCTAAGGGATGAAGTACAGAATTTAGAACTTAGACAGAGAAAAGGAAAATATATAAACCTAAGCCATTTTGTTAGTCCCTAAATCCATAATGGACATATTCAATGCCTCATTATTTGAAATGTTTAATTCTTTCAATTAAATAAAGCTAAGGCAAGATGTACTAAGCCAATAAGGTGAAATAGCCAAGAAGTTAATAATAGAGTGGTAAAAGGTAGAGTCTCGAGTTAAGGATCTCATTGACATTTTGATTAGGAACATGATTCCTATGTTTAGGACTATCAGCTTAGCACATTTTAATAGCATTTTAGGGGTGATAGTAGACAAGGTAGAAGGTTTGAGTACTTGGACAAAGAATTTGAGTAGGTTATTGGTAGATGATAAAGGATTGATCACTAGAATTGAGTAGCTCTTAGGAATAATGTTATTAAATCCTACCAAGACCATTGTAATTATAATCATTGATGATGTTGAATTCAAAAACAAGGTCACTTTGGTCATGAAATTAGTTAAGATCAAAATCTAGGGCTAGTTTGGTAGAAACAAAAGGATAACTTTGGACACAATTTTCACAATAAAAGAGAAAATTGTAGAGGCAAGGAGCATAAAGTAAGCCATGGCCCAGGATGATCGAGACTTGGATGACTTGGTTGATGATGAATAGGTTTGCATAATTAATCTAGCTATGGACATGGAACTAATCAAGGACCAACACTAGAAGGTAATGATACTTTTGCAAAATAAAATAGGGGACCCTTCAGTGATGGGCCCACCTAGTAGCTAATATTCATTTTGTTAAAAACATTATAATATCTAAGATAGGAATATTATTTTATAAGTCATATGCTATTATGTTATCATATTTCCCTTATGTCAATCTAATTTTGAAAAACAAGTGTATTTTAGGACTTTTAAGGACAACTATCCTTCTTTTTTGTACACATATACATTATAACTGACCGATGCACTACCTTGTCCTTCTATAAAAGTCATGTTTCACCATATTTTAAGGGAGAGAAAATTTAGAGAAATTTTTTAACAGCTGAAGAAATTAATATAATCAAGGAGTTCTACAAAGATTTTCCATATTTTGATGTCAATTTCTAATATAGCTTTTCTCTCAATTGTTAGTTTTATGTCTTGAATTTGAATCATTTCTTTGAATTTTGGGTTGCATTTTCTACTCACAGGGTTTCTAATTTGTTCATATGATAGATTAGTTGGAGGATCTTAGGTTTGGATTCATTTCATTTTGCTTCATATTCAGATGTGCAAATGCTATTTGATTATAGTAGTAAATCTTTAAAGTAGACCTGGTTCTTACTTATGACTCTTTACATTATCTTTTGAATTTTGCTTGGTATATAGTAAAATTTGAGCTTAGGATATGTTGCATTATATATTGGTTGAATGCATATTCAATTTCAATTGATACTTTGTCATGATATTTGAAACTAAAATTGGCAATCACTCATTTATTTTCTTCCTTACCTTTCTCTTTGCTCTTTTTTTACACCAGACCAATTTAGTTCAAGCTTCACTATAAATATCCAATTAGATTAGTTTGTATCTTAAATATGGATCATAATTCACTAAGAATTAACATAGATCATTTGAAATTCACAAATAATAGACCATGATGGCTCCCAACCATCACTCGTTATAAATTTGTTGGACACCAATACATATCTCTACCACCATTTCACCATAGGTGACATCAAATTACCATAACTTACTACTCATGCTCTAAATTCCTTGAATTATAAAATGAAAATTGTTATTTGAACAATAAAAAACCTTATGGTACACTTAAAGGCATCAAAAAATCCCCAACAACATCTCAGGGCATTTAGGTATGCATGTTATTTGATTTCCTACAATGATGCCCTCTTTCTTCATACCTTCCCCATGTCCCTATCTGATCTAGCATTGGATTGGTATAATGCCATAACCAAAAACTCTATCTTCTCCTTCACCCAGCTGGCCTAAAATTTCTTAGATCACTTTTTAATAAACATCTCCAATAAATTTTCCATTACAAATCTTTATTTTATCTAACAATTTGATGATGAATCTATTATTGATTTTGTAGCCCATTGGAAAAGCTTCATCAATCAAATTTCCTTCTCTTTACCACAACCCAAATTGAGAGAAATTTTTTCTCAAGCATGTGCTAAGCACATATATTCAACATTTCATATTCAAAGCTTCAAAACCTTTGATGAAGCTTTTACCATGGCACGTAAGCTATAAAATAGAGCCATCAATGAAGGAAAGTTAAAACTAAAAAACAAAAACTCTACCTACAACACCAATGATGCCTCATCCTCTAAACTGAGCAACCAACCCAATACCAATGTCAAAATTAAGGGTGCCATGATTGTGGTTATCATTAAAGTCTCTCCTCCACCATCTTCCAATCAACCAAACTCCTTTAACTCCTTACATCAAAACATGAGAAACCAAAATTGAAACAATTAGAAGAAATTTATTCCACTTAGAGAATCTTATTCTTCAATCCTAGAGAAGTTACTAAAGGTTAATATCATACAGGTTCCTCCTATCAATCCTTCTCAATAATTTGATTCTTCTCATCTTGCACCTATCTTGTACAATGATAATTACCTATGTGATTTCCATCGAGTAGTTGGGCATGATGTTAGTAGGTGTAAAACCTTCAAGAAAATTGTTTAATCCCTCATTGACAAGGGATATATCACATTAGAAAAGCCCAATTCAACTTTTAACCAAGACCTTGACATTTTTAGACAACCTCTTCCCAATCATGTTCCTACCAAAAATGAGAGAAATACATTTGAGTGTTCTTATGATGCCCATACCATTAATATGATTTTTGACACACTCATGGTTGAAGAACCTACTACCCAATCTACTTGTTCTTTGTCCTCTCCACTTATTGAGGTAGTGGAGTTACCTTATCCTCTTTTAGAGACCCAAACCAAAAAATCACCCCTTTCTCCTCCTTGACTTATTGAAGAAGTGGAGTCATCAACACCTTCAATTGACCTACTAGAACAAACAACCATTACCAATTTACCTTTTCCCTCAACTACTCAATAATATACTTCTTTGTAGATCATTTCCAAATAGGAAGCCACCATGTCTACACCTCCCACCAAAGATTCACCCATCCAAACTTACATCCCTTGATTTAGGAAGAGTATGAGGTCATCACTCCCCTTTATCATCCTATGGGTTTATCTTTTTATCTAGGGAATAATACCTGCCTATAAACCATTATCTAGATTAGTTTAGAGGTTTGAATTCATCTCCATACTTGACATGGTAAAGCTACATTTTGGGAACAATTGGGGCTCCCTTACATCATCAAACAAGGATCTCCAACCATAATTTTGGCAAATCAACCCATTAATTCTATTATCTAACCCCTATCTTACCAACCAAACCAAAAAAAAACTCTACCAAGCCAACCATTTCTAACCCATCCAAAGCAACCGAATCACCTTCTCCAATAAAAACAACCAAACCAACCAAAAACCTTGGCTTCTTCCCTATGTAGATCCTTAATCACCCACCCTTGAAATTAGAACTTACCTTACCAAACACAAAACCAAATCAACCAAGGAAGTGAAGCCAACAAAAGGCTAGAAGGCCAAACTTCTACCTCCCTCAACCTTTACTTTTATTTTGGGGTTTCATCCCTCCACTTTGATTGGGAAGTAGACCGTCTCAACCAAAACCCAACCACCATTGCTGGTTACACTAGCACACTTTCTTTTTAACACACCTATTTTCACAAAACCATCAATAACCAAGCTACTTACCCTAAGACCTCCTAACTCCAACTTATCAACTTCCACCTTACCAAATCCAAAACCATCAACTAATAACATGACCTCATCTAAGACCTCTACCACCAAACCTATTTCTAAAAGGACTTCCATCTCACCAACCAAGACAAAAACCTCTAAACCCTCTCCACCTTTAGCTGAGCCTTATTCAACCATTTTCCAAAGGTTACTACAAGCTTCTTATTTGACTTTACTCCCTATAAGGACATTGAACACTCTCATTCCAAAATTAGTCTGGTATAATGACTATTATGTGTGCTCTTATTATAAGACACTAGGACATGACATAGAAAACTTTAAAGCCTTCCAAACCATAATCCGTCAAATCTATGATGAGGATTACCTATTAAAAAATGAAACTAACATGATCTTGCTATTAATCTAACTAAAAAAACCCTCTACCCAATGCCTACCTACTCCCCCACTCTCACCTCATATTGATGAAGAGCCAAACCAATATCCTACCCTGACTCTTCCCTCTACCCATACTATCCATGTGGTCACATGATCACATTGTCAACAAAAGGATAATTGGAAATCTAAAATGTCCATCCCATGGACATACCCATCTTTTACCTCTCAAAAAAGTCAAAATCTAGTGCCCTCACATTTAGCCAAACCCAAGGTATCTATCTTGGGTACCTCCCAATCCAACTCTTCCAAATCAATTAGAATATTGGTTCTCAAACAACTTCACCAAACCATGACAAATATGAGCCTATATGATTTGATTTATACTTAACCTCATCATCACCAAGAAATGATAGAGGCATTGAAATCAGTAGAGGTCAAACCTAAAGACCCTCAACCTCTAACAACCCTTATTGGTGCTCTCCAAATTTCCAACCTTATCACCTTCAAGGATTTAGAAATACCTTATATCCATCTTGAGGATCTAGATCCCCCTCTTTTCATTACTACCTATATCAATGAAACCCACATAAAACTAGTCATGATGGATGGGGGAGCTATTATTAACATCATTTCCTCCCATGCCTATGACCAACTCAAACTATCAGGTATTGTCATGTTTGAAACCTCAACCATCCATTGATCCTTTAATGACACCATGTCCACTAATTTTGGAACTCTTGTCCTCCATATCCATTTAAGACCTCGTAAACTCATCAAACTCTTCTTTATAGTGAAAGGACAATTCCAATATAATGTCTTACTAGGACAACCTTGGATTTTCTCTATGGGTTATTTACCTTCTACCCTTAATCATTACATTAAATTTGAGCATGACAGTTAGGTTGTCACTATACAAGCTAACCCAATCCTTTTTTCATCATGCAACATGACTTATCAATGCAACAACATCCTCCTACCTCCATCTAGCACACCCTCCTCAACCAAAGATAAGACCTAGACCATGAATGATAAATCCACATCCTCTTCTACTAATGATGCATCTACTATCTCATTCATCCCTTCAGATCAAATCCCCACCACATATCACTTGAAATCTATATTCCAACATTTTTTATTGGGGAAATATCACCTCTTCACCCTTAACACCTTTCTTACTCCCCAAGAATATGGGAAACTTAACCACCAACCTAGGTATGACCCCAATATTGGTGCCATTATTCCCTTTAGAAATTCACACTATCAAACCCATTTTATATATAGGGGACTTGACAAACCACTATCTAGCTCTACCACCTCCTCTTCAAATTGACCATTCTCCTCTAACTTATCCTCTTTGGATAACCTAGGATTTACCAAGACATACCTCCATAGGTGTGCTTGGAAGGGATTTGGTCTTGGATGATATGAGCATGGCCCACATGAGTTGATTTATATTAAAACTAGAAAGCCTCATGAGAAACACTACCTCAATTTTATTCTACCCAATAAGAGGAAAACCAAACTGCCTACCACCACCATTGCTAAGGAAGACATCCCTTCCTCACCAACCTCTTCTCCACCTAAGTGTGAAGAGGATGACATCATCCCACCTAACTTTTTTTTCATCAACATGATTAGCCTCAGACCCCTAACTTATCAAAAGGAAGGGGAAACTATAACCATCCCTATGACCCATCCTGAAATGATAGGGAATGACTCTCCTACCATTAACACTATTTAGTATTAGGATGATGATTTCATTATCACCTACCTTGGTACCCTAGATTATTTCATCCACAAATACCTTCCTCTTGAGAATTCAACCATGCTAAATGAATCCACCATGGATATCAACTTGGGCACTTTGGACAACCCCTACATTTTCAAAATTGGCCAATCACTAAATTTTGAGGAATTTTAGGACTTCTCCTCTTTCCTCCAAAACCATAACATAACATTTACTTGGTATTATAATGACATGCCTAGAATTGACCTGACCATTTCCGCCCATAACATATTCACCAACTATGATGCCAAGCCCATCAAGTATAAACTTCTATGAATGCACCCTCATATAGCCCTTCTCATCAATGAAGAGCTTTAACATTTCCTATTTATCAATTTCATTCAACCCATTGACTATCCCCATTAAGTCTCAAATGTTGTGCATATCACCAAAGCCATATAGGGACTATGCATTTGTGTGCACTTTCATGAACTTAAGATTGTTTGCCCCAAAGATGACTTTCCTCTATTAAGCATCAACTAGCTATTTGAACTTATAATTGGCCACAAGATGTTATCTCTCATGACTATATTCTTGGGTTACAATCAGATCCTAATTACCCTTGTAGATCAACATAAAACTTTATTTATCACCCCATTGAGAACCTTCTACTATAAGTTCATGCCTTTTGGATTGAAGAACACTAGTGCAACCTACCAATGTGCCATGACCTACATATTCTATGACCTTATCCACAAAATTATAAAAGACTATGTGGATGACCTTATTGGAAAATCCAAGTATTATAAGGATAATTTGGCCATTCTCAATATTACCTTTGAGAGAATCATCCATTACCATATCCACCTTAACCATAAAAAGTGCATTTTTGGGGTCTTGTGAGGAAAGCTTCTTGGATTGATTATCTCCCTTTGAGGAATAGAAGTTTATCTAGCCAAAATGAAATCCATCCTTGACATGTATCCTCTAATTTACCTCAATAAAATCCATAGTTTGTAAAACAAGCTCCAATCCATCTATAATTTCATCTCCTATCTCTCAGACTAGTACCAACCCTTCCACCACCTTCTAAAGAAGGATGTCTCTTTTAAGTGGAATAATAACTATCAAAATACCTTTTATTCACTCAAAAATTTCCCTTTGTCTCCACCTATCCTCACCCCTCCCAAATATGACCAACCTTTCTACCTTTACATCTCTACCATTGACCACTCCCTAAGGGCAACACTAGCTCATCAAGCTGAACAACACAAAGAGTAAGCCATCTATTAAATCATCCACATGCTTATAGAGTACGAGACTCAGTATAACCATACTAAGAAACTTTGCTTAGATTTAGTCTTCATGGCCACCAAGCTTCACCACTACCTTATTAACCACAAAACCTTTTTCATAACCAATAATGACCCACTCAATTATATGCACTCTAAGCCAAACCAAAACCATTGTATGGCCAAGTGGCTCATGTTTTTATCAAAGTTTATTCTTGAGTTATTTCAAAAAGAGTTAATTAAAAGGTAAGTCATTACTGACCAATTGGTTGAATCACCTTTAGCATACAACCAACCTCTTCCTCTTGAGTTCTATGATGAGTCCATTGCAACACTCTCTCAGGTTGACTTCACCTATAAAGTCACCATGTTCTTTGATAGATCAAAATGTCAATGTGGTGGGGGAGATATCATCATCCTTATTACCTCTGATGGTTAACCTCTTCCTTTGTTTCTCAATCTTGACTTTGAATGTACCAATAATATGGCTGAGTACGAATCCCTTGTAATAGGCCTTCAAACTACTTTAACCTTGGATTCAAAGTTATTAACATCTTTGGTGAGTCCCAACTTGTGGTTAATCAAATAAAAAACTCTTACTAGTGTAATAATGATGTTTTACAATAGTAAAAAAAATAGTTGATGAACTCTTAGCATCATTTTAACACTACCACATCTAGTCAACCCCATGATCTACCAATAAGTTTTCTAATACCATAGATTCCCTCTCCTTTCAAACCTCATATATACCTCTGACTATAAGCTATCTATCATTATCCATAGACTTACCCACCCTTCCTATGTCAAACCAAATTCTCCCTCCATCTTCAATGTAGAGGAGAGCCAACCTGATCTTTGGTATCAGTAGACCTTTGACTATCTTAACCTTGCCATCAATCCTTATAGCCTTTCTAGGAATGATAAAATAGCATTTATCTAGATTACCTAATTTTATACCATTATGGGGGGAGTTTATAAACATAGCTTTCATGGTCTCCTCTTTCATTGTCTATGCAGTCATGAAGCCTCTTATGCTATCAGGGAAATGTATGATGGAATATATGGGGGACACTTAAGTGGACTCATTGTAGCTAAACACATCCTTCACCTTAGTTATTGTTATCCTACCCTTAGCCAAGACTATTATTATTATGTGAAAAAGTGTGTAAAGTGTCAACAACATGCCAATTTGTATCATGCACATAGCCATAGTCTTTATGTATCCATTAATTTTTGGCCTTTCTCATAATGGGGTCTAGACCTTATTAGTGAAATTAACCCCCATTCTTTGTATCAAAACCAATCTATCATCAATGTGACTGATTATTTCACCAAATAAGTAGAAGTTATTATCTAATCTCAACCAAAGTAGAAAATATTGTTGACTTTATCAACCATCACATCATTTTCCATTTTGGTGTTCCTCACAAAACTATCACCCATAATGGAAAATATTTTAAGAAAAAATAAGTTTATGTTCTTTATGATGCATTTAAGATTAAGTTAAGTTTTTACTCACCCTATCACCCTTAGTAAAATGGACAAGCTAAGGCCTCTAACAAAACTTTTAATAGCATTCTCACTAAAATGGTCAATGCATCAAGTTAGGATTGGCATTCATACATCTCATTTTCCTACTGGGCATAGCATAATAGCATTCAAACCCATATGGGTGCTACCCCATTATCTCTTATGTTTGGAGTGGAGGTCATCTTACCTCTTGAGGTCCAAATTCCTTCTCTTCACATATCTTTACAAGATCTCATTTCTAAAGATGATTATCATCAGCACCATTTAGCCCAGCTTGAGTTACTTCATGAGCATTGCATAGCCTCCCTTGCCCATCTTCATGTTTATCAAGAGTGCATCAAATGCACCTATAAAAATAACTGTAGAATGTGAGAGTTTAACATCAGAGACCTCATCCTAAATTAAAATCAACATGTCACTAATATGAATAAAAGTAAGTGGGGTAAGTTTGCTTTTAATTAGTTATCTTGGACCCTATATCATAACCCACAAGTATGGATCAAGAGATTATTAGTTATCTTCTCTTGAGGGAAACATAGAAATTGAGCCCCTTAATGCTTTGTATTTGTGTCTATTCTTTTATTAATAAGGATCAAGTTCACATTTATTTAAAATTAATCTCATCCCTCGATTATCAACCATATTCCATCTCCCTATTTTAGGGTCAATTGATTAAAATTAAATCATGTGATCATCCACCATAATCATAGCCTAATCTTGAGTAATGGATACCATAGATCTACCCATGGCATTATTCTCATGGTATTTTCCACATCTTTTCACAAGGACGGATCCCCATGATAATTTTCACTAAAACCTCTTTACACCTAATCAACCTTCTTGTACTTTTAATTTTGCCTTCTTAAATTTGAACCTCTAAGCCTATATAAGCATGCCTATGTCAATAAAAAATCAAATAAACAAAAATCAAAATTCAAACCAAATCATGAGTCATTCCTAAGCATTCATAGACTACTCCCTTGAGGGACAACTATTTAAAACATATTTGAAATTGCTCAAAGTAAGGTGGAATACTTCCTTGAAGGATAGCTATCAAGAACATGAAACAAATCATACAAACTTATACCACTCCCTTGAAGGATGGTTGAGTAAAGAATTTATGAAAATAATTGGTTTCTTTAAATCTTCTTGCATTGATTATCTTCCCCAATCCCCAAGTGATAATAAAAAAAATCAAAAGACCTATTATCAAGAAATAACAAAATCAAAATAGTTTTGAAATTTGTAATTAACTTTCATGAGTAGACTTCTCACATTGATCAGTCTACACTTTACATGACATAGACTTGTTTATACTAACTCTTTATAAACCTATAAAAGATGCATACTAGTCTCACAAGAAGGTTTTATTTTCATCCATCTCCCCTTTATACACTATAAGCTAGGATTTTGAGCTTACTTAACATTATGTGATCAAGACCCCTGTTTAACTAATTAAGAAATGCTAATGTGAAGCATTCAAAGGGATTATGTTCCTTAATCCAATCCAAATTTGGTTTTTTTAGTCCTTTTCAAATAAGAAACATCATGCCATCTTATTATCCTCTTTTAACTAAGTTATATTTTCACTAAGACATTTATCTCTTGATTATATCATTTGTTCTCACATCTAGTATTGTTAATTAACTTACTTCATGTGCTTTATCTTAAGAAACAAAATAAAAACCATAATCATCAAATCACATCAATATGTGTTGTAATAAAATGCATAATGATAATCATAACTATAAAAATCATAATAGCATTATAACATCCATGAAAAATAAAACAATCAACCATTTTTCATCGCATGTCTAAATCCAAATTAGGAAGCATGCACTTATTAAATTTTAGCATAAATATCATAATAATCATCATCATAAATAAAATCCATCACATACCTAGCTAGGTGAGTCTACATCAGTGTCTAGTATCCATAACATAATCATAATCCACATAGCATCATAAGTGATCAATATAAACATCACATCATAACATGTTGAACCATAGATTATGAACAATAAACAAAGATCATATATATGAATCATGAGTCAAATAACATCTTAATATAAACCAATATATATATCTAAAAATATACATCTAAATACATCAACTCATAGGTTGGAATCAAAATGACATAAAATATATAAATATATCAAAACTTTGTCATGGTTATGCCCCTAGGGCACCACTGTCTCCTAGAGCACCATTAGGCCTCGATGCCTATCCTCCTAATGAGCCTACTTGTCCCCCTCTATTACTTGTCTATCTACCTATGAATTTATCCCACTAACTTGTTGTCACCACACTAACACCTCCTACAAAACTCACTCTGTACTCACCCCATCAAGTCTCATCAAGACACTACCTCAAGACCATAACCTTTTAATATCATAACTCCTTCACTATGGCTAGGTATCATGCCATGGGGATGGTTTCCAATGCTCTTTTAGCTTCTATAGTTCTTTCTCCTATCTACCTCAAGGAGTCTCTTTCATATGTAACCAAGGCTAGTGAAGCTTTATCCTGGTCCCTATCACCTATGAGTGTAGCCACCTAACCCTATAAGGCCACCACCTAACCCTATAGTGTTATGACCTATGCCTATGTCATGACTAAAACCTCTCTTGCTTATGCATCTAGGGCACCTCCTTATACATGTGCCATATGGCCTCCTCTCCCAGTTGGGTACACATCTATCAACCTCCTACCACCATCATCCCCACCAATATCTTTTGCCACATATAGAGCCTGATACCATGCAAGGTACCCATCAAGAAAACCTACATCATCAATCATTGGTCTCACTAGTAGCTCATTATGATTAGGAAAATGTTGTAATGGATATGGCTCAGGTAATAGAATCTTCACATCCTCATGCCTATACCTAGGGAATGGGCCTAGGAAACCCTAAAATAGGCCAAATTATCACCAAACCCTATCAAATGGGATGATCTCTACCTCTCCATATTTTCAACTAAATATCCACCTATAACTCTATAAAGACAAATTTTACCTCCTATAGCTAGCCCTTACTAAGAATTGAACATATGGTCTCTAGATGATATCACCAATCACCAATGCACCTAGTGTATCCCTGAACTAATATATATCATGAACCCCTCCACCCACTCCTAAAGCAATGAAGCCAACTCTCCACCTCATGTAGCCCACTAGGAAATCTATTTGAGTGTATCCCATCCATGGCAACCCCAGTATCTTTATCACTTAGATGTGCTCATAATCCCAACAACATATATCCAAATTAAAATTGATGCCATATCTCCTACGGGCCTTGAATCCCCAAAACTCTCTACATATCTATCTAAAATAATTGGTACCCATCTAAACACTATCTACCCTAACAACATCTCAGCCAACAACCCTAGTAGCAATTATGGGAATCTCCCACTGCTCAAGTCAAGAAGGGCAAAACATAAAACTTCCATCATCATTAGTATCCTCTTACCCTTGGCCCTCTAATAGAGCATCAATTATCCAAAAACCCTAGCATGTCATCTGACATGATCATGATCATCCCCATACATCATTTATATTAGCTCCTCTTACTCTTCTAGCTCTATGTGATATATCATATTGCCTCAAAGGGGCAACCATGTAACCATGTTCATGTCTTCTAGTAATATAGTAATCTTACCAGTTAGTAGAAGAAAAGTGTTTGTGGCTATATCCCATCTCTTGATGAGGGCCAAAATTATAGATGCATCATGTAATACATGTTGGTAGTGTCACATTATTCCTATATCGACCATGATCGTCCATATGTGCCTAATCAATTAGGGTCATCCCTTAGTGGATCTCTACAAAGATGTGTGGCACTCAGTCCTACATGTGAATCTACT
The DNA here is from genome assembly GCA_037957365.1 of Torreya grandis. Lineage (NCBI taxonomy): Eukaryota > Viridiplantae > Streptophyta > Pinopsida > Cupressales > Taxaceae > Torreya > Torreya grandis. Next base: position 1,227,278 of record JARHVA010004428.1, on the reverse strand, counting down.
CTTGCTCCTATAATAGTTTATCAAAAAACATCCTTAGTTTGCTACCACACTTAGCCTATGAACTATGACTTTCCACCAAGCTTGCCTAAAATAACTTATTTTATCTCTACAAAATATGTTACCATTTTTAAAACCCACCTAACCTTACCCATTTTTAAATTACTTATTATCCTAAAAATTATATCTTTTTACCTATATCAATCCTACAACTAACATTGTGACCTATCTCAACATTGACACCCCATTAATAACTAATTTATAAACACTTGATACATTTAACATACCTTAAAAACTTTGGCATATTTAAAACATGCTTTATTTTCCTAGGCAACCATTGATGGTCATGGTGACCACTGATGATCATGGTGACCATCAATGGTTAGGAAAACAATTTATAATGGTTATCAACTACCAATGGTTGGCAATGACCATCAATGGTCACTGAGGGTGTTTTACATGCAAAACACCCAAAACCCTAGCTATCTAAGCAACCACCAAAATAATTATAATCTATTCTAAGTTCTAACCTAATAACATCACCTACCCTATTTCATATGCCCCACCTTGTCAATTTCAAAACAACAACAAAGTTCACCCAAAATTTATAAAACCTACCTAGGGTAAAAACCTAAAACCCAATCCAATAGGATAACTAAAAAACTAATCAACTACAACATATGCAAAACTAAATTCATATACCAATTAAGTGTAGTCCCTACCTCATTCCTTGAATATAATTGAGGAGGAATCTTAAGACACCCTACCCAACCATGTTCTTGTTTGTGCACTATCTTGGCTTGGTCACTCTCCAACACTTAGTCCCCTTGATCCAACTCATTAATCTCTCACTTCTCAGTAATCACTATCAGCACTATTTTTAGTCACAAGATGCCAAAATATAGAGCTCTAAGTCAATAGGTTAAAATGAAGTAAAATGATAATCACATTCACTTTTGACTACTAAACTTTTAGGGTTTGCACCTTGACCATCGACAGTCAAGGTGACCATCGATGATTACTCCTTGGACCCATAACCATTGATATTTAAGGTCTTAACCTTTTTTTTGTGCATTTAACTAAAAAGAATTTAAATTATAAGTAAATCAAAACACCCACCCATGGATACTACCTTCTCTACCCACCCTGACCACCTCTTCATCTCACCATTAGTCTATTTTTGCCTAACTAGCATGCATTTTTTGATGACTTTTGCCTAGTCCTTTGATCATAATGACAACATTTCTATGTTGACCACCTTTTAAACTTATGCTACCTCATGCATATTAAACACACTTATGTCTTCTTATAAGTACTTCTTACCTCAGATACCTATGACACATGACTAGTTTGTGTTTTCACTGAGAGCACTTCCTACCTTGGATACCTACTAAAACATAGACATAGCTTCAGAAACATGCATTTAAAAGTGTACCCAACCACCATGCCTAAATTCAATTAGATGGTCCACTTATCACTTGTACTTCTAACACTAACCTTTATTTTTACTAGTTATGATAACTTACTCTATGCATGATATTGGCTATCACACTTTGTGCACGTGTTTACACTACAAGTGCCCAACTTATCATTCACCCATTTTATCATCAACTACCCATTTGTCAAACCCACACTTAATTTTGTTTTACCTCATCAACTCCTAGTTTGAGGGGGAACACCTCCTCCCATACTTGGGGAAACTAAACCTTTGACCATTAATCAATTTTTGTTTTGTATCTTGTTAATTCAAAGCCACATAATAAAAAAGGGGAAAATATAGACACCAAAAATATTCACACTAAAATTTTTAATGTTGAAACACCCCTGGACCACCTTGAGACCCCTTAAGACCAATTTGACCCTTTCACCCCTAACCAAGCCTAACCATGGTTATTTTGACCAACTAACTAAGCCCACCCTTTAACCACATTTTCACCTTAGCCTCAACCATTAATGGTCAGGATGACTATCAATGGTCACCTTGATCACCAATGGTCAAGGTTGCACCTCCTAACTAACTAAACACCCAAATCAACTCCACCTTGATTTTATAAAAATAATTTGTCTAAATCTATGTGTAATCCATTACATGTGAAATTTATAATTATAAATCCCAATTAACATTTTATTGCACCTCTCCTTCCTTACGTATAAGAAGAGAGGAACAGGAGGTGAAATGGATCCATAATGACTTTAAGAGATTTTATATTTAGATTTTCTTTATAGGTCACTTCTTGTAACAATTTAATGATCCAACCATCATGATAGAGAGCCAACTATTTTTTGCTCCTCAGATGATAACCAAGTATCATTACTCTATCATAATCACATTAGACTCTATTAATGAGCCAACCACCTCTACACTTATCTGACCAACCTTCTGTAAGCTAAGTATTTTTTTCTAGTATTCAATTACTTTATTTGTATTTTATAATCAACATAAAATAAACTAATCTCCCATAATTTATTTTTATGATCCTATCAATCAGATATTTTTATCAACTCAAGCCAATACATAGTAACTATCGATGGTCACCTCAACCACTGATGATCTATCTAACCACCAATGGTCACCTTGACTACCGATAGTCACCTTAACCACTGATGGTCATACCAACCATCGATGGTCACTATGGTAGGAAATAATAAAAAGTTATTTCCACCTATCTACCCCTAACCAAATCCAAATTTTTATGTCCTTACCTATTCATAGACCCCTATCTTATTTTTTAAAACATAATTGACCTATTTAGCATTTGTATTTACTTGATTATTGATATATTAGTCATTTTAGCCTCTTTTCTTTATCAGGCATTTCTTGTGTTTAATTTTAGTGCCTCTTGGTTATTGATGTAAGTACTTTATCTTCTATTTTCCAAATTTAAATATTTAAAACATGTGAGTTGACAACCCTAAAGGAAGCTCTTGCTTTTGGGATCTAGGCATCACTAGGAAATCCACCTAATTATCTATCTAACCAACCATTTTATTTAGTGATGTCTTATTTTTAGGTCATCCTCCCAAGCTAAAGAGGAGTTCTTCACAATCATTTGATTTAACATGCACATAATCAAATAGGTTTTCCAACCATACATGTATTTAGTTTCTTCTTCTTCCTTTCTCAAAATATAATCTAAAATTCATTAAAATAATGATTATATCTTGATTACATAGTTATAAGAATTTAAGGAACCCAAATTTCCCCTCTCAAATTGCCAGTTCATATGTTTGACAAGTTGGTAGAATAAGAAATTACATACCAATTTTTTAATGGGATAGATGGCATTTGCCAAACTAATATAAAGGGACTTCTACATAGTTTTCCCTTGACAATTGGCAAGACCATTTTCAATCAATGGGACCAAATTGAAGCTAATTAAAAACATAGGATTTCCTTCAACTTTTAGATAGATGATCATAGATAATGGGATCCATATGGAAGAGTAAAGCAAAATTTGAGAATTAAAGGTATTCTAGATGTGCCCTATGAAAATAAACTTAGTGTATTTGACTTTGTACACACCAAGGTAGCCTCCTGCTATGAAGTTACTAGAAGATTGAAAGATCACAACATAAAGGCTAAGTCTAGATTGTAAAGAGACCAAAACATAAAATATATATGGTAGTTAGGTCCAAGGCAATATCATATAGTGGATATTGGTTCTTCTAAGTTTCCACTGGTAGATATACCATTAGAACATATGATTGAAGAGAGGATACCAAGTGAATTTGCTTCAAGTTTATCAGTTCCTAAATCCTCTAGAATAGTAGAGCATTATTTTCCTCAAGAGGAGGTTCACATGATAGCTTTAGATCCCCAATGAATCTATTGAAGATGCACTGAGAATGTTTTCTATGAAATATGAATTATATTTAGATGTAGAGGAAGAGAAGGTTGAAGAAGCTAAGTAGGATAAGGGAAAATAAAAAACATTAAATTTGGTGATTGTTGATCCTATTAAAAGGAAATATGAGATTATAGTTGTTTCAAAAGTTAAGAAACCAAAAGTGGCCATCACTCCTCTTTTGAAATAAATCAATCTCTTTAGTGAAGATAATCTAATATATTGACTAGTTATACCTGAATAGCTCATATATGAACCAAGGTTGGAAAGGATTCCTACTACTTATCATCCATGGGCCATAATAAATAATTGAAACATTCATATGCAATAGGAATTGATTCCTTGGATAATTGTATTACAAGATGAAGAAGCAAGGATATTGGCTACTCCAAGTCAATTAGCTAACATACAAGCAAAGGTGTCAATCAAACAAATAGGCTAATCTTAAGTTAGGGTCAAATATGATTTAATTTTTATAGGACTATAAAGGGTCACTAAGACAATGGCTATAGAAGGAGGCTAATAATTTATAAATCAAAATGTGGATCCTTTTTTATTCATTTGAATCAAAATAAAGGACAAGGACTAGTGGAGGATCCCATATTTGTAGATGTCCTAGAACTAGCTCAATATTAATTAGAGAGGTTACAAGCTACCATCAAAGGACTAAAATAAGATAAGAATAATATGGATGAGCAATCCATTCTATCAGTCCCAATAGATATTATCAATAATTTTGAAGCAACCATTTATGATACATTTAGTTCTTTGAAGATAATAAGGTCTAAATTGGACATGGTGAACAAGTATCATTCCATGGCTATAAAGAAAAAAAATTAATGGCCAACTTCGAAAAAGAAAATAAAGTCATTGGGTCAAGATAGTGATGGAACACCAAATTATTGAGCTTAAATAGTTAGCCTATCACATTTGAATATGGCTATGATAATTTTGATGGATAAAGTTAGAGACATGAATAAATGGTCCAAAGGCATGTAAGGATTTTTAAATAACTTTAAACAACTAGAGGGAAGAATGGTAAAAATAATAGGGAGCTTAAACAAGGATTCAACCATTTCCAACCAAGTAGGTTTAATAAGTGATGAAGAGTTCTAACACAAGGCTACATAATTAATCCAAGAGGTTAAGAATAAAAGCAAGGGCACCATGGGGGTAGATAATAAATGTATCTTAAACTTGATCTTGATAGCGAATGTAAAAATTAGTGATACTAGGATAATCAAAGAAATAATGGATAGAGAAGATTAAGTCTTCAAAGATTTAGTAGGACTAATAGAAGATTTGTTCATAGAGTCAATCATTAATCTCAAATAGACTAATGAACAATATGACAAAGTCATAAAGATTTCAACAAAAAAGTAAAAGGCTATAGTTGTAGGTGTATCTTAAAGTCAATTGATTTGACTTAGGATATTCTTTTATATCAAAACCATATAAATCGTTTCAAAAGAATATTCTATTTATTAAAAACATGTACAACTTGTAATGCATATGAATTATAGGTTAGTTACATTTAAAAAGTGTCATTAGTTCTAGAATGTTTTAAAAGGATACATGTTCTTGACACTTATCTAATTATTATTTGACAATGAATAACTAACATACCTCATAGGTTACCTATAAAAAGAGGTATTTTTATTGTAAAAAATGAGGAAGTTTTTAGAGAAAAAATTTTGTGTAAATTTTGGAGCAAGTAATGTAAGAAAGATAATTCTACAAAGATTATCTCATATTTTTTTGTTTGTTTGTTATCATGGCTACTTCCTCAAGTTTTTGGTTTAATATTTAGATTTGAATTGCTTTTATGAATTCTAGATGTGCATATGTTAATGTAGATTTGTTAGTTTGAGATTATGATAGTTTGAATGAAAGTTTGTAGGTTCATTTCAATTTCTTTTCTTTTCTTGAAGATGTGATAATTCAATATTATTGTGGAAGTAAATCTTTAAAGTGAATATGATTTTTAATCTGCATATTTCAAATATCCTTAGACATTTTCCTAGTATATGATAGGATCTATACTTTGAATACTTTCATGTCATATACTAGTTTGAATTACATGTCTTTGATGAAATTTAAGCTTTGTCATGATGTCTGAACTCAGAATGGAAACATCCTTCTTTCCTTCCCTACCCTACCTATTTTATCATTTTTTTATCAAATAATTATAGTTTACTTTTCATTGTAAATATTCATGCTAGATTAGGTTACACTTTAGGTCTTGATCATCATTCATTAGATTTAGTAAGAACAACTTTTACCTTCCACCAAAGTCTAGGACCATGGTTGCTCTGAATAACCATTTACATAATCATTTTTCTAAAATAGTTAAATAGCTTGGTTACTACTACACCATAGATCTAAGGAAGATTACAACCAATAACTTTTTGATGCCTAAATATGTTTCACAAGGTGATCAAAGTGTTTAATAAACACTTCTAATTTTATAATTTAAATAATTCAAAGCATGAGTTGTAGTTTATGATAATCATGTTATCTATAGTGTAATAGAGGTAGAACAAATAATGGTTTCACAATATTTATATTAATTGGTGGTTAGAAACCACCATGGCCTATAAATATTTGTAAATAAAAAGATGATATATGCTAATTAAGGTGAATTATGCTTAATTTTAAGTATAAATATAAGTTAAGATGGACATATACAATGAATCTTTAATCTAAAGTGAATTATTTAAAAAAGAAGAAAAAGGAAGGATAGGGTAGAGAGAAAATATGTTATTGTTAATATTAATACCATATATCATGACAAAGTTCAAATATAATCTAGACATGTACTTAAAACCAACATATAAGATGAAACAACTTAAGCTTGAATCTTACCATACATTAGGAAAAATTCTAAGGAAGGTGAAAAAATAATGAAAATAATAACCAAGCTTAATTTAAATATTTACCCCTATAATAAGATATTTTATGCACATCTACAAATGCAGAGCAAATAAAATGAGGTAAACTAGATAACCTTTAGTTATCCTAGCATAAGTACAAGTTAATAATTCTTCGTTCAAAGGTACACACCAAGAGTCTACAAAAACTATTCAAAACTAGAATTTATAATAGACAAGTGAGAGAAAAGTCATATAATAATTCACATAAACAAAATGAGATAATATTTTTAGAATTCTCTACTTACATTAGTTGCTCAAATTTTACACTAGTTTTTATCTCAAAAAATCCCTTCGCTTTACAATAGACAATAATCCTTTGATAGAATACAAGGAAGTATGTCGGTCAGTCATATCAAATTACAAGTGTAACAGTGTAAGGATAACTATCCTTTCTACCAAAGTTATAGAATACACTAGACTTTCCAAAATGGACTAACCTATAGGAAAACATGCTTACAAGATGTATATGCCTTTACAAAAGAATAATCTTCTTTAAAAATATTATAAAACTATATAAAACAGAATATTCCTAACTTTTTCTCTAGGGTATTTGTGCTGACAAAGTCCCTTGTTGTTACCTACCCTATAGGATTATCAATCTCTAACATTTTTCATTTATGAGCTAAAGGTTGACAACTTGTCTCATGAATAGCTCTTTTTCTTGCACCTCTAGGTTATTTATGTCCTTTTCAATCTTATCTATTTATTATTTGATACCCCTAACATCTATCATTCTATTTTCATATAACAAAAGTAGGCACATGACTCTTCTATTGTCATCCCCTGTTTGGCCCTCCCCTTGGTTCCTTACTTCTTGCATGAAATAAAAGGTTTTGCCCCTAAAATATTCATCACTTACAAGACCCAATGAGATAAGTGAAGTGGGTTCCTGAATCAGACTATCCAAGATGTACAACATTATAGCTTCTTGAAGTTTGAAGTCCTTGGCCAAGTCTTCCATCTACTTGGACTAGTTGCTTAGGACTTGGATGTTGTCTACCAATATGGCCATGAATATATTCAAGTGTGCTAAGCTAATGGTCCTAAATTTATGAGCTAGGTGCTTAATCAAATCCTTGATCAAGTCTTTCACTTGATAGTTTGAAACTAGCCATTAGCCAAATTGGCTTGTAGCCTTAGTGATTTCTTCTTTATTACTCCCTACCTAAATCTAACTACCTTCAAAGAGTTGAATAGGTTAGTCATGGTTTCTTCAAACTTCCTGATCAATCTTCATGGATATACAAGAAATCAATTTCTTTCAAATTTGTGTTCTATTATAAGAGGCCCTTGATCATGGTTTATAATTGGGTAGACTAGGCATGGGCTACATCAAGGATTTTCTACTCAAGCATTTTGTCTTCTCCTGGCTTTTGATTTACCACTAGAGTTAGACCTGTAAATGGATATATCATTTGAAATTTGAATTCCTCACCACCAACCATGGTTTTATTTTCAATCACCCTTTCCATGATGTAATCTACGAATCAAACTAAACTCCTACTGATGATTGAGTCACTTTTGCAAGCTCTAGAGTTTCTATTTGTGTACCACTTGAACCCCCTGGGGTGGACATCTTCTTTTCTTATTCATTCTTCATAGCCATAATCCAAGGTTTGAGCTCATCATGTACATGGATCTTAATAGATTTTGTAATGGTCCATGGGTGGTGCATGGTTAGGATTTTCTATATCTTCCCATATAAAAACCATTCAAGAATGGTTAGACCATGAATGAGATTATCATCACTAAAAAAGTTGACCTCACTCAAAGGATGAGTGAAGGTCAAATTTGGTTTCTTATTATTCATTTGGATTAGAGCTAGCTCATTTTCATTTTGGGTTTGGTTACAATAGGAACCAAGTCTAAAGATACTTCCTTCCACTTTTCTTCCTTTGTTTCTTTAGCTAGGGCTTGGGGTTGTGCCATCTGTACTTCTTCTTCTTCTAATTCATAATCAAAAGACAACATTTTAAAGACATCCTCTATAGTTTCCTTGGGATCCAATTTAATTACGTCAATTTATTTAATAGGTGAGTCTAGTTCTTCAGGATGATCTGAAGAAGATGCCACCTCATTGAATATCCTCTCCTCATATCTCTTTTCTTTTGGCCTTGGTGTAGCTTGAGTCTCAAGCTCTTGTGTTACTACCTGTCATTGTGCTAGAGGAGGTCTATAAGATGGTCCTAGTAAAAAATGGTACTGCATAGGCCCCATATTCCATATATCATCACTTGGATTTTTATTTCTTAATAATATATATTTGAGCTTTATATTTCACTTCTTTAATCTTGTAAGACATGTGAACTAGGAATTTGACTCAAGAGAGGATAGTTAGTATTTTGTTAGTCCCAAAATGAAAAGAAAAATGAAATAAATACATTATCATAACATCTCTAGGCCTAGTTACTAGGGAGAGCTTAGTTAAAAAAACAAAATGGAAACACAACTAAAACATGAAATAAACCTTCTTTCACCTTCTTTGTATGCTCTAAAATTCTTGTTGTAGTGGCTTGCTCAGCTTTGTGCTCATGAAGTTTGTATCAATGGAAGCTTGGCTACCTCTATCTCTCCTCGATACCTTGTTTGGATTTGGATTGGCTCAATATTTTAGCATTATAACACTAATTTTCATGAAGCTTTTAAATCAATTCAACACTATAAATTTGGCATGTGAGAACTTAAAATTCAATAGGCAAGGCCTCCTATTTATAGATTTTCAAAAATGGCTAGAATCAACCTAAACCATCCATCTCAAGATAGAGATGTGTGGCTAAGGATTAATCCAATTTTGTAATTAAAATTCATAAATAGGCTCATCAATATTTGGGATAGATGGGCATTAAATAGGCATGGAGGGTCTTAATGAGGCATGGGAGGCATGAATCTTTATATTTGTGGCATTCATAGCCTAGGGATGTCTTCCCAAGAAATGAGGTCACCTAAAGATTCATATATTCAATATTAATTTCCAAAAAGAAATTATTCAACAATTTCCATGGAATTATTAATTAGGCTTATGATTTGGTTTTATTATCTCTTAAGTATGATTAAGCATTTTGATGTAAACCTTGGCAATTTGTGCACAAATTGATCAAATTGGTCATAATGTCTTGTTATTGGCTCAAAAATTTGATTGGATTGGAATTGAAAGTCAATGTCAAATGTGTTAGATCTGTTATCCCATTTAGAATGTTGTCAACACAAAATAATAAAAGCACGTGTCTCATGCAAGAGATATGATAGAAAAGAGCAATCCAAAGCACCCAGGTGCAAAATTGGCATTTTGAATTGAAATGATCTAATCAAAGTTAGATGGCCAATAAATTACATTACCCCATTTAATGATACCATATAGAAAATCTACACTTGAATATATCAATTTCAAATATTTTAATGTGTTTTAGTGTTTTTAAGACAAATTGTGCATTTAGGTGTCTACAGTTTGCCCCTATTTTGGAAGGCATTATAGTCTATAAGCATAGTAACATCTTCTCAAAGAGTTAAAAGGTCTTGTATGCCTACAATTTCAATGATGATGAACTAATTTCATGATGCCCCTTGAGGGAATGGTTGGCACAAGGAAAGGTTGGAAAATGGTCCCTCAAAAAAAAGTAGTGAAATAAGGGGATAAAAGAAAGGAAAATGATGGGGTGAAAACACAATGATTTTGAAAAAGTAGTCAAAAGCATTGAGAATACAAGTGGTATGGTATACAATGGTTTTCCCAAAGGTGGTTATAAGCATTATACCCTAATAGTGGCAATGTGGTATGATAACACAATGATTTTACCAAAGGTCATTAGAATCATTGAGAATATGAAGCTATCCCAATTAGGCTAGACAAAAAAGATAAAAACATGCCCTTGTAAGGGAAAAAAAAGTGAAGTGGTGACAACACAATGATTTTACCAAAGGTGGTTATAATCATTGATAAATACAGGTGGGATGGTATACAATGATGTTTTGATAGGTAGTTATAATCATTGGACCCTGATTATGGCAAACATGACTAATTTAGCTGATGATGATGATAATATAATATAGAGGATAAAGATGAATTAGGATAACTATCTAGTAGGGAGATGCTCATATGAACTAAACAAAGGTTAAAATTCTTTCATTATATAATTACTCTTTGTAGGATATGATTGGGATTAAATCATAATGTTGATATTGAAGAGATGTCGATGCCACCATTGGTGAATAGACTTCTTGAAGCTAAGGTTTTTTTATAGCACATGTCAGTAGGCATCATGGTATAACATCATAATGACTTAGTTTAAATATGCATAAGCACTGACTCTCAAAAACTAATACTCAATATAAAATAATGCACCAATAATAAAAACCATGATGACAATGTAAACACATGAATATAGTTGGATTCAAGTGTAAGTGTGGGTAAGAAATCACATAATGAATAGACATAGACTGAATCAAATCAACAACATTGAAAGCAAACAATAGGCACATAAATAAAATAGCAAAGAAACAAAAAAATTAATTTAAGCCATATGAACATTACCCATAGAAAATAGGTGAAAACTTAACAAAATAATATAATGGGGGAATAGAAGAAAATTAATGGGGTGGCCAAGATATCTCTATATGCACTAGGCAAGTAGATTCTACCTTCATAGTTCCATGGACATAATATTCTAATAAAAATTTCAAGCCAAATTTAGTTCTCCCAAGAAATGGGAAGAAAATGATAAATGATGAAAACAAATAGAATGGATGTGATATAAGAATAAGAATGGTCTTGAAAAATGGAAATTGTGTGGGATAAAAGGTCAAAAAGAATGGGGAAACTAAAGAATAAGTGACTTGATTGTGATTTAGTAAGGGTTCCTAGAATCCTTAAGGCAAAGAAGTGGTCAATGTTTTTGGTTTTTTCTAATGGTTTTACAAATGTTTTTAGAATTTTGGAGTATCGCAACTCAATTGAGGGTGACAAGATACTAAAATAGTTCAAGATCATAAAATAGTGAGAGCATGGCTTGTGTTGTTTGCAAAATGGTGAAAGCGTGGCTTAGGTTACTCATAAAACTATGAGAGCATGACTTAGGTTTCTCACAAAATGGTGATATTGTGACTTAGGTTTCTCAAAAAATGGCAAGCGCATGGCTTACATAGTCCCAAAGTAAGACCTCAAGTCACTATATTTTTTCCTTACAATAGAGAAATTTGATTACTGTAATAATCAATTCAAACAAAACAAGCATAATTGGTATAAAGGCATAATATGGCATATGTAATGGCAAGTTAGTATGTCAAAGCTCAATAAACAAATGTTGCCCCTAGTTTTCCCATATGTGGTTATAACTAGGATACAATGGCATAAATTAATGGTATTAATTTGCCCATAGGTAGTTATAATTAGTAGCAACACCGATGGTAAGAAAAGAAAAACAAATGAAGGATGAAACTACCAAAAATTATATCATGTTGTTCCAAAATACTATCTATATCTAAAATGCTCAAAATAATTGATGAAACTGATTGGAGTCATTGGTGATAAAAATTGTGAAACTAATGGAAAAACCAAGGTCAAACAAGCTAGGCAAATAGGATTCAAAACATGCTTGGTCAATAGAATGGAATGGAAAAATGGATAGGTAATAGGCTAAAAGGAATGATAAGAATGATATACAAATAATAATAGTGATAAAATGACACAACTAAAATGGTCCTTATAGACAATACACCATAGTGCTCAAGCATAGTACCACTTAAGGTGAATAATATTCATCAACACAGGAAGTTTATCTCCATCTAGTGTGGTGAGCCTGTATGCTCCTAATCCATAATCTATAGTAATGATAAAAGTCCCTATCTAGTTTGGTTTGAATTTACCTTTATTCTTATTCTTAGCCATGGTATTCTTTTGGTTTTATTTAAGAACAATATCACCAAGTTCAAATGTTTTATATTTTAAATGTTGATTATAGTGGCCTTTGAGTCAGTTCTAATATACCTAAAGATTATTGAGTATAGCTATGAATTTTTCATCAAGTAGGTATAGGTCTTTCAGGCAAGCTACTTGATATTCATGATCATCTAGGACATGCTTGAAAGATATATGAAATTAAGGTAACTCATCTGAAATAGGAAGTATGGCTTCAATATCATAAAAAATTGAGTATAGAGTGGCTTCTATGGGAGTACAGTGATTGGTATAGTATGCCTAAAGGGTGAGGAATATATAAAGGTGTCAATCATGATTGACATTATTCACAATGTTTTTGAGAATGTTGATAATGGTTTTGTTTGATGTTGTTGTTGGGACCAACATCCCCCTTTTTTCCAATTTGTAAATGGGAACCCTTATAAATGTTTTATAACCTCTACATTCTAGTCTACTTTTGCATAAGGATATTCTTGTTAGAATTTAGAGATCATCACCCTAAAAAGGGATGGGTATTTGTGTGTTTTAATTATGCTTTATAAACTAAACTTGCTAAAAACTACCTTTGGATAACTAAGCATAGGTTTCATGGAACAAGACAGGGTTCATGAATAAGAATCCCTCAGAGTTCAAATTCAAATTTGGTAGGAGTTAAGTTGGTAGGAATAAATTAATAAAAGGACTGATGAAGAGCCTAAATCATGTTTTAAACATGTCCCAAGCCTCTTTCTATCCCTTTTTCCCATTCTTGCGTATTTTGACATGGGTCTAAATGGCTCATATTATAAAGTCTTTTTGAAAGGTCACCTAACTTAGGTTAAAATATTAATATAAAGGCCTTGACACTTTCTTGGCCTTAGCCTTAATGGTTTACCCTAAGTATTTATATCTATGGGTCTAATTATTATTTTTCATGCTCTTTTTAGATTTTATGGTGATCGTTTGCTCATTGATCTCCATCCAACAATGTGTTGAGCCCAAATACCTTTCAAAGGCCCCATGAGATCGACATGGCCAATGTACACCTTAAGAAGCATGAAATTAATGGTTTAAGCCCATTAAAGATCTAATGGTTATTTATTACTCATTATATTTGTTACAAAAGTGTGTCGAGCTTAGAGACTTTTTAAAGGCTTCATGAGCTCAACACATGGCTAAAGTGTACTCAAAGTAACTAACAAAGCTATAGAAGGATCATAAAGTGTTATGAAGGAGACAAGTGGCCACTTGAGAGATGAAAAGGAAGATTTTATGGGACCTACTTAATAAATGTGCTCAGTTAAATAACTTAGACCTTATAAAGATCAACAGTGATTGCTCACCCACTAGATTTGATACAATAGTGCATCAAGCTTGATGACCTTTAAAAGTTCCATGAGCTTGATATGTGGCCAGCACATAGCCAAGGTAGAAAATAATAAGGGTAAGTAGCATGAAGAATATTTTTTGAGGTGCCAAGTGGCATAACCATGAACTTAAATATCAATGGTCCAATGGGAATGTAGGAACTTAGATTTGGGTTATCAAGGAAAAAAAGAAGGCTTTTGAAATCCCACAACTAGTCTCCAAATAGCATTTATGAAAATTGCCATAAAAGGCACATAGCCATGCCACATAGGCTCCACATAAGCATGGAGGATCAAAATCAAAGATATCCTAAGATTGAAAGCACAAAGGGAATGAGAAAGAGAGTCCCATAAAATTTGAAGCATGTATAGAGTTAAGGACTAGATATTTTGCCATAAAAACTAAAAAACCCTAAGCCATCTATAAGTAGGACCTAAGTTGGCTTAATTAGTCAAAAAGCAATTATAATAAATTAAATGAACCTTGAAGTAAGTGCCTTAGTGAAACCCTTGGTGAACTTGCAAATTCAATTCAGTGTCATCAATGGTGATGGGTAGGCAATAGATGAAGATGGAAGCTAAACTCTACCTAACCTTTGATAATGAAGGGATGATTTTCAAGGATATAAAACTGGATGTGGTAGCCCTAAATGTCCATTGAGTTAAGAACTAGTTAGAATTGTTCTTCTTTGTGAAGTAATTGTAGCCCATATCCCAAGAAGAGAAAAGGAATTCCACTGTGCATTAGAGATACAAAGACGTAGTCGTGATCAGATGGCAACCCTCCATCATATGATAACTAAACTAGAGGTAATGCTCTATATCAACATTTTTTACCCTATTTTTGTAGATTATATAATATATGTATAATGTATCATTGAAGTGGGAATCACAAAAAAGGTTGCATATATCACTATCATGGCTATTAATACCTACTATAAGCTTTCCTTGCCTCATATCAATATCCTATCCTTGAGAGATTGGACTAACATGTAGGACCTGAATTCAGTCCTCACCCCTTGGTTAATCCAAGGCTCCCATGTTTTTAGATCCCCTGATGTAAAAATTATTATTATCCAATTCAAGGAGGGAATTAAGATAGTTATGACCTTGCTAAATAGAGCCTTTGGTGCCCCTTCCACTACTTATGTGAGAAATATTTGGGTATCTTATGTCCACTTTATGCTAGAAAATAAGATAACCCATCCTATAGGAGACTTGATAATATTTTTCCTATCCAAATAATTCATGGCTATTAAAAGGACTTCCAAGCAATTATTTATGATGTCTTATCTCATGGATTCACTCTTGGCTTCTATAACCTTCCTTGGCATAAGGAACTAGTCTCCTAATGGTAGGACCACAATCTCTCACCACTACTCTAAATTGCATATATTCAAATATAGGAACCACATGAAATTTATCTATGATGGTGTTTTATCAACCATTTATGAGGAAATCACTAGTGTCCCTATGCCAACACTTCATCCTCTCATTAAGAAACAAGTAGAAACTATGGGGGATGTATGGTTCAACTCAAATTACACCATGATAAAAATAGAGGGGATTTTAACTCAATGTTATCGATTACCCATACATGTCCCCAAAAATATTGTAGATCAAGAGATTGCCTATAGGGTGTGGAAAAGACATGCAAAGAGAAGAAGAGAGCTTAAGTCCACCCATTCCCATTAGACATTGGCATAGTCATTATTAGAGATTGGAAGTAGCTAGAAGTTATGGTGGTGTATAGGAATTCCTTTGATTTTCAATTGGATGACCTCAAGATGTGGGACCCTAGGAACATAGTGAACAACCACATCTAGGATGGGAAGGTCCTAAATATTGAGTATGGAGATTTGATAGGTGTGGGTGATGACATTTATATAAGAGCTAGAAACTTTGAATAAATACTTTGCAAAATCAAAGGTCACAATATCTGATTGGAGCATAGGTTGATCAAGGACAATAAGCCCTCAGGGAAAATATAGAACCTACACCCTCTCTAGTAACACTTGTTTTCAGGTCCATCTCAAAATACCCATTAAGTAACATAGAGAGGACAGTCCTCTGAGCCCCAACAAGTGGAACCAACATAACAAACCCAGGATGGGAATTTTGAAGATACCAAAGGAAAAGATAAATCCTTAATTAAGGAACCAAAGATGGAACATAAACCTAGAGAGGGCCCTCCACCTTTAACATCCACATAGAGACCCTCTTCCCTATTGGAGTTCATTAGCATGGTGGCTCTTAAAGAAGGCCAGACATTCAAAGGTGCCCTTATCGACATAGAAGCAACATATGGTTCTAATAGGGAGAACTATCCATCTAATAAAAAATAAAGAGACAAACCCTCTAGATTAAGAGAAGCAAAATGAAAAATTGGCTATGGTGCCTCTTGCACGTAATAAAAAACCTAGGTTGACCTTCACTTACCCTACTAGTGAAGTCAACCTTTTCAGTGATGAAAAACCAATCCATGGACCAGTCATTCCTGACTGGTTTGTTTATGAGAAGGTACAGAAGATCCCATCTATCTCCATCATGGGCCTTGACATGAGTTGGTTTGGGTGTGCATAATGAAATCAAGCCATGGATTTAAGATATTGTGGACAAGCAGGCAGAAAGAAAGATCTAAATCCCTCATGCCAAGGAAGGCCAAAAGTTAGATACACCTAGAACCTCTGGGAGTGTAAGTCTAGAATTTATTAAACAACCATAATTTAAGAATCTTAACATAAAATTTCCAATTCAACAAAGATATATTAGGACTAGAAATAATTATCATAAGGACTAATATGATTGGACAAGAAGAATTCACCATCCAAAAGGTTGAACAATTCACTAGGTTAACCCCTATCAAAGGGAAGGAATTTGTAAAATCCACCATCCATGGGGAGGATGTAGAAATATTGATTAAGGCCCATTACCAACAACCTAAGGTAGGAATGGGATTAAAACAAAGGATCCATGACTTAGAGAAAGAAAAGGAAAGGTTACAAACTTAGGCAATCATCTTAGTACTTGATACAATAATCAAAATGCTTGAAATTTCATTTCAAAAGATGTTCAAGGCATTAAAATCCATAAGGAAAAGATAGGGTACACTAGAAAACCAAGTCTCAATGACCAATCAACTAAATGATCAATGGTAGGCATCTGAGAGTAAAATTACTCAGCTCCTTGACATCTAAATCAAGAAGCAAATTCCTAATTTCAAGGCAATCAACAAAGGGCACCTTAGTTCTAACTTTAGAATTATAGGAGACAAGATCCAAAAATTGAACACCTAGAAATCCTAAGTTGAAGATCTTATTGAAGAAGGAAAAGGACTCATCACCAAAATTTAGAAGCTCCTAGGAACTATGCTCAAGGATCCTATCTAGCCCACTACCCTAGGAATAATTAGTGATGAAGAATTCCAACATAGAGTTACTTTAGTGACTCAAGAGATCAAATACAAGGGACAAGGTCAATCAAGCCTAGAAAAGAATAAGATACTAGGATTAATCTTCAATGTATAGGAGAGAATCAATTAAGAAAGGAACATCAAGGAGGCCTTGGACAAGAATGACAAGGATTTTTATGAGTTGGTGGATCAAGAAGAAGGATGCATCACTAGGCCTGTGATGGATTTAAGCCTAATTGACAAGAAACATGCCTGAATAATGACTATCCTTCAATAGTAAGGGGTCCCACCTCTAGGTAGGAATATTTAGTTATGGCTTACCATGAAGAGCTTGTTTTATAAAGGCACACACTAGTTTTTTGGCATGATTACCTTTAGGTCATTAAAATTGGGAAATATATTTGTATTATGGTTGTAATAAATATAGATGTCTTTTGTACACCTGTAGGTGTGAAAAATGACTAGTATACTACCCAATTTCCTATAAAAGGGACAAGTATTACCAATTATAGGAGAGAGACTTCAAACTATTTTTTGTATAATAGTTTAAGCAATTAATACAAAAGGATAGAAGAATTTAGTAGGAATGGTCTAATTTAATGTGTTTTAATTTTTAAAGTTTCTCAATTACTTGTTAAAGTATAAACATGAATATTTTTTGAAAATAATAAGTAGATCATTAATCACAAGGTTGATAACTTTTGTAATGCTACGTTAGTAAAATGAAACTAGGTTTACTTCACTTTATTTGTTCTACAACATAGATGTGCATTAGTTATCTAAATGTGGAGCAAAACCTAAAAGTTAACTCAAATTCTTACTTGTATCATCATCCTATCTTTAAAATTAAGCCTAGTTGATAGTGGGATGTGAGCTTAGGCTACTTCACACTATATACTAGTTAAGATCACTCTTGGTAATTCTAAAAACTTTGTCAATATGCTTACAATCAGGATTCAATAATCGCTATTTATTTCTTACTCTACCCTTCCTTTTGTCCCTTTTTTAATGATTCACTTTAGTATAAAACATTGTTCATAATCATTTAACTTAGTTAGTAGCTCAGTTCTAGGTCTATTTAATTCAAAACTAAACTAAGATGGCCCCTAAACATCAAAGTCTATAAATATTATGAAACAATCCATGTTGCTTTCCTATTATTTTCACCGTACACACCTTAATTGCCAAAAACCTATAATTCATGCCTTGAATCTTTAGATTCTAAAATGAGAAGTATTCTTTAAACACTAGAGAGCACCTATGGTTCATTTAGAAGCATCAATAGGTAGGGCTTTGCTAGCACTAGAAGGAGGGCCAAGTGTTGATTAACCTAGATTTAGGATATCTTTGCACCTTTGGATAGATCTTTGAGTGCAAAGATTAATGATCTGAGAGGTTTTTGACTTATCTTTGCACTGTGTTGGGGTAAAAGTCATAATCATTTGATAATTGATTGCTATTCTAGGTAAAATATCTTTAAAATTTGTAGATCTATAGTATTTAAAGTTTGGTTTGTAGGAAACACAACTTGGATTGCCTTGTTTAAATCAAGATTTCATGTCTTCAAACTAGAATTGCTTAATATTTGCACCAGATCACACTGAAAAATGAGGGATCCTTTACTTGAGATACAAAGCCACCAAAGGATTAGGTGTGATAAAGGAAAATGAAGACTCTCCAAATCTTTTCCCACTTCTCCTATTGAAGGAGACTCTGCATTCAGACCACATCTAGGTATGACTTGGTTAGGGAGTTCACCCATTAATATAAAAAGGAGAATTCATGATTTAGCTCATAATATATAGAAGTATTTACCTAAATTTAATCCTACTAATGTTATAACTATATAAGAATGTGTTCAATAATTTAAGGCTGCTTTAAGGTTTATAAATGTAGTACATGAAGATGTAGAATGTAGGCTATTTCCTTTTACTTTCAAAGATATAACATATGAGTGGTTCCTCAATTTGCTTAATTATTGCATTACCACCTAGAATGAATTCAAAACCATTTTTATTGACCAATTTGGGAAAACCATCAGTCATTATGTCATATATCATCAATTCACAACTATTAAAAAAGATGCTAGCGAGCCTATAAGGTCATTCAATGCCATAATTAAAAAAAATTATAGTAGAACTATAGATCCTTATAAGCCTAATGATATTTTAGCTCTAGAGATCTACAAAGATTCAGTAGATCCAATGACCTCTATTTTTTTAAAGAGATCCATAGTGGTTATTACATCATTGGCCCAAGCCTAGTTTGAAGCAATAGTTATCAGTGATTAGATGCATCCATAAGGTCACATAGTGTAATCCATCCCTAATTTTATCCTACAAATGCTAACCCTGACCCTTTTTCAAAATAATAACCAAAATACCCTAGCTATTAAACAAATCCCAAGTCTGAACATCATGCTCACTAGTTACACTGCCCCTAATCAAAATCTAGGATTCTTGAGTCATCAAGCTACTAATGGGTCTCTTATCAATGATCAAAAGGCCTTAATACCTTCTCCTAATTCAAACAATAACTAGGTTAATAATTTTAAGAACCCCTAGGGAGAGAATGATTCTATACTAAAGATGGTTCAAAAGCTTAGCACCAACTTCCTCTATTTGAGAAAATAGGTAGGCAATACTAGTGAAAGCTCTGGGAGAAAATTTACCTTCTATAAGTTCAACAGATGAGGAAATAGGTTTCATAATGATAGATTTTATAATACCAAGACTACAAAACCCCTAGTTGGTAATAAAACTATGGACATTAATCTCATAGACATTGCCTTGATTGATTACTACAAAGTGCATGCTACTACTAAACATGGTGAGATATATTGCATTGAGTTTTGTAAAGCCTTTGAATATTTTCAAGAAGAACTAGATACATTTGAAGTAGTCCCTAATGAAGATAAAAATGCAAATACATCTATTCCTAAGTCCTCCAACCATATCAACATCGTAGAGACCTTTGATTTCTTGTTTTAAGGGGAAAATTAACTAGATGAGATCCATGAAGAAATCCATGAATTTCAATAGTTCCTAAAAAAGACTTAACTATTGAGGAATAGAGAATAGAGGCAACCTTTGACTTATTTAAATCCTCCTAATAATTATGAAACCCCCTTGACACTACCTCAAGAAATGACCTTGAGCCACCCAAAGGAGGCCACTCTAAGCCTAATGCTGAGTCACTAAGCAAGATGGGCTATAATATTAATAAAGACATGAATAAAATCAAGGCCAACATCACCTTAGATGAATTAACCAAGATCATGAAACAAATGGATTTATTATTAGAATCCTTGAAATCCAACAAAGCTCCCAAAACTAATCATGCCAATGTGATTGTACATAAGACCAAGGCTAAATCACCCCCTTTTCTACTCACGATTAAGATGTTTGGTAAAAACTTTCACAATTGCTTGTTAGAATCATTTGCCTCTACAAATATCATGCATATTGGTATATGTAAATAGTTAGGCCTAATTCCCATCAATTCTAAAAATATAGTCACTCAGTTGGATAAATCAAGGGTAAAAGTGATTGAAGAACTTCTGAATGTTCACATACAAATAACTTATGAACTAAGAATTCATCAATTCATTAACATTCAGGTAGTAGACATGTTATATGCCTATGGGATCCTATTGAGTAAAGAATGGACTAAGGCCTTGAATGGGTGTATGTCAACTAATTGTTCTCACTTGTGGTTACCTTGGAAGGGAGTCCCAAATCAAATTAAACTTGAGAGGGAACTAAAAATGAAACATATGATAATGGAGTATAACGATGTAAATGAAAGGGTCAACATAATTAATTTAGACTTAGGAATTTTCACCTTAGAATCTGATAGGATAGACAACCCAAAGGAAAGGTAATCTCCCCTTGGGTTGTATAAATTGAATTTTGATGGTGCTAGATACAAGGTTGGATCAGGTGTGGGTATTATCTTAACTGATCCTAATAATAAAAGTTAACATACCTTTTATAGACTAAAATTCCCTTTCACCAATACTCTTTTTGAGTATGAAGCTCTCATCCTTTACTTGTAATTTTCTATCAAAAATAAAGCTAAAAAACTACTAGTTTTTGGTGACTCTGAGCTAGTGGTCAACCAGGTTAGAAGCAAGTACCAATGTAAATTATCCTATCTCAAAAGGTACAAGTTTAGAGTTTGGGACATGATTTAATATTTTTATGCCTTCAATATCACCTCCATTCCAAGGGAAGAAAACCAAGCTGCAAATAAATTGGCATCCACTGTAGTAAATCTTATGCCTGGTTTAGACTACCTTGATTTTAGTATTGAGTTGGTCCCATGTCCATCATTACTTGATAATGTTAATAATTTTCAAGTATTTAGTGATTACCAATAGATATTATATTTCTTAACCAATTCTAGGGAATTTAAAACCCATATCATCGATGAAGTTGGTGAAAATAGGGAACAAAATTGATGGCAAAGTCATTCAACTAAATGACAACAAAATCCCCAAAGGGATGATTTATTTAGAGAGAATATTTGATCAAGATAAACTCACTGAGGTTTCCAGAGTTCTTAGAGTAAGTGAAAATTATTATGATGTTATGGATCTTGGCCTCAAAGGTGAATCTCGATTAGTGAATGTTGGAAAATCCTGCATGACTTCTGAAAGAGGAAAGGCCAAATAACTCCTTACTAAGTATAAGGATGTTATATCATGGTCTTAATATGACCTAAATATTTTTGATCCAAGGGTCATTACCCATGCCATACCCCTCAAATAAAGTTGTAAACCTTTCAGGTTAAAGTAAAGACCAATGAACCCCATGTTGGAACCAATGATATTAAAAGAGGTCAAAAGGTTATTAAATGCTAAGATAGTCTTTCTTATCAGACATTCAACCTAGTTGGCCAATTTGGTGCTAGTTAGGAAGAATAATGGTGAGATTAGGCTATGTATTTATTTCAATAATTTGAATATATCATCAAAAAAGGATAATTACCCTCTCCCTTCTCTTGACCAGGTAATTCAAACTATTTCAAGGTCAGCTATGATGTCCTTCCTAGATGGCTTCTCAGGATATAACCAAGTGTTGGTTGATAGAGAGGACAAGATGAAGACAACATTCAAAACAAAGTGAGGAACCTTTGCTTACAAGAGGATGCCTTTTGGACTAATCAACATAGGATCTACCTTCTAGAGAGCTATGGATCATACCTTCTAAGGCTTGATTGGTAAATGTATCATCATTTATATGGATGATCTAATAGTTTTCTTCTAAAATAAATAAGACCACTTCATGCACCTGTAACAAATTTTTGAAAGATGTAGGAGGTATGGCATTTCCTTAAATCCTAAGAAGTACATATTCTATGCAACTAAAGGGAAATTGTTAGGATAAATTATAACCAATAATGGCATCTCTATAGACCCTGAAAGAGTGGGAGCCATATCCAAAATTGAGCTCCCAAATAGTAGGAAGGAACTAAAGTCATTATTTGTCAAAATAAATTTTTTAAGGAAGTTCATTTCTAGTTTTACAGAGGTTGTAAAACCACTGAATGACATGCTCAAGAAATATGACAAAATAACATGGAATGAGGAATCCAAGAGGCATTTAATGACATCAAGGAAGCCATTGGTCAAGCCCCAATGCTTATAAGCCATAATTTATCAAAATACTTTTACCTTTACTCTTTTTCATTTGATCATACCATTATTGTTGTATTGACTTAGAAAGTTGATGAGTGTGATCACCCAATAGCTTTTATGAGTAATAATTTTAAGAATGTTGAGCTGAACCATTCTATGATTGATAAATAGGCATATGCATTAGTAAATTTAGTAAATAAATTTAGACACTACATCCTCAAAAACAAGGTGCATGCCATCCTACCTAATCCTACTACAAAACTCATGTTGAGTGAAAATGAGCTAGGAGAGTGCAGAGGTAAGTGGATGTAAGTTTTATAGGAATTTGATTTAGAAATAAAGATAGAAAATATAGTAAGATGCTGAGGATTGATCCAAATGATTACCAATACTAACCATAGGCTAAGCATCATGTAGGTGGATCAGTAGAGTTTCTAAAATAATGAGTGGTATGATTCAATCATACATTTACTGATCAATGGTGTTTGTCCTACAAGTCCATCCAAAGATCAAAAGAGACCCTTGAGACTTAAGACAACACACTACCTGATCAAGGATGGAGTCTTATATAGGAAGAAATTTATAGGGATCTACCTAAGGTGTGTTTCATAAGCAGAAGTCACCCAAATAATGGCCATTTTTCATGAAAAATTAGGTAGTAGACACCCTTTTGGAAGGAATACAACTCACAAGATCCTAAGGTTTGGTTATTTTGGCCCATTATATACAAGGATGCCCACAAGCATGTGAGATAATGCCAATCTTTTCAAATATTCAACACTAAAGATATAAAATTAGGTATGACTCTACAACTAGTTATGATTGATAAACCATTTACATAATGGGGTATGGACATTGTTAGAGTAATTAACCCCAACTCATTTGAAGGTCATGAATACATCTTGACTGCCATTGACTACTACACCAAATGGACTAAAGTAATGGCCACTAAGTAATGTAGAATAAAAGAGGTAAACATTTTCTTGGAAGATAATATATGTACTAGATTTAGGACCCTAGTGTCTCTAGTATGTGATAATGGGTCTGTATTCATCTCAATTGAGATGACTGAGTGGGCTTATGATCATAGTATTACACTTAAGTTTTCCTCTAATCATTATCCCTAGGGGAATGGTGATTCTGAATCAACATATATAAATTTTATGAAGTCCATCAAGAAGTCTACAAAAGACAAACCAATAACTTGGCACAAACTGCTCAAGTTTGTACTCTAGGCTGATAGGACAAAGATCAAGCAAGATTTGAATATTTCTCCTTTTTTTATGGTGTATGGACAAGATTCCATTCTCCCCATCAATCTCAAGATACCTACATACAAATTTATGAAAGAATACATGGAAGAAAGTCAATAACATAACACATCTAGGTTATTATACATCATCCAGATGGAAGATGACCAAGAAAAGGCTTTTACTAACTTTAACAGACACCAAGTCATGGTGAAAAGGTAGTTTGACAAAAGATCTAAAGTCAAGTCAAAGTATTTAGGTATGGAGGCTTAGTCCTTGTATAGGACAAAGCATTTTAACACAAAGGTAAAAATGGAAAATTCACACCCCCTATGGATTGGCCCATTCTAGATCATAGAAAAATTGGGGAACAACACCTTTAATCTCAAAGATTTGCAAGGGGTAGAGTTTAATTTTCCCACCAATGGGAAACACCTCAAGGATTACTTTATTGCTACTACATAAGGGTCTTCATGGAATAACATCTGTAAGATTGTTAAGGTTAGAGTAGGTAGGCTAGTTAGTTTCATTTTTGCTTTATTTTTTCTTGTTGGGCTTGTATATATTTTTTTGTTTGTGATTCTTTATTTTTTATTGCTTGTTTATTTGTGTTTCATATTTTTTTCTTGGTGGTGTTCCTTGGATTTATTAAAATCCTATGAATTTTTTTTGTTTAGAATTTCTTAAAGTTTATAAATTTTGATTAAGACTATAAATCTTACACAAGAGGTCTTAAGGTTGTAATATTGTATTATGTATATTGTAGGAACTTTAAAAAAAACTCACATATAAATCAGTTAGCCCTCAAGAATTCAAAACATTGCCTAAGGCTAAAGCCTTGTTGTAATAAGGATCATGTATGTGGAAGGAGAGTTCAAAATTGAAAAGCATAAGCATGCTTACACTTAAAACACATCTTTATCTAGGATTAAAGTTTCAACTAAAGGAGAGTATCCTAAGGCTAAGACATTTGACCAAATCCTTAAGCCTTGTTATTCTAGATGCTAACCTATATTAAAAGAAAAATAAAAAAGGATGCTTAATTCTAAATCAAAAGAGGTGAAATTTAAAGGTGATTCAAGAAATCTCCATCGGGGCTATGGAAGCCTGACTAGCAGTGGAGCAAGGCCATGAGTGGAGCCAAAGATATCTTTGACAGGGATATGAATGCCTGGCTAGCAGTAGAGCAATACCCAAGCCTCCACTAAATTAAGATCAATTATTCTTAATAAAATATTTAAATATGCTCAAAGTCAAATTCAATGGCCAAAAGGATATGAAATTGGACGTTATTTCCTAAAGTCTCATGACAAACAATAAGTGGAATCAAACCACACACATAACATGTTTAAGCTTTGGCTTGAGTATTTGAATTCTACACATTTGAACCTTTTTAAAAATTAAATTAGCTTAAGTAATCATATGTGGATCCAAGGATATAAAGGAATTATGTGTTGGTCTAAACTAGAGTTTCTAGGTTCTAACATATTATTATGTTTCACCTATGAGTTACCATTATTGTTGGGACCAACATCCCCATTTTTTTTCCACTTTACAAATGGGGACCCTTATAAACATTTTATAACCCTTACATTCTATTATGGTTTTGCATAAGGATATTCTTGTTAGAATCTAGAGATCATCACTCTAAAAAGGGATGGGTCTTTGTGAGTTTTAATTGTGCTTTATAAACTAATCTTGTTAATAATTGGCTTTGGATGACTAAGCATAGGTTTCATGGAAGAAGATAGGGTTCTTGAACAAGAAGCCCTCAAAGTTAAAATTCAAATTTGGTGGGAGTTAAGTTGGTGGGAAAAATTAATAAAAGGACTAATGAAGAGCCTACATCATGTTTTAAACATGGCCCAAGCCTCTTTTTATCCCTTTTTCCCCATTCTTGCATATTTTTCCATGGGTTAAAATGGCTCATATTATAAGGTCTTTTTGAAAGGTCACATAATTTATGTTAAAATATTAATAATAAGGCCTTGGCACTTAGTCTTGGCCTTAACCTTAATGGTTTACTCTAATTATTTATATCTATGGGTCTAATGATTATATATCATGCTCTTTGTAGATATGATGGTGATCACTTGTTCATCGATCTCCATCCAATACTGCATAAATCTTGGAGACCTTTCAAAGGCCCCACAAGCTCAACATGTGGCTAGCATATGCCCTAAAAATCATGTAAATAATGATTTGGGCCCATCATAGATTCAATGGTGATTTTTTGGTCATTAGATTTGATCCAATGATGCATCAAGCCTGAATACTTTTTAAAGGATTTGCGATCTTGACACATGGTTGATTCATGCTTAAAGTAACTGACAAAGCTATGGAAGGATCATAAAGTTACATGAAAGAAATAAGTGGCTACCTGACAGATGAAAAGGAAGATTTAATGGGACCCACTAAATAAAATTACTCGTTTAAATGACTTAGACCTTGCAAGGATCAATAGTGATCACTCATCCACTATATTTGATCCAATTTTGCATCGAACCTGATGACCATTCAAATCTTTGTGAGCTCGACATGTGGCTAACATGTAGCTAGGGTGGAAATTGACAAGGATAAGTAACACATAGAAGATTTTTTTATGTGCCACATGGCATAACCATGAATTTAAAGATCAATGGGCCAATGGGAACATAGGAACTTGGATTTGGGTTATTGGGGCAAAATAAAGAAGGCTTTTTAAAGCCAATGGCTAGTCTCCAACTAGCATTTATGAAAATTTCCATGAAAGGCATAGAGCCACACCACATAAGCTCTATATAAGCATTGAGTATGAAAATTAAATATATCCTAAGATCAAAATCATAGAGGGCATGAGAAAGAGAGTCCCATCAAATATAAAGCACATATAGAGTTAAGGCCAATATATTTGTCCATTAAATCTAAAAAACCCTAAGCCCTCTATAAAGAAGTCCCAAGTTGGCTCAATTAGTCACAAAGCAATCAGACTAGAGCAACTGAGCCTTAAATTAAGTGCCTTAGTGAAACCCTTGGTGACCTTGAAAATTCAATTTAGTGTCATCAATGGTGGTGGGTAAGAAATAGATGAAGATGGAAGCTAAAATCTACCTAACCTCTAATAATGAATGGAGGAATTTCAAGGATATAGAGCTAGATGTGGTAGACCTAAATATCCATGGAATTAGGAATTAGTTACAATTTTTTTTCCTTATAGAGGAATTATATCCCATATCCTAAGAAGAGAAGAGGAATAACACTATGCATTAGAAATACAATGACATAGTCATGATATAGATGGTAGGCCTCCATCATGCGATAGTGAAACTAGTGGTAATGCATTTTATCAACATCCTTACTCCTATTTTTGTAGATTGTAGAATATATGGAGAATGGATCATTCAAGAGGGAAGCATAAAAAAGGTTGCATATATCACCCCCATGGATTTTGAGACCTAATACAAGCTTCCCTTGCCTCATATCAATATCCCATCCTTGAGATATTGGACTAACATTCAGGACCTAGATTCAGTCCTCACCCCTTGGTTAATCCAAGGCTCCCAAGTTTTTAAATCCCATAATGGCAAAATTCCTATTGTATAATTTAGGAAGGGAATTAGGATAACTATGACCTTTCTAAATAGAGCCTTCGGTGCCACTTCCACTACTTATGTGAGTAAGATTTGGGTATCTTATGTACACTTTATGCTAGAAAAGAAGCTAACCCCTCAAATAGGAGAACTGATAAGTTTTTTCCTAGCCAAACAATTGACAGCCATTAAAATAAGGACTTTCAAGCAATTTTTTATTGTGTCATATCTCTTGGATTCACTCTTAGAATCTGTAACATTACCCAGCACAAGGAACTAGTCTCATGATGGTAGGACCACAATCTCTCACCACTACTCTAAATTGCATATATTCAAGTATAGGAACCACATGAAATTCATCTATTATGGTGTTTTTCTGACCATTTATGAGAAATAATTGGCATCCTCATGCCAAGACTCCATCCTCTCATTAAGAAGCAAGTAAAAACTATGGGGGATGTATGATTCTACCTAGATTGCACCATGATAAGGATAGAGGGGATCCTGACTCAACCCTATCAATTACCCATTCATGTCCCCAATAAAATATTATAGAAAGATATTTCCTCTCAAATTATCTAGGGTGTGGATAAGACTTGCAAAGAGAATAAGAAATATCAATTCCACCCCTTCCCATTGGACATTAGCAAAGTCATAATTATATATTAGAAGTATTTAGAAGTCATGATGGTGCATAAGAATTCCTTTGATTTTAAGTTGGATTACCTCAAGATGTGGGACCCTAGGAACACAATTATCAACCACATTTGGGATAGGAAGATCACAAAGATTGAGAATGGACACCAGTTAGGTGTGGGTGATGAGATTTATATACGAGCCCAAAACTTTGAACAAGTATTTTCTAGAATCAAAGGTCGTAACATCCAATTGGAGCATAGGTCAATTAGGGAAAACAAGCCCTCAAGGTAAATATAGCAACTACACCCTCTACATTATCACTTATTGCCAGGTCTATCTAGGAATACCCATCAAGAACCATAGAGAGGATAGTCCTATGAGCCCCAATAAGTGGAACTAGTAGAACAAACCTAGGTTGGGCATTCTAAAGATATCAAAGGAAAAGAAAAATCTTTGATTTAGGAACCAAAGATGGAACATATACTCCAATAGGGCCTTCCCCCCTCAACATCCCCATAGAGATTGTCTCTACTAGTGGAGTTCATTGGCATGGTGGCTCTTGAAGTAGGTGAGACATTGGAAGGTTCCCTTATCGATATAGTAGTAGCATATGGTTTTGATAGGGAGGAGGATCCCTCTAATATAATAGGTAAAGAACCAAACCCCATGGATGAAGAGAATTGAAAGTTGGAATTGGCCTTGATTCCTTTTTCACCTAGAAAGAATATTAGGTTGACCTTCACTTACCTTACTAGTGAAGTCAACATTTTTAGTGATGAAAACCCAATCCATAGACCAGTCATCCCTAACTAGTTTATTTATGGGAAACTATAGAATATCCCATCTCTCTCTCCATCATGGGCCTTAACATGAATTGGTTTGGGCATCCATAATGAAATCAAGCCATGTATTCAAGATGTTATGAACAAGTAGGAATAAATAAAGATCCAAATCATTCATGCTATGGAAGACCAAAAGTTAAATACACCTAGAACCTCTAGGATTGCAATTCTAGAAGTACTTGAATAGCCACAATTTAAGAAGCTTGAAATAAATGTTGAATTCAACAAAGATACAATAGGAATAGAAAGAATTACCACAAGGACTACTATTTTTGGACAAGAAGAGTTCACCTTCTAAAAGGCTAAACCATTCATTGGGTTAACCCCTATCAGAGGGTAGGAAATTAGAAAAGCCAAAATCTATGGGGAGGATGTAGAAAGCTTGATTGAGGCCCATTCCCAGTAAGTTAAAGTAGGAATCTAGGGATTAAAACAAATGATCTATGACTTAGAGAAATAAAATGAAAGGTTACAGACTTAGGTAATCATCTCAGTGCCTGATACAATAATCAAAATGCTTGAAAATTCATTTCACAAGATGTTTAAGGTATTAAAGTCCCTAAGGACAAGATAGGGTACACTAGAAAACCAAGTCTTGGTGACTAAGCAACTAAATGATCAATGGTAGGCTTCTGAGAGTAAAATTTCTTAGCTCCTTGACATCTAAATCAAGAAGCAAATTCCTAATTTCAAGGAAATGAATAGAGGGAACCTTAGTGCCAACCTTTAAATTATAGGAGACAAGATCTAAAAATTAAACACCTAGAAATCCAAAGTTGAAGAGCTTATTGAAGAAGGCAAAGGACTCATCACCAAAATTTAGAAGCACCTAGGAACTATGCTCAAGGATCTTATCTAGCCCACTACCCTAAGAATAATTAGTGATGAATAATTCTCAGGATTGGAAAAGAATAAAATAATAGCATTAATATTCAATGTAGTGGAGAGAATCAATGAATCAAGGAGCATCAAGGAGGCCTTAGATATGAATTCTAAAGATTTTGATGAGTTGGTGGATCAAGAAGAAGCATTCATCACTAGGCCTATGGTGTATTTAATCCTAATTGATGAGAAACATGCCTGAGCAATGACTATCCTTCAATATCAAGGGGGCCCACCTCTAGTTTAGGAATCTTTCAAGTATGGCTTACCATAAAGAGCCTATTTTATGAAAGCATGTGCTAGTTTGTTGGTGTGATTGCCTCTAGGTCAGTAATATTGGGAAAGATATTTGTATTATGGTTGTAATAAAGATAGTTACCTTTTGTACACCTATAGGTGTAAAAACTGACTGGTATACTACCTGACCTCCTATAAAAGGGACAATTGCTACCAATTATAGGAGAGAGAGACTTCAAATTATTTTTTGTGTCATGGTTTAAGCAATTAATGCAAAGGGATAAATGAATTCAGTAGGAATGGTTTGATTTAATGTGTTTCAATTGCTAAAGTTTCTTAATTACTTTTTGGAGTGTAAACATGAATAGTTTTTTAAAATACTAAGTAGATTATTAATCACAAGGTTGCTAACGTATGTAATGCTAGGTTAGTGAAATGAAACTGGGTTTACTTCACTTGATTTATTTTACAACATAGATGTGAATTATCTATCTAAATGTGGAGCAAAACCTAAAATTAAATTCAAATTCTTACTTATATCATGATCCTATCTTCAAAACTAGGTTTAGTTTATAGTGGGATGTGAGCTTAGGCTACTTCACACTATATACTGGTTAAGATCACTCTTGGTAATTCTAGAAACTTTGTCAATATGTTTACAATCAAGATTTAGTAATCACTATTTCTTTCTTATTTTATCCTTCCTTTTGCCCCTTTTTTAATGATTCACTTTAGTATAAAACATTGTTCATAATTTTTTATCTTAGTCAGTAGCTCAGATCCAAGTCTTTTTAATTTATTACTAAACCAAGATGGCCCCTGACCATCAAACTCTATAAATATTATGGAACAGTCCATGTTGCTTTGCTACTATTTTCACCATAGGCACCTTAATTTCCAAATACCTACAACTCATGACTTAAATCTTTAGATTCTAAAATTAGAAGCATTCTTTAAACACTATAGATCACTTATGGTTCATTTAGAAGCATCAAGAAATGCTTCATCCTAGCCATTACCTTGAGGGTAATATGCCATAGAAAAATGTTGTGTGATGTTTTATTCAACACATAGCTTGTAAACATCCTTATTCTTAAATGATCCTTCATTATCTGATATAATGTAAGAGGGGATACCTTAACAACAAATGAGATGATTCAAGATGAATTTGGAAATTTGATTTCCAGTCATGTAAGTGAGGTGTATAGATTTAATACAATTAGTGAAATATTTAATAGTGGTAGGATATGTTTATGGTTGTCTAAAGATGTAGGATTGATTTTACCAATGAGGTTGAGTCCCCATGTAGCAAATGGACATGGTTTCAAAATTGGTTTCAGAGTCTTAGTTGGGGCATGAATCAGATTGGCATGTCATTGGCATTTTTTGTACTTTTTTATATATATAGCTATATCTGCATCTATTATGGGCCAATAATAAATAGTACACAAGAGATTTTTGGATAGGACTGCATCACTAGAGTGGGCTCCACATACCCCTTCATGAACTTCCCATAACACTAATGTATATTTTGTCAAATTTAAACAATGAAATAGAGTTCCATCAAGACTATGGTATTAAAGGGTTGATCCAAGTACTGTATAATGAATGGAGTGATGGATAAAGGCTTTATTTTGCTTTTAGGATAAGTTAGGTCGTATAACATGGTCATGAAGTTAGTTTTATAGGTCTAAATACCAGATAGAACTATGACCAATGATATCACAAATCATCATGATAGTGGAAGGATCATGAGCTAGTGCAAGCAAGTTCTTGATGAGGAACTTATACTCTATAGATTTGTCTATTTTTTGAGTCAAATATCTAATAGTGGTCATAGCATCTATAGTTCTATTACTTGCCCTCATTATATGCTCAAATTGGATAACTACAATTTTCTATTTTAGAGTGTCAACCATAGGTTTGTAAGGAACCACCTTGTTATATTTAGTTTGGAAATGGTATGTGACCTAATTGATGATTAACTAAGAATCACCATAAACCTTGAGATAAATTATGTTCCACTATACTACCTATCAAAGTCCTATAACAAGTGCCTCATACTCAACCATGTTGTTTGTATAAAGAAAGTTGATTCTAAAAGACTTAGGAATTAGATCCCCTTATGGTGTAATAAATAAGAGGCCTACCCTTGATCTATGTGCCATGAATGATCCATCAAAAAATATCTTCTAGTGTTGCTCTTTAAGAGGTATGTCAATGATGGTCATCATGGATTCATCAATAAATTGGAATGTGAGTGGCTCTATGTCTACAAGGGGTGCTTCAACAAGCTGATCTATAATAAATTTCCCCTTAATAGATTTTTGATTGATGTATTCAACATCAAACTCACTAAAAATCATGATCCATTTGGCCATTCTACCTTGTAAAATTATTTTAGATAGTAGAAACTTGAGCATATCTACTTTTGAAATGACCATGGTCTTATTGCTCAACATATAGTGTCATAATTCCTAAACTATATAGACCATGAATAAATAGGTTTTTTCAATAGGTGTATAGTTGTGTTCATACGTGACCAATGTATGAATTAATTAGTATATTACATGCTCTTTTCCATTGTAATCATGCTGAGCTATAAGTGCCCCAAGGCATTATCTATAGCTGATAGGTACAATAAAAATGGTTTTCCTAACATAGGGGTAAGAAAATCATAAATTTGCTAGGTAATCTTTTAGTTGCTAAAAAGCTATTTGGCCATGATTATCCCAATGGAATGAAACTCCCTTATTTATAATATGTGTAAATGGATGACACTTTTATACTAACTAAGATATGAAGCATTGTATTTACTAGATTTTACCCTGCAAACTATGGATATGCTTCAAATTGGTTGGTGGTGGTATCTCTATTATAGCTTAGACTTTGGCTGGACTGACTTAAATGCCTCTATGAGACATGATGAAGAATATTTATTTGCCTTATGTTAATCCAAACACATATTTATTTGTATTTAGTTAGACTTTGTACTTATGAAGTCTTTCAAATATTCTATGTAGCATTGTTAGATGGTTGGCCCTGGTTTTTGATTTGCCTAGTATGTCGTCAACATAGTCTTCAATAATATCATGCATCATATCATGGAGTATAATGATCATGGCTCTTTGATATGTATCTCTAGAATTTTTAATACCAAATGGCATTACCTAATAATATAATGTTCCCCATGGAGTGGTGAATGTTGTCTTATGTTATTTTTTTGGTGTTATTTTGACCTAGTTGTATCCTGAAAATCCATCCATGAGTGAAATCATCTCATAACCTACCATGGAGTCAAAAATGATGTCAATATTAGGAAATGAAAATTTATCCTTAAGGAAAGCTTTGTTTATGTCTCAAAAACTGGTATAGATTCTGATTTCTTTAGGCTTTTTGCTAATAAGTAAAATATTAGATATCCATTCTAAGTAGTCAATGGATCAAATGCATCCTGCTTCTAAGAGTTTTTACAAATCTTTCTTTACTAATACAATAATGTGAGGATGTATCTTATGTAAATTTTAATTAATGAGTTTGGCATTAGATTTTACCACAAGGTGATGTAAAACCAAGGTGGGGTCTAAACCTGGCATGTCAGAATAAGCCCATGCAAAGATATCTACAAATGATCTCAATAGAGATGTAAAGACTTCACTTTCCTCCTCAATGAAGGATGCACCTAATTTTATCCATTTTAGGTATAATGGAGTCTTGATGTTTACCTCTATTATATATTTGAATAGAAGGGTTAAACCATCTTCTAGGATAGTAGGCAAAGACTTGAACTATTGGATGATATCAGGGTCCTCTGGTAGGACTTCCTCTTCAACTTCTCCTAGGCATGATGAATCTGAGTCCCCTAATGGGAGATCTAGCCATGTGACAAAAATAGTTATAAATTCTTGAAGAATTTTATCAAACACTTATTGTTACTCAAAATTGAACTTAGCTCCATAGGCAAGTTCATTTTTGATGCTCTCTTGGTCTAAATTCAAACAAGAATGAACACCCCCATCTAATGACACCTAAAACAGGGTTTCACCACTAGACTAGCCTTTATCTTTACTTTTTCCCTAGTTAGAAAGTGCCTAAAAGAGGTTTTCAATTTGGGACCTTAATGTTTTATTTTTTTTTTTTTGGCTAAGGGTGTTCACCCACTCTCCAATATAGGCGTCAAGATCTAATGTGATTGAGAACCCTGATTTATGATCTCCCAACAGAATGTTGTCTTTAAGGCCTAATAATCACATAATGCCTCATCATTCTAAAACTCATCAATTAGTAAACTATATTATTGTTGGTCCTAATCTATTAGTTGGTGATAATATAATGGCAATGGGTCGTGACAAATTACCAGGGTAAGGATACAAATGGAATTATTATCAAATATGTTAGTCTTGGTTAGGTCATCAAAGATAAGGTTATGATCAGACTCTACTTCATTTTTGAAATCATCATCACTAGTCAATGATGATGGAACTCAAATAAGATATGTGGGGTCACCCCCAAGTAGTTTGAATCCAAGCCCATAAGGTATTTTGTATTTGGTCATGGAAATTGTCTCAAGTTTTCCTTATTGATTAGGTCCAAGGCCTCTTCCTTCATATTATTGATTTTCCATGATCCTATTAGGAATAGGATACCTTGCACTCTTATAAAAATTAGCTTGGTTGTCATTGTATAACCATGATTCATTTCCTTTAAGAGGATCTAGTTCTAGGCTAGATGTTGGTATGAACATGACTAGTCCTAGCTTATAAAGTTTATCTTTACTTTTTCATTGCTAATGCATGTGAGGGGTAACTTTAGGTATTCCAAAGGTATTGGATTCTGAGGAATATTGGCAATATAAAAGGTATCATGGGTCACATACTCCCCTGGGCCATTATCTAAAATGGTGAAATTATTGGAAGCTTTAAGAGGTAGCTTGTGGGAAAGGGAATCTAAGGTATTAGAATCTATGTAGTTATCCTTTATATAATTAATAAGTATGGCCTTTCCTTTATCCTACTTGAAACTTGGATTCATACCATATTGGTAATTATATCTTAAAAACTCAGCCTCAAGATGCTTGTAGTGCTCATATGGATGTAAATCCCTTGGAATATTCACTTCCATCCTTGAGTGGGAGAACTTGATACATTGGTGCAGTATTAATGGGATTGCATGAATATCATGTAACCAAGGCCTACAGAGAAGCATATTGTATGGAAATTCAAGATCAAGCACATGGTAAAGTGTATCATGAGTCAAAGGACCAATTATAACTAGTAGGTTAATGATGCCTTGTGATTCTCTCTCTTGATTATCATAAGATTTGATAATTATCATTTCTAGTTGGAGATTACCATTGTGTACCAAGGAAGCTTGATGAGCTTTAGAGACACTATGTTGAGGATTGATCCATTGTCTATAAGGACATGTTTCACTTTATGCCACTTTATATAAACTTTTATTTGCAATGGATTATTATGGAGTGGGCCAAAAGAAGACATATCACTTTGTGTAATATCCCCTTCAAACAGGAAATATAGCAACACAAACAATTTTGAACAAGATATAACTTTGGTTGAATAAATTTAGAATGATCGCAATAATATAGTCTCTTAATAGCAAATCACGAATCTTATCACTTGTCCTTCTACTCTATTATAATTGCAGTCCTTTCTCATGCATATAAATATGAAATACAGTCTTAAAAACCCTGGCTTATCAAAACTAGGAGTGAAAATTGAATTCTGGAAGGTCTCAGCCCTTCTGTGCCGTCACACAGTCGCCGTCGTCGGTCGATATCTCACTGACGTCGGTCTCTGTCGGTCGGATTTCTGCTGACGTCGGTCTTCAGTCAACCGATGTCGGTCACTGAAAACCCTCTGTCTGTCGAGGTCGGTTCCTGCACTGATCTTTACGAACCTGTACGGACTCTGTACGGCCGCAAATTAAGCACAACTTCCCTATTTTCAACCCCTGGTCTGAAATATATGTCTCTAGCACAGTAGATCTCTAGCTGTATAATTTGTTGAATCAAAACATAAAGTAATAAATACCTGAAATATCTGTGATAACTTCTGTGTGAAGTTATCTCTCAAACCTAAAATTCTGTGATAACCTCTAGATGAAGCTATCTCTCACTTTGGCAATATATCAACTGATATTCCATAGCCTCTTAATTGCACACACTGAAGAGGGAACGTTCTCCAATGCAGATGGAATCCTGGAACCCTAGGCTCAGTCTTCACAAAAGAAATTCTTCAAAATCAATATCAATAATCAATAGCATAATGAACAATGGCCTCCATGAGAAACCCTTATACCCTCAAAAGATATGCTTGCCCTAATTAGGGTTTCTTAAATTAGAATTAGGGTTTCTAATTAAAAATAGGCTAAATAATTAATATTTGATTAAATCAATCAAATATTAATATCTCCCTCAATACATGTCGGATCCACGAACCGATCGAAGCTAGTGAATCAGGGAGTGATTCCGCACATAACCATACCATAATAAAGGCGCTCTGCTGCATATGAAATATCCCTAAAAAGTAGGAGCTCAGGCCAAATGTGTCTGAAATACCCTGAATGAAAATCAAATGTAGAAATCCTGTGAATCAAAGTCGAGCCAAGCTCCATTATGACCCTCTATCCATCTTATTAGCCTATGAAGGTCGCATAATAGGCTAACCATGAACTCAGAACATGTCAATTGAAAAGGGGACATGACAATCCGCCCCTCCTGGAATTGCTTGCCCTCAAGAAATCACTGAATGACAAATCAATCAACCCACCTGGATCCCAAATGTAGTTAGGATCTCCACCACTGTCAATTAACACGAACCCCATGCCATGTCCATCCCAACTCTCATGTAATGGCATCACATCATCTCTAGTACTAAGATAAGCACCCCAACATCCAATCCATAAATGAAAATCAGCAAGCAAACTCCATACCTAAATAATATCTAAAACTGGATTGTGAAGGCTAGACATAGTCATATCATCATCAACCTGTGACCCGACTGTAACAGAAAGTTGAGTCCTCACCACATGTGACAACTCCTGAACTGAACTCACCTCAAGACCAAGCTTGTCCTCGTACCTCTCCTGTGTTGGTGCCAATGTGCTCTTGTCATCATCCTCTATCATGTTATGTGGTATAGGTACCTCCATCCGATGAAAAAACATATATCTGAAGCTGCTGCCCCGTATTGCCTTAAGAATATGTGTCGTCCCATCAACATTAAAGAGAACCTCCATGTCCTTGAGATGAAGAGTAACTTCCTCAAATGAATGAAGCCACTTCATACCCAAGACTAAGTCTATATCCCCCATGTTTACCACATAATAATCAGCCTTGAACTCATAGTTGTTCAAGCGCAATGGGAGGTCTCTAATCATACATTCACACTTAAGAGTGTGACCATCAGCTACCTTAACTCTAATGCCCTAAAAACCTTCTGTAGTGAGTCCACGCTTCTCC
The DNA here is from genome assembly GCA_037957365.1 of Torreya grandis. NCBI lineage: Eukaryota > Viridiplantae > Streptophyta > Pinopsida > Cupressales > Taxaceae > Torreya > Torreya grandis. Next base: position 1,189,294 of record JARHVA010004428.1, on the reverse strand, counting down.
ACAAATCTAGCATCTATGAAATTATGAGTGGCTCCTGTATCAAGAAGGGTGATAACCTTCTGCCCTGCCAAAACTCCACGGAGTCTGAATGACTCATCCAACTGAATGCTGGATAGGCGTGCCTCCTGTATGTGAAGCTCTAATTCTGCCTCTGCATTAGGCCCTGAAGCCTCTGCCTCTACCCCCTCAGAACTAGTCCACTGTTCAGAATCCTCTGAATCAGAATCCTCATAATATATCCACATCACACGATTTGCCTTGCCCTTAGGCCTCAAAGGGCAATCGTGATGGATATCATATGGACCTTTGCAGTAGAAGCAAAGCTTCTTCCTACGTAGATCATTAAGCGCCTCACGATCCAAAGGTGGTGCTGTTGGATTGGCCTTTGAGTCATTATTTACACCTGATTTATCTATATTAAAATCCGGTCTCTCTGTTTCTATGTTGGAGCACTTATGGTCTCTATATGAAGAAGTACCTTTGAAGTTAAATTTATGGGATGGGGCTGCCATCTCCATACTATGTGCCTTCTTCATAGCTACCTGTAATGAAGGAGGATCAAAAGCTTTGATCCACCCTCTCAATGGCTCTGTCAATCCCTCCATGAAGAGAACTACCAATCTACGCTCAAAAATATTGGGCACCATGACTGCCAATCTCTGAAACTCACCAATGAAGGACTCCAAGTTCCCTATTTGTCTCAACTATGCCAGATCTTGAAAGTAAACCTCGGGATCCTTCCTGTCAAACCGCTCAACCAATCTATCCACAAAGTCCTGATACTCTATCACCTGGTTATGCTGAAGTGTTACCATACCATGGTACCACCAATCATGTGCTACTCCATCCAAGTGCAAAGTGGCATATTTGATGGCCTCTATCTCTGACATTGGTCTTAATGCCAAAAAGGTGTCAAGCTTATGAACCCAAGCTTGCGCTGTCATCTTGCCACTGCCGTCAAAGGTAGTCAAGGAAAGCTTACCGGTAGCCTTCTTCAGCTCACTGAATTGGACTCTAGGTCTCCTGTCCTGTCTAGCCAATCTATAGTGCTCTCTCCTCAAATTGACAAAACGATCAAAGGTTGTTCTCTCTTGGATATGAGGAGGTAATAAGTCCCACTCATCATTTGCAGCCATGTAAACATCTGCAAATGGAGAATTCCCTGCCTCCTCCTCTGCTGGTGCCTCTGGTTCTTCTTGAACAAATGAAGGACGTGTAGGTCTATCAGCTATTCTGGAGTGAGTCTGCTGTGGTCTCTGATCAACCGTAACACTCCTGTCATCTCTTTGGTCCCTGTTCTGTCCATCAGGGGCGTTCATTCTCTCTATCATGGTCATAATTCCCTATAGTGTCTGAGCCATCTGTTGTTGGCTTGTCATCATAGCACGCTGAAACTCTCTGGTGGCCTGATCAGCATCATACCTGTGGCCCCTGGGTGGGCTGCCCTCACGTCTATCACTCATGATGATCGGTCTCTGATCTAACAACTGGGTACCTTCAAGCAAGGCTCAGCTGCGTGTGTTATACCTGTGTGGTCCCAACTCTTGTGGCTGCATAAGATCTCTAGACCCTCAGGCTGGCAGGATTTAGCTCTGATACCACTGTAATATCCCCTTCAAACAGGAAATATAGCAACACAAAAAATTTTGAACAAGATATAACTTCGATTGAATAAATTCAGAATGATCGCAATAATATAGTCTCTTAATAGCAAATCACGAATCTTATCACTTGTCCTTCTACTCTATTACAATTGCAGTCCTTTCTCATGCATATAAATATGAAATACAGTCTTAAAAACCCTGGCTTATCAAAACTGGGAGTGAAAATTGAATTCTGGAAGGTCTCGGCCCTTCTGTGCCGTCACACAGTCGCCGTCGTCGGTCGATATCTCGCTGACATCGGTCTCTGTCGGTCGGATTTTTGCCGACGTCAGTCTTCAGTCGACCGATGTCGGTCACTGAAAACCCTCTGTCTGCCGAGGTCGGTTCCTGCACTGATCTGTACAAACCTGTACGGACTCTGTACGACCGCAAATTAAGCACAACTTCCCTATTTTCAACCCCTGGTCTGAAATATATGTCTCTAGCACAGTAGATCTCTAGTTGTATAATTTATTGAATCAAAACATAAAGCAATAAATACCTGAAATATCTGTGATAACTTCTGTGTGAAGTTATCTCTCAAACCTGAAATTCTGTGATAACCTCTGGATGAAGCTATCTCTCACTTTGGCAATATATCAGCTGATATTCCACAGCCTCTTAATTGCACACACTAAAGAGGGAACGTTCTCCAATGTAGATGGAATCCTGGAACCCTAGGCTCAGTCTTCACAGAAGAAATTCTTCAAAATCAATATCAATAATCAATAGCATAATGAACAATGGCCTCCATGAGAAACCCTTATACCCTCAAAAGATATGCTTGCCCTAATTAGGGTTTCTTAAATTAGAATTAGGGTTTATAATTAAAAATAGGCTAAATAATTAATATTTGATTAAATCAATCAAATATTAATATCTCCCTCAATACATGTCGGATCCACGAACCGATCGAAGCTAGTGAATCAGGGAGTGATTCCGCACATAACCATACCATAATAAAGGCACTCCGCTGCATATCAAATATCCCTAAAAAGTAGGAGCTCAGGCCAAATGTGTCTGAAATACCCTAAATGAAAATCAAATGTAGAAATCCTGTGAATCAAAGTCGAGCCAAGCTCCATTATGACCCTCTATCCATCTTATTAGCCTACGAAGGTCGCATAATAGGCTAGCCATGAACTCAGAACATGTCAATTGAAAAGGGGACATGACACTTTGGTTGAATGTGATTTATTGGGTAGGAGCTAGGTGTCCAACCAAAGCTTGAAATTTATCAAGAGATATGTCAATGGCAATAGTGTATTAGGTTAAAAACTCATTCAAAAATTTTCTTATGGATTATTGATGTTCACATCAAATATAAAATAGAGATATGGGCTAGTGACTTCTGTAATTGTTCTACAATATCAAACTTCTTGTTTAGGTTAGTGGTAAATGGCTTATTTTGAGGTTGAATAGCTTTTTGGATAATGGGCAAAGTGGCAGATGGATGTGGGCCTAGAATGGTAATCTTTGACCTCTGAGTTTTGATTGCACAATCAAGATTAAATATAGGACCATGATTACTAACAGATGGTGGTAATGGTGTGGGACTAGATAGGACAAGTCTCAATTTTTGGTGCACTTGTATGTGGTCATAGGGCAAGGATGAGTTTTTAGTATAAGGTCTAAAAGTGTAAATCTTAGTTTATTGGTTCATATGTGTATGGTCCCAAGTCAAAGAAGGATTTTCCATGTAATTTGGCTAAATTGCATTGTTTAACAATGGTCTAGATTGATTGGTGATTGGTTTATGATTAATAGAATGGTATTAATGCTAACCCCTACAATATGACCTACAACCCTATTATAGTCATGTGAAACTACATGGTAGGTTTATTGGTTATTAATATTCTGACCTTGGTTTTGTCTATTGTTCTGATGTTGTTGGTTTTGTTGTTGATTATGTTGGATCTACTAGATTTGTTGGTTTAGCCTTTGATTTTGATACTGTTGATTTTGTTATTGCACTAGATATGGATGTTGTTGTTATTGTTTTTGGTTATGCTATAAAAAAGGGTTTTAATAGATGTTGAGACTCCAATTTTAGTGGAAGAACAACCATCCAATGTGATCTCCCCATTCTCCAACATATTTTCAATTAAATGCTTGATTTTCACACATCTTAGTAAATTGTGCCTGTTGACTTGATGATACTCACAAAATTCATTTTCATTGTACCAATTAGGATAAGGGGTGCCTTAAGGAAAATGATTTGGTATAGGCAAATTAATAAAATTATTAGTGTAAATTTTATGAAATACAGACTCAATAGGTTCTCCAAGGTCACTTAAAACATGACACATGGGCACAATTCTTGGAGAAGAGTTTTACAATGAAAAAGGATATGGCATTTATTATGTGGGTCTTGGTTATTGTGTTTACATTTTTGGTTGAAGAGGTTGTCAGGTAGGAGTAATCTAAAAAGGTGGTGTAGAAAATGTTTGCACCATTTGGACATGACATGACTCAGTTTCTCCATTTCCCACAACATTCCTATTATGGTTAAACTGCTTTGGTCTATCTTGGTTATTGGCTTGTGTTGGTTTTGATTCTTGTTTTTGGATAGGATGTTGGTTTTGGTCAATTTATTGATTGGTACCTTGGTTATGATTATTTTAGTTAAGATTGATGACTCCTTTATTAATGATTTCTCACTTGATCAATAAACCTTTATCAATGATTTCTTTAAAGGTATATGCACACTGCAATTTCAGATGATATGTTATCTGAATGTGCAAGTTTTTTATTAATATAATGGATAATTTTTATCTAGTAAACTATGAGTGAATTATCTTTTAAGTTCTCTCCATCACTGTAGATAACTTTCAAAACTCTCACTAGCTTTTTGTTTGGCTTACATCAAATCAACCAATGAAATCTCATGTTCGATATTGTAAGAAAAGTGTTGCACAAACTTTTTTAAAAGGTCATCAAAATATGTTATTGAATTCTTGGGTAGATTTAAAAACCACTCCAAGGCTTGTCCTCCTAGACTCCTTAGGAACAACAACAAAAGGTATATGTCACTATATGCCACTAGTTGGTATGCAACAAAGAACTCGGTTAAATGGGCTTTGGGATCACCTTTCCCCTTGTATTTATCAAACATTGGGGGATCATATCCTAGAGGAAATGGAATATATAAATAGTACATGTTAAAATGATAGAAACACACATTGTCCAACTTTAACATTTTACCCTATTTCCCAACTTGGATGGTGGCAATTGCATCCTTCATCTGTTGTAATTCTTGGGCTAGGAAACTAGAGGGAACATTGGTTTGAGAGAAAACATTGGCCTAGGTAGATGGTTGAGTGGTCACAAGTGGGACACTTTGACTAGGGTATAATGGAGATATTTTTTGGGGTATGTTAGTTTAGTTAGGAAATAGACCCAAAATATGCATACATGGATTAGGGTTTATTTCTTGGAACTACACATGTTACAATGTAATAATTTAGTTAGGGTTAGTTATGAAGGCCTGTTGAGGATTTTATGGTTGGGATGGAGGGATATAACTATACTATGCCTATTATGGTTGAAAAGGGACATGCTACCGACTAATCAAACCTTGTTATTGAGTGGGAAATTGTGAACTAAGATCCTACTTTTGAATAAGTGGCACATTTTGAACCAAAGATAGTTATTGCCTAGTAGGTACTTAAGAAATATTAGAACCTTCTTATTACATTAATCCTTGTTGGAAAGTTGATGTTTATTGGTGATTTGACACCTGTTGCTAACCAATAGTTATACATTTTTGTTTAGACATTGTTTGGTTTTGAATTAACACATTAGCCTGTGATTGAAGAGGTATGGTTGATACTACCTGATAAGGTGGAACATTAGCTTCCCCTATTGAGATAGTAACATATTTGGCCTTTTTGACATTGGTATACTAGATTTTGCCTACTATTGAGGAATACCTCTCATCACCTATTGATGAGGAATAAGATTTGCGACATTTTGTTGTTGAGGTATGGCATTGGTTGATGGCTAGATACCTAATCTTATTGGTTGTACACTTGAAGAAGTGAATAGTTGAGGATTAGAAGTAATTGGTTGAGATTGGGATGTAAAAACTCTTACTCCCTAATTTTGAGAACCACTTGTGGTGTAAACTATAGGCACTTTTTATTGTCTAGCTACTTACATATTAACACCTCTTGTATTTGGATTGGATTTTATTTGCACATTGTCCACTATGTTTTGGTAACAATTCTACATAGAATCAGAAGATACTTCTTTGATGGTTGGCATATGAAATATGTTTTCAACTAAAGAATTTTTCATGAATGCATTTACACCCTAATTTTCTTGATCGATTAACTCTATCAAAACTCCCATTGAAGGAACTAAGTCAATAAGAGGTTTACTCATCATGGTCATCTAGTTGAAATTGTGTGCTAGATTCAAGTAGGTTTGATATGTTTCCTATATTTGGTTAAAGTGGTCTTCTATGAGGTGATTTCATTTGTTAGGCATATTAGGGTCTTGATACATCATTTGGACTAGAGCTAAATAATTTCTAGAAGAAGCTTATTGACTATGAAATATGTTATGAGGAATTCTTACTAGACTTGGTAAACATTTTAATGGGGGAAGTCTGTCAAAAACTTGGCCCCTACCTCTATGTCTCTAACCAAAATCTTGTCTTTGTTATCCAATGGATGATGCAGAAATAAATAAAGATCATACATGGAAGGTGTATTAACATAGTACGGTTGTTGAGGAAAAGGTTCTTCAATGGTAGGTATCATAGCTAGGTATTATGTAGTTTGTTCTTGGTCCTATTCTAAAAATGGTGGTGTATTAACCAAATAATAAGCCAATGGATCTTTGCTTTGTGCCCCTATTTGAGTATTATAAGAGGGATAAGGATCCATCTCATAAGTAATATTATCTATGTAGAGGTCCTACACCATTTATTCTTGTGCAACCACATTACTAATCCCTAGATTATACATGAGTCTAATACAAGTGTAGGAATACATGTTGGGATCCATAGTAAATGTTTTTGTGATACAAAAAGAAGAGAGTTATACAAACTCTAAAAAGACAATGTATAAAAAAATGATATTTAAACTTGGTCTAGATTCATCAAAAGGATGGAAAGGTTTATACAATGATTTGTGATAAAAAAAGATAACATTAAGTATCTAACATTCACATCTCATACAAAAGGATCAAGTAAATGGACCTAAAATCAAAATGCCAAACTTTAAGGTTAAAGTGTTTAAAATCAGTCTAATCTAGAAAAATAAAAGTTGCTAGGTCTTTTGGCTAAATGTGATGTCAAAATATAGGCTCAAGCAAGGAATGTGCTAGGACTATTGGCCAAATGACATCAAAAGCTAGACTTGGAAATAGATGAGATTTTAATCTAATGGATTTGAAACACTTCTAAAAAAACTAGGCATTTGACTCTTGGACATGAACTTGAGAAAATAGGTATAAAGCATAAAACAAAATGTACTTTAGAGATATTTTAGTTTCTCACAAATTATGGTATAAAACTTGGTTCCTTTGACAAATAGGATAGACAAATGTGAATGGCATAACTGTGCTAGATAAAGATTCAAAATGTATACTTAGATTGGCTTGAAAAATGTGTACAAACTTGAACTCTATGCAAAACATTCTATAAAACAATGTTTGAAAAGTTTTGGGATTCATAACAATGTTAGACTACCCAAAAGACGTGAGTTTGTTTCAAAAACTCTCTAAGTCAAAGATGTGATCTCACAAATTTTGTAGTGTAAAACTACCTTTCTTAACTCAAATGACATACACATCTTCAAAGTTTTGACAATATTTATAAGGAAAAAAAGTATGTATTCAAATGACCTCGAGTGGAAATAGGATGGTAACACAAAAAAAATGTTTGGTGCATAAACTCAAAGTGCAATAATTTTAGCACAAAATGAATTAAGTCTATCAAGTGGTGATATTGATTATTTGTATTAAATAACCTTAAACCTAAATTATAAATTAAACCTAAGTTCCCTCAAGTTTAGTGCAAATGGTGAAACCACTTAACACATCAACCATATGAAATTATGAAGGTGCAATTTTTAATTTAGATTATAAATAAAGGACTTTAAACAATGTTTGGTAAAAGTTTAGACTTGATTGGGAAATTGATCTAGAGGTAAATTTAGAAAAGGTCTTGAAGTAGATCAAAACCTACCACATTACATAGATCCCATTGAGACCTTTCCAATGGTATATAGAACGTAGAAAATAGAGCTCATATGCTCCTTATGCAGATGGTCAAAGTTCCAATCAAATTAGTAAAATAAGGTCAAAGTTGGTCAAACTATAGAAAATGACCATTATGGAACAATTTTATAATGGTTTCATGGTGAAGATCTCACCATGATCTTTTTGGCATAATGTATTGTTTGTGAAATGGAGTTTGTATGTGAAAGATATGGATGGTCAAAGTTATGGCCAAACTTGGTCAACAAGATGATGTGGTAAAATCTGGACTAATAAGAACATGACATGTGGCATGAAATGCAAGAAAAATGTGTGGTTTTATCTTTTGTCTTTGATAGGTGATTTTCAAAAATTGATAAAAAAAATTGGGGTTTACATGGAACATCCAGTTGGGGTCGAAAAGTGGTACAACGAGTGGTCGACAAGTGGCATGGCTAGAGGTCAACAAGTGACATGACAAGATTAGACCACATGGTGGGTCATTAAGCCACCACGTGGCTTACCACCACTTTATTTTCCATTATCCAATTTTATTTCCTGAATGTTCCAAACAAACCATATTATATTGTCCTCATAAATCTACATGCCACATAGTTTCCATGTTTCATTCACGTTATATCCATGCAAAATCACATAACCCTATGTTTCATGCCTTAATTCATATGTACATGCCTCAACATCCCATGTGATACCCACATGCCATATACAAACATCCACATACCACCACAAACCCTACAAGATGCATAATAATGCCAAAGAATTGGCATGGTAAACCACAAATTTTGTGGTTAATAAATATCTAATGCTTCCCCATTTACCAAATGTGGGACTAAAGATATACTCATCCACCGAAAACAATGAGGATGTGGATCTAACCTTGAACCTCTCATGCAAAATGATAAGGCCCAACCGCTTGGGATACATAATTGAACCATTATATAAAGCATGGAAATTTGTATTTGAATTCATTCAAAGAAGCCAAGAAGCCATAGAATAAGAGATAAGAAGCTTTGATGAGTTGCAGAGAGAGCCAGAGGTAGAACTTGGGAAAATTCCAAAAAGAGACTGATATTATTTTTATCTAAGGATCAACTTTGCAGTTGATCATTTTTCATTTTGATGACTTTTGAAGAAATTGTAAAATCCTCAGAAGTAGTTCATTGTGCTAAGGCATAAGGACCTATTTCTACTCTTGCTATGATTTGTGGCATCTAGAGTCATTTCTAGACTTTGAGGTAAACTAGTGAAATATTCTAGTTTCTAAGACAGTTCCATCTATATGCTGATGTCTAGATTTGAGGTTGTTTGTTGTCAATTTTGATGTGTGAAAGTGACATTTTTGAGTAGAGGACATCCAGAGGTATGTTTTGAGAAGGTGAAGAATCTGTTTATGCATACTAAGATTCTTTTAAGGTACATAACACTTGGATTCATTATTATTTTATAAGAGTTACCATTTACTTGTAGGCATTTTATAATGAATTGATTTAACTAGTTAACAAACCTAGAGACATGCATTGATGAACTATGTAATCAACTCTTGTGTAGTGTGGTGTGTATTTTCTTGCATTGATTTTCATTAAGTTGATTGTTTTATAGAATAATTTTTGGTATTTAATTAATTGACTAAGAAGAATCAATTGTAAAAATTTTGAATGGAAATAAGTGTCAATTTATGGATCAAGTTTGGTATCAGAGCGGCTAGTGTTCTAGGCTAACCTCTATGAAAACATTATTCTAGTATGTCAAGTTTGATATCATAATTAAAATTTTAGGTGAATTTTTGATTTTATGATTTTACTCACATTCTATGGAACATTATGGATCCAATGCTAGCTCAAGTTCAGTTGTTGTTGAATACTATTGTCATTATATTGATGCAATACTTGCAATGGGAAGAACCAAGACAACAAGCTGCAGAATGAAGACATGAGTCATATATCAAGAAGCTCCAATAAGGAATTGATGCTATATGAGCATAACTATAGCAAAAATGTCATGAAAATAATCAAATGTGAGTGGAATAAAAAAATTGTGGCTACTACTCCAAAAAATGTCACATTGTAGATGAATTCTAAAATTTACACATTCACAAATCTCTAGCCTGGCATTAGTAGAGATGCAAAGAAAAGGGGAAGGCATGTGTCTGAAAAGCTACAAAGCCTAGTTATCCTAAGAATCAAGCAATAGATGGAGGATTCATCTAAGAGATGTTGCCAAGCTAGACTACAAATGTACATTTTGGTTGTAGTAGTGATTCTTTTAATTCACATATTCCTACTAGTCTTATTAATAAGAATGATGTTGGAATTTTGAAAGAAAATAATGCTCCAATTATCAATATATATTTTGATGTACATACTGAAGATGAAAATAATGAAATTAATGTTAGGGATAATGAATTTACTAACCCTAAACATTCATCAAGTTCATGTGTTGATATATTTGAAAAGCATGCGAAAGGAATATGTTTTAAGCTATTATCAAAAATGGGATTCAAAAGAAAAGGCCTTAGCATTATTGGTCATGACATTTTCCAACCTATCCAAGTGGACAAGAGACCACTCTGAGTAGGATTAGGATATGGAGGCAAAGGACAAATGTCTTAATAAGCTAATCTAGAGGATTACTCAAGCATCAAGCTAAGACATTCTGAAGAGCCAAAAGAAGTACTCTTCGAAGACGTGATAGTTTCATTAGATGAAGAATATTGAAATGATTCATCAAGGTATGTAAATAAGAAATACTCAAATGTAGTTTCTGATTATGCATAAGAGAGTCCTAAAAGGAAATTTAAGAAAAATGTCAAGAATAAAATTGACAAAATGAAATTACCTAAGGAAGAAATGAAGTTAGGTTTTTACTTCAATGCTAAGGGGAAAATGTTGAAGGAAGATAAGAAAAGTCATCCACAACCTTAGGCAAAGGTTGTAACTACATCTTTAGTCAAGAAAAATATAGAGCCTCCTCAAAAAGAATCTAGTTAGTCAGAACCCAAGATAAAATCAATGAAGGAGATGATAATCAATGAGAAGCTGATAGTTTAGAAATTATCACCCTGGAAAGGTAAGAAACATTTATTCAAAATAATAATTGCTAAGCATTCTAAAATAGATGTTATTTTTGATAAAAATTATAAAAAGGAATTTGATATCTAAAGATGTTGTAGAATCCCTAGGTTTAGAAACTAAGACACATTTCTAACCTTATTCTCTAGATAGAATAGATGATGGCAAAAATTTACATGTAAGTAACACCTGTAAATTAGGGTTTTCAATTACCACCAAATTTTTAGATGAAGTTGAATTAGATGTGGTTCCACTTTAGTTTAGTGGCATTATCCTAGGTAAACCATATTTGTGTCTGAGAAAGGCAACATTTTCCAAAAAGGAAAGTCAGTATAGCATTGTAAAAGATAGGATAAAATATCTTGTGTGAGCACATTGATAGTAATTGTTACAGTAAATGGTGCCTTCAGTGTTATTTTTATACCATGTATGTTTTAGATAGAAACACTATAGGACAACATGAAGATGCCATCATGAGGAGCATTAAGAACAACTCAAAAGATAGGTTATATATTTTACTCTTATGACTATGTAAATATACACATATTTGCTTTATATAATACCCTATGGGCAATATTTTTAATCATTGTGTTTGTGTTTGTAAAAGACCCAAGAAGGGTAATGTTTGTAAAAAATTATGTTGCTAGGTAAAACCCTAAAAGGATAATTGTAAAATGGTGATTGTTATAACACTAGGTGATAGGCAATAGATTCAGATCTAAAGACACATCAGAGTACCTCTAGAATTGATTGATAATTAGGTTGGTATCTAACATTTAGGAGATCATTCAAGCTAGAGCTGAGAGCCAAGGCCATGCAAAGATCCTCATATGAAGTACTAGGTCTAATACTAGCTTTTTAAGGACAAAAAGCTTTCTTAGTGGGGATGATTGATTCAGAGGTCAATTCAAAAAAGGTATTGAAGTAGATCAAAACCTACACCATTGTGTAGATCCCACTGAGACCTTTCCAATGGTATGTAGAACATAGAAAATGGAGCTCATATGCTCCTTATGAAAAGATTCAAAGTTCTAATCAAATTGATCAAAACAAGTCAAAGTTGGTCAAACTATAGAAAATGACCATTATGGAAAAATTTGATAATAGTTATAATGCAAAAATCTCATCATAATATTTTTGGTATAATTTATGGTTCATGAAACATAGTTTGTATGTGAAAGCTATGGATGGTCAAAGTTATGGTCAAACTTGGTCAATAAGATGACATGACAAAATATGGACTAGTAAGAACATGACACATAATATGAGAAAAATGTGTGGTTTTATCTTTGTCTTTGACAGGCGATCTTTGAAAATTGATAAAAAAATTTGGGGTTTGGATGGAACATCTAGTTGGGGTCAACAAGTGGCACAATGAGTGGTTGACAAGTGGCATGGTGAGAGGTCAAAAAGTGGTGTAATGAGATTGGACCACATGGTGGGTCCTCAAGCCACCACGTGTCTTACCACCACATTATTTTCCATTGTCCAATTTTATTTCTTGAATGTTCCAAACAAACCATATTATATTTTCCCTATAAATCCACATGCCACATAGTTTCCACATTCCATTCACATTATATCCATGTGAAACTAAATAACCCTATGTTTCATCCTTTAATTCCCATGTACATGCCTCAACATCCCATATGATACCCACATTTCATGTCCAAACATCCACATACCACCACAAACCCCATGAGATGCATAATAATGCTAAACACTTGGAATGGTAAACCACAAAGTTTGTGATTAATAAATATCCAATGTTACCCCACTTACCAAATGTGGGACTAAAGATATATTCATCCACTAAAAACAATGAGGATGTGGATTGAACCTTAAACCTCTCATGCAAAATTATAAGGCCCAACCTCTTGGGCTATGAATTTGAACCACTATATAAAGCATTGAAATTTGTATGTGAATTCATTCGAAGAAGCCAAGTAGCCATAGAATAAGAGCTAAGAAGCTTGGATGAGTTACAAAGAGAGCCAGAGGCAAAATTTGGGAAAAGTCCAAAAAAACACTGATATTAGTTTTCTCCAAGGATCAACTTTGCAGTTGACATTTTTCATTTTGAATACTTATAATGAAATTGTAAAAGCCTTGAAAGCAATCCATTGTGCTAAGGCATAAGGACCTATTTCTACTCTTGCTCTAATTTGTGGCATTTAGAGTCATTTCTAGACTTTGAGGTAAACTAGTGAAATATTCAAGTTTCTAAGATAGTTCCATCTATATGCTAAGTGTCTAGATTTGAGGCCATTTATTGATGGATTTGATACATGAAAGTGATATTTTTAGAGTAGTGGACATCTAGAGGTGTGTTTTAGGAAGGTGTAGAATTTTTTCATAGATAGAAACATTGTAGGACAACATGAAGATGCCATCATGAGAAGCATCAGGAATAGCTCAGAAGATAGGTTATATATTTTACTCTATATGAGTGTGAAAACATGCATATATTTGCTTTATATAAGACCTTATGGGCAATGTTTGTAATCATTGTGTTTATTTTTGTAAAATACCCAAGAAGGGCAATGTTTGTAAAAAACTATGTTTCTATGAAAAACCCTAAAAGGACAATTGTAAAATTATGATTGTTATAACACTAGGTGACACGCAATAATTTTAGATTTGAAGACCTATCAGAGTACCTCTAGAACTAGTTGACAATCAGGATGGTATCTAACATTTAAGAGATCATTCAAGCTAGAGTTGAGAGCCAAAACCATGCAAAGATCTGGATATGAAGTACCAAGTCTAGTACTAAATTTTTGAGGATAAAAAGCCTTTGTGGATAGAAACATTGTAGGAAAACATGAAGATGCCATCATGAGAAGCATCAAGAATAGCTCAGAAGATAGGTTATATATTTTACTCTATATGAGTGTGCAAACATGAATATATTAACTTTATATAAGACCCTATGGGCAATGTTTGTAATCATTACATTTGTGTTTGTAAAAGACCTAAGAAGGGTAATGTTTGTAAAAAACTATGTTGCTAGGTAAAACCCTAAAAGGACAATTATAAAATGGTGATTTTTATAACACTAGGTGATAGGCAATAGTTTTAGATCTAAAGACCCTATGTTTCATGCCTTAATTCCCACACTCCATGCCACCTAATCCATATTTTTCCATGTCATCCTATTGACCAAGTTTGACCATAATTTTGATCATCCATATCTTTCGCATATGAACTCCATTTTATGAACCATAAATTATGCCAAAAATATTGTTATGAGATCTTCACCATGAAACTATTATCAAATTGTTTAATAATGTTAATTTTTTATAATTTGACCAAATTTGACTTAGTTTGACCAATTTGATTAGAACTTTGATTGTCCACACAAGGAGCATATGAGCTCCATTTTTTACATTCTACATACCATTAGAAAGGTCTCAACATGCTCTATGAAATGGTGTATGATTCGATCTAATTAAATACCTTTTCTAAATTATCCTCTAGGTCAGCAACATAACTATGCCAAAGTGGATGATATGACTCCAAGTTTTGATGAACTTTGAATAAGGCAAATTCATGATTCATGTGAGTAGCATAACACCTCTTTGTTCAAAATAAAATGAGGACAATGTGTTTTAGTTTTCATCATTTGTTCACACTAGTTTTTAACTCCAAAAAAGACTTTAATCTAAGATAAAACTAACTAATTAACCATTCTTAGGTCTGAAACTGACAAAGTTTCTTGGTATTGTTGGAATCCATCAATATACATCATTTTAGAGGCTTTTAGTGTTCATCCAAATAGTAAAATGGACATTATATAGTAGGTTTTTTACACCCCCTCTTTCTCTCAAATGACATTACTATGACATGGACCTTGAGGTGCACCTTGTACCAACAACACTTCCATAGCAAGTGGGGATTTGCTAAAAGCTACAAGTTTTCAAACATTTCTAGTGGAATCAATTACATAATGACTTTCACATCATGATGCAAAAAAAATCATGTAATTATGTGTTCATAACACTTATCTTGTTGCAAAATATTTAGTCCTTTTTGAAACCACTACATCCATTTCTTACTCAGTGTAGTGTGATGTCCAAAGCGCAGATACATCTCATGTGCAACTCCAAAATTAGAAGGTGGTTTAACCACTCAAACCTTTGATCCTAGTGGGAGTGGATGAATTCAATGTTGGGAGATGGAACCCTAGGTCAAAGATTCCCTATATAACTTGTGGGAGGTGATGAAGTTCCCCTTGCAATCCAAGATGAAATAAAATAAAATACATAAGAGAAAGACTTTAGGGTCATTTTCAAGATCACCCAAACTATTACAAGTTTTTAGAGAGTGATTTAGATGACATTCTTTCTATGCCTTGGACTAGGCATGTGTGTAATAAGGATGAAACTTTTGATTCCAAAAGTTCCCTAAATGGGATGAATGGAAGAGCATACACACAATGTCCTCTTTGCCAATCAAATTCTATTTAAACAACTATCAAAGACAAAATTTGACAAGTGTGTTGAATTTTAAGCCCCAAATGAAAGATTAGGTGGTGTTCTTTTGAACTTTTGGTCTTAAGTTGTAACTTTGAAATCAAAATTTGTTAAAGCATTTACCTAAGCATCCAAATTTTTCATTAAGCACCAAAATAAGGTTCTTAATCCATTTTAAACTTGCAAAAAATGTCTAAAAAACATGTTTTAACAAATTTCAAGCTTGATCTTGCAATGAAAAAGTTAGAGTGTCCTTTAGATTTGAAGTTAACTTGAAAATGAGTGAAGCAACTTCTCAAAATGATCTCTTTGTTTTGGAATCACAAATACATAATGAATCCCATTATTTCCCTACAAAATGGCAATTATAGACAAAAATATTGTAGTTATGGGTTAGATTAAAAAAAAAGCACAATATCATTTTTTACCTATGAAATCACTACATAGATTAGCGATATCATTATTACCAGACAAAAAACATAGAAAAAAAAATCATTGTTTTGATGGAAAAATCACTGTATGGGTAAACAATATCACTGTTATCAAACAATATCATTATTTACTATTAGAAAACATAAAAACACAAAATCACTATTCAGATGATGAAAAGGAGTGAGAGGGCCATGGGTGGTACATGGTTGGGATTTTATACATCTTCCCATATAAAAACCATTTAGGAATGGTTAGACCATGAATGGGATTATCATCACTAAAAAGTTGACGTCACTTAAAGGATGAGTGAAGTTCAAATTTGGCTTCTTGCTCTTCCTTTGGATTAGAGCTAGCTCAACTTTCATTGTAGGTTGGGTTGTAATAGGAACCAAGTCCAATGCTACTTCCTTCCCCTTTTCTTCCTTTGTTTCTTCAGTTAGAGCTTGAGGTTTTACCATCTGTACTTCTTCTTCATATAATTCATAAGCACAAGATAGTGTTTTTAAGGCATCCTCTATAGTTTCCTTAGGATCCAATACAAATATGTCAATTTATTTAATAGGTGACTTTAGTTCTTTAGGCTGATCTAAAGAAGATGCCACCTCACTAGGTCTCCTCTCCTCATATCTCTTTTCTTTTGGCCTTGGTGTATTTTGAGTCTCAAGCTCTTGTGTTACTACTTATGACTATGCCAGAGGATGTCTATAATATGGTCCTAGTAAAAAATGGTACTGCATAAGCCCCATATGCTATATATCATCACTTGGATTTTGATTTTTTAGTAATATGGATTTGATCTTTATGTTGCACTTCTTTAATCTTGCCAAGAATGGTGAACTAAGAATTTGACTCAAGAGAGGATGGTTAGTATTGTGCTAGTCCCAAAATGAAAACAAAACGAAATAAATACACTAGCATAACATCTCTAGGACTAGTTACTAGGGAGAGCTTAGTTATTAAAACAAAATGGAAACACAACTAAAACATGAAAGAAACTTTCTTTTACCTTCCTCGAATGCTCCAAAATGATTTTTATAATGGTTTTCTTAGCTTTATACTAATGAAGTATGTATCAATGGAAGCTTGGCTACCTCTATCTCTCCTTGATACCTTATTTGGATTTGGCTTGGCTTGGCTTGGTTCAATATTTTAAAATTATAACACTAATTTACATGAAACTTTTGAATCAATTCATCATTATAACTTTGGCATGTGAGAGCTTAAAATTCAATAGGCAAGGCATCCTATTTATAGATTTTCAAAAATGTTTAGAATGAACATAAACCATCCATCTCAAAATGGAGATGTGTGGCTAAAGATTAATCCAATTTTATAATTAAAATTCATAAATAAACTCATAAATATTTAGGATAGAGGGGCATTAACTATGTGTGGAGGGTCTTAATGAGGCATTGGAGGCATGAATCTTGATATTTGTGGCATTCATAGCCTAGTGATGTATTCCCAAGAAATGAGGTCTCTTGATGATGCAAATATTTAATATTCATTTCCAAAAATAAATTATTTAACAAGTTCCATGGAATTCTTAATTAGGCTCATGATTTGGTTTAATTATCTCTTAATCATGATTAAGTATTTTGATGTAAACTTTGGCAATTTGTGCACAAACTAATCAAATTGGTTAGAATGTCTTGTTATTGGCCCAAAATTTGACTGGATTAGAATTGGAAGTCAATTTCAGATGTGTTGGATCTATTATCCAATTTAGGATGTTGTAAACACAAAATAACAAAGGCATGTGTCTCATACAAGATATTTGATAAAAATGAGCAATCTAGAGCACCCTGGTGCAAAATTAGCATTTTAACTCAAAATGATCTGATCAAAGTTAGTTGGCCCATAAATTGCACTGCCCCATTTAATGATACCCTATCAAAAATAAGCACTTGAATATATCAATTTCAAAGCTTTTAATGTGTTTTAGTGTTTTTAATCCAAATTGTGCATTTTGGTGGAAATTAGTCAAAAACTTGGTTAGAGGTCATTGGTGGCCAGATTTAGGTGTCTACAAGACCTATGTAAAGGAGGATGCTCAATTTTACATTGAGTCATAAATACCAAGGTGATATTCATAGGTCATGTTGATCTACTTGGCCTTTAAATGTTTTGAAACCTTTTCATTGGGGTCCCATTGTATCAATTCATAAATTTATAGATTAAAGGAGGTCTTATGCTTAGAGATAGTCTCCACATTATCCAAACTCTAAAACACAATCCTAGTAATTGTTAAGGGAAAGGAATGGAACAATCCCTTTTGGTTTTACACACACCATCTATACCATGGAATAGTTGGTATTCCACTTCTTAATCTACCAATTTTGTGGGCACATGAACTGATAGCCTAAGGGGTTAAATCAAAGTTCCCTCTATCCTAATTATAATAAAATATGAATATAACCAAATGTCCCCAATGAGTTCATCATACTTCTTGATCAAAGGGTTGACCCTCATCATTAGGATCCTTGTAATGGCCTCAACCAAGGCCAAATAAACACAACCACAAGTGAATTGAATATGGTCCCTATATTTGAAAATATGCAATTTTGAGTAGTATTGGGAGACTATTTTTTTCCCTTTAGGTGACCATTATTTAATGTTAGGTATTTTGGTGGTGGTTATTAGGGCATCCAAAATGTAATACATCATGTAGAAATGGTTTTTGGTCTTCTTCTTGATTCTAGTGAATTATTTCTTCAAACATGTGCTAATCATCTCACCTATGGGAGGGGTAAGTCATCTCTCAACCATAAAATACACAAAATGGACCCAGAGTTTGTCAACATAAGTGGTGGAGGGGTTCCCAGACAATTTATTCAGCAATGTCATTATCATCCTAATCTTAGCTCTAAATTATTTGATTGGGATCTTTCCACTAAAGTCATAGATTACTTGGGTTCCTAAATATAACCATGGGGTAAGTATGGTATTTAGGCCATTATTCATGGACCATTCATTGATTATGGGTACATCCACTTAGGGTTAGGGTAGCTCATAGTATTTTTTGAAGGCAAAAGGGTATATATAAATAACTCTTTTAAAACTACATTCATGTATTATCATACCCTAATCAATTTTACAATCCTTGAAAATAGGAGAAATAACATCAATGAAATGTAATACCTTTGGTTTCACTAAAACATAATGAATTATTATCATCTATATGGAAATTAGATCATAGTACCTCCTCTCAACTGATGCATTCCTCTCATCTTCTTTGGTGATTGCTTGTATCTCTTCAATGGCCCAAAAAAGCTTAGAACAATTATTGTCTCCCATGTTCAAGGCTACAATGTCAAGTTTCATGTCCTTTAAGACTCTCCCCTTGATATTTTTGATAAAATATATCTTTGTATCTTCTCTATGTTGTCTTTAGGCTATCATGACTATGAGTTTATTCAAATTATTCACTAGTGGTCTATAGTTCACCTCCAGATCAATTTGCAATTACTCAGATAGAAATTTGACTCTCTTAGGCTCAACTTTGGTCACTCTAAAATATAATTAGGGATTTTGGAGTAGTTAGGACTTTTTTCCAAGTCTTTTTTGAGCATTAATGGTGATGATTTTTTTAACTTGAGCAAGTTTATGCCTTAGATTTGATTTGGACTTTTGCATTTATACTTTTCTTGTCTAAGCCCACAAAATCTTTGGTTTTATCAATTTCTACCTATATGGCATCATCATGGAACTTATGTGGTATCTCGTGGCATTTTTATGGTACATCATTCATAAATGCTTTAAAAACTGACCATTTCCTTTCAAAAAATTAACTTTATCTTGCACCATCAGATCTACCAAGTATGAATCAATGCAAACTATAGATATTTAGATATAGACAACTATCTAAAAATTGACATCCATGTGACCATATTTTGACATCTGCATGAATTTATTTGACATCTGTATGACCATCAATTTTAAGCACATTATTGAGACTCTCTGTTGAGCTTAAAGTTAACATCTTCAAAACTATCATTCAACATCCACATGAATGTCTTTGACATCTATGAAAACATCAATTTTAAGCTCATATTTGGGATAATATGCAAAGTTTCCCACTTGTGATATTCTGGTTCACTTTACACCCTATCAATTCTATTAGGAAATTCCTCTTCTCTATGTGGTGATCTCGTGTTAACTTGAAGCTTTATTAAAAAATTTTAACTTGATACACTTCATTTATCATATGTGTATGTTATAACATGTATCATTGATCATCTAGAATTTTCTTGATGTTTAAGCTAGGTTCCATGGTTTGAATTTTCAATCATGGATCTCACACCATTATATTGATCCTATTTGAGTGAACATGGGCCATATATTATGATCTGAGTAATTGATCATGATTGGATTCTACATTTAAAAAAAGGTTTAAGTAAGTGAAAGAATATATAAATCCTAGGACTAATGTTTAATCATATTAATAAATATGAATAAACTTTAGTCTAAGGTTTTTAGCTAAGTCATAACATAAAGGGGACCCCATGCTTAGGAAAATATTAGTTTCTAGCCTAAGTTAGAAACATAATGAAAAAGGATCACATGTATAATAAATTCATAGCATAAAGTTTTATTGTATTAATAAATATAATTGAAATATTAGGATAAATACTAAAGCTAAGTCTATGTAATAAAAAGGGACCCTCTTATTGTCTTGCTTCGATCTTGCTCCATAAATCTTAGACATCTGCTCAAACATGGGCAATTGATCATGATCTAAGTAATTGAAGGATATTGGATCCAAGGATTAGGTATTTGAATTATCTATTCCTCCTCACTTTTTTTGATTAACTTGGCCCAATCAAACATGGGTCATTGATCTTAAAAATAAGTAAACAATTTAAGTTAGGGCTTAGAGACATAATATTTAGGATAAAGTCTCAAAACTAAGGTCTTGTTTATGTTAATAAAAATTAATAGTACCTTAGGACTAAGACATCAGTCTATGTTTATAATAAGAGGGACCATGTAAATAATAAAGTTGGACCAATCTAGGAAAAAAATAAAAGGACCCTACAAACATTAAAGTTAGACCAGGCTAGGAACATAATAAAAGGACCCTACAAACATTAAAATTAGACCATGCTAAAAAAACAATGAGAGGCTCAGGACTTAAAGGGAAAAAGTAGATAATTTTTAGGCTAAGGATTGGTTGTGTTTAAAACACACCCAAGCCTTAGTATAAAAATTAAACTTAAGTCCATGGTAATTTTAAAGTGTTCTTGCATAAATTGTTCCTACCAATTTTTGAATTTGGTCAAAAAAAATTGTGCTAGGGTTTTCTAAAGGAGGGTTTCTATAAAATTTAAACAAGGATTTATATTTAATTCTATAGAATAGGGCTAGTAAAAGGTCAAATTAGGACTAAACCATAAAATCTAGACACAACCCATTCAAGAAGGGTTTCATCAAACTTGCAACCTAAAACATGAAGAAAAAATGTTAGAAAATTTAGACAAGGTCAAACCAGAGCCATGAAAAAATAAGCCAACCAAGTGAAGGTGTGGATGATATTCAAATACATATAATGTACAAACATATTAATGACACTCTGGTTAAGTGAATTTTTAGTGTTAAGGTTCAAATTTGCACAATTTGATGCAAAGGTCCCCATTTTTTAGAAATGGGGGTATGTTGACCTTAACATAACTCATGCAAAATATTTTTTGAATCTTGAAATGAGAATTTTTTTCAACATTGTGATGGACTTTTTGGTAATTAATGAATTTTAAATGTATGAAAATAAGTTGATTGCATTGATAATGATAAAAAATTGTATTATTAATCTATTATACCCCTCTATTGTTACTCAGTTGCATAGGTTAAGCTAAGTATCATTGGAATATAAATTTTTTATAATGGATGGTTAGGTACATACCTATATATGTATTCATTTATGGGTGAGCACATGGTAATTCTCTATTGATTACTTAAAGAAGTTAAACTTGTAGCTAATGATAAAATGACTATTTTTTATTAGTCATGAATACTATAGTGAAGTTTATTTATGGTAAGATTTATTATATATATTGACACTTAGATCATTAAATTTATTGAATCAATACATGAAAATTTATAATTATTTTTAATTTTAAGAAAGTATACGAGGGTTCTTAAATTTCACTATAGTTCAAACATCTCATCAATATTGATGAAATACACCAAGCACTTGCATGAGAAAATATTGGTTTATCCTCATCAAATTTGATAATACACTTGATACTAAGTATAAGAAATATTTTTTATTACTTTATTTAATATTATTACTCTAAAGAACTACATTGGGCCCTAATCCTATGTTAGAGTCGATATGTATAATAGCTCATTTTAGTGGCATGGGCTTAACACATTATTTTTTGTAGGTATTTTTATTTCACCTAAGATAGAAAATATTGAGTTCAAATATAATTCATAAGTTAATGGTTTGATTTTACTTGTTTGATTATTTAATATAGTTTAGAGTTTTTTTTGTGAAATTTGATTAATGATCTTAGATTATTTGTTTGTATTGGTTTTAGTATTACATGTAATTACTTTATCAATGATTCATGTGAACTTGTCATAAGTTTAATTTTACTATGTAAAAATTTTTGAGCATATATCTTATTAGGATTTTTTATCCTTTTTTAGTATGTAATTTTAGCTCATTAATAGATTATTGTAATATTGAGAGAAAATTACATTTTACATAATAAGTAATACATTAAGAAATTAATATTTAATGTATTTTAGAATTAAATTATCTCTCATTTACTTGTTTGGTTAGGATTTGTGTCATCATTCTAAATATTCTCTTGAGAAATATTTTTATACGTATAGGCTGAAATGTATGTGTAAATTATTAAGTAAATACATAACGATCACAAGTACTCTTAGAAGACTGTCTTATGAATAAATTTTTTGATGTTTCAATCTAATACTGAATATTGATTCAGAAGGTCGTAGAAAATAAATAACACATATTTATAAGGGAATGAAATACTAATAAAATTAATTTCCTAAGGTTGTACCTTCTTGTAATAATGGTGTTTGAAATAAACATCAATATAAAATAAGGTTTAACATGTGAAGTTTACTTGTATGATTAAACATAATCAAAATAAAATGAATGCAATAATTCCTAAAAAAATATGACCATTTAGTGTTTTAGAGGGGGATTTAACAAAATGGATTTTTCCTTTTGGGTCTACTTACTTAATGGATTGAAAGGAAATGAATATTGTCAAAAATTTGGGTTCAATTAATCAATAATTTGAAATTTTTGAATGATAAAATAAAATTAAATAGATAAAATTATCTTAAGATAATCAAACCAAATAATATTAATCAAATAATAAAAAATTATAATTCAATTATTTTATAAAATTAAGATCCATTTGGAATAACCATATTAATAAAAGACCAAGTGGTAATATGTATATGAATCATGTTAATGAAAGAAAGAAAATCATCACAACTTAATAGTAGCTTGAATTTTAATTTTTAATTCATCCCTAGTGTTTCCAATGTATGCTTTCCTTCTTGAATTAAAAAATGTAATTTGTGAAAATAATAGTCATAATAAGGTTACATTTTATTGAGGTCAAGGTGTATGACCTTAGGGAATCCGTGTGGAATTTTTTGGTGTCACTCATTAAAATACTTGACTATCTGAAGGTACAATTCAAATCATATTACCATGTTTTAAAATAATATGTGAATGCTAAGGTAAATTTAATTAAGTATCAACCTCGTGTGATGGGATGACATTGAAATAAATGCAATGTCATTTAGAAAAGTTAAATGCATAATGAAATTTAATTTGATTTAATTATAAAAGGAAGTAGTTCATGGTCATAAACAATTACAAGTTCCAATTTAACACAACAATTTTTTTTTTGAAAATTGATGAAATGGTACAAATGATAGGAGTGCCCATCCTATCCCAATGAAAATCATACAGTATTAGTTGACATAAAAATGATGTATTCCAAAATTTATGAATATGATCATGTTAAACTAATTTATTTTTTTAATTGTTTATAATTAAATAATTAAATTTTAAAAATAATAATTTTAACTTATATATCAATAAAAAAAGACTTTATTAGTTGGGGAAAAAATAAAAAAATTAGAGTCCCATTTTCTAGGTCTCTACATCTAGTAAAATACCTTGGCTGGTAATACTCAAAAACTATGGGTAATTATAATAAATAATGATCTATATTTTTCACCTATTACTAAATTATATTATATAATTGGTAATAAGGTTAATATTTAGTTAGCGTCTGGTATAATTAATTCAAAACATTATGTATGAGGTAGAGGCAAAGGTGGTTCCCAAAATAAGTAAAACTAGAATGTTTATAATATTTTAAAATAGTGAGGAGAAAACTATTTTGAATTCTCTTCATACTCCAAAAAAAAATTTAGGTAATTTTTTCATTTTTGGAAAAAAATACATCAATTATTCTTACATAATAAGAATTTATGGTCCAACATTTTAACCAAAATAACAATCAAAATAAAAATGCTTAAAATAATCAATACGGCGAGAGTAACATTGAAGCCCAAAAAATGGGATCAATCATTATTCCTTTTCTTCATGACTTGAAAAATAGACCAAAATTTTGTTTTTATATTGAACTAAATAGAGATGTATAATTATGGTTTTTGGCCTTGTGAATATATTTTGAGATATAACCTCTAACCTCTAATTATAATTATAAGGTAAGGATTTCAATATTCTATTTAGATGTCATGGAAACCATTTGGTGGGAAAAATGAGTAAATTGAAGGGATATAATTGTGATACAAACACATGGGAAATTTTTAAAACTAAATTTAAGGACAAATATCTCTATTTTTCCCATAGGGAGAATAAAAGGTCTTAATTTTAACTCATTACACAAGGATCATTTTCTGTTGCTACATATGAGGCAAAGTTTATGAGCTTATTAAATCATGTACCTCAAATACATAATGATGAGACAAAGGTAACTAAATTAAAATTAGGATTAAGGGACACCATCGAAGTTTATATAAGGTAAGGTTTTCAATATTCTATTTAGATGTCATGGAAACCATTTGGTGGGTAAACTGAGTAAATTGAAGGGATATACTTATGCCAAAAACACATGGGAAATATTTGAAACTAAATTTAAGGAAAAATATCTCTATTTTTCCCACAGGGAGATTAAAAGGTCTTAATTTTAACTCATTGCACAAGGATCATTTTATGTTGCTACATATGAGGCAAAGTTTATGAGCTTATTGAATCATGTACCTCAAATACATGATGATGAGACAAAGGTAACTAAATTAAAAGTAGGATTAACGGACAACATCAAAGTTTATATTAATCTTAAAAATCCTTATACCTTATATGAGGTAGTGGAATCTTCCTAAAGAGCTGAAGAGAGGATAATAATCACTTTAAAGCTAGGCAAGAGTTTAACATAAAAAATTAGGCATAAAAAGTATCATGTTAAACCTTAAAAAATAAATAAATAAATAAAAACTACTAATCATTACAATAATAATTTTAAAATCCTATAAATAACTTAAATAATTTATCAAAAATAAAAGGCTATGTATAAACCCTATAATTCTCATAAGTATGTTGGATTTATTGGTACACTTGTTATAGGGGCCAATAAAGTATTTTTTTTACCAATGGACATGTTGGGGGTTATTAGGATTATAGTGGTAATAACTATGAGTGATAATTCCCCATAATAATAAAAAATAGGGTAGATTTCTATAGCCATAGACAACAAACCTGCACAACAAAAATACATGCTCGTCAACCTAAAAGGTAACTTTTTTAACATATAATTTTTTTTAGTTGATTATATAACTATGCAAAACTCAATTTACCCTAATGTAATAAATAATTATGGTGTTTTACCCTAAAAAAATATATTATTTAATCTAGGGCTAAAAGGGATAGTGATAGCCTAGGGCACAAGGATGACAAATTATCTTTATAGTAGGCCAATTATTTCTAGAACTTAGATAGAACATATAATGAATTTATTTTGATAATATATACTAAAAATGGAAAGTAAAACTATGATATATATTGAAATGATAAATAAATAAGATACTTATCTAGTTATAATGCTAATATATATTAATATCTCAAACATGTATAAAGTAGACTGGGAGAGTATTCTAGAATAGCTGCCAAATTCTATATTTTATGCCTTTATAACTTAAAAAACTTACATCATCCTGGGAAAACTAAAATGATGTTAGTTTATAGTTTATATGTAGGTGTCTTATATGGAATACCTAATGAAATAGGATGTAACCACCTGGATGCTTCTAGGTTTTTCATCACTTTCACTATGGTGAATTTATATAAGGGTCATAGACTATCACTCCTTGTCAAATGATCAAACCCTATTTATTTATACTCATATTGGTTGTGGGTAAAAATTTTTAGTGGGAACATGGTTTTAGGTTAACCCAAAGACCCCTCTATCAATTAATGTTTCTTATATAGCCAATAATTTGAAAGGGGACTTATATTTATGTAGTTATTTCCTATGTATTTGCTTGTTTGTGAATCATGCAATATGTGACAAGAAAGTACAACAATGACTTATTTTATAACTTGAAAAATATATATACTAAACTTATCCTTCATTAATTTACACCTATGTATGTTTTTTCCTATGATTCATATAAAAATATGAGAAAATAGGAAATATTTACTTTATTAAATGCTGGATTGAATTTTTTGATAAGCTATCTTAGTTTGTGCTAGGTGTGAAATGAATGAGGTTTGGTCTTATACTTATAGAAATCCATTTAGATAATAACTCACATTAGATTACTTATTTTGACCATTAGGATAAATTTCATTTTTAAATTAGATGAATTTTAAGTCACTAAACACTTATGTTAGAGTAGGGCACTTACGTCAATGTAGGTGTCTATCTAGGACACATGTTCAGTGAGTAGGGAAATGGGTACAAGATTAGAACCTGTCAAGGCATAATATAATAAAAATTTAATTATTTTAAACAAGACATGGAAATAACACTGGTTAGACTAAGAGATAGGATAAAAAACATAAGAGATACTAGATGCAAGACTTGCAAAGGTAAGAAATGTCTAGAACTAAGAGTAAAATATAATGTCTAAGTTTTTAAAGTGTACAAGATTAAGGTGATATATAATTTATAAATAGTGTCCAAATACCCCCCCCCCCCAAATATAGTAATGAAAATGTTATTTTAAAGGAAATGAATGTGTATCTAGCCATATATAACACACCTTATATTTACCTGAGTCTAACTTGAGTGTTTTGATGGTGACAGAACTACAATGAATATCATGTTAAAATATATAATCATTTCATATAATCTGAAATTAAATTTATTTAAATTATTTTAAATTGAAAGAGAAAGGTTTAGGAGTACATGTGTATCGATGCAACCATCTTACATATTGAAAATTTGTTTTCAAATATATATCATTATGAATTATTAATATTTATTTTTAGGAAAAATATAAATATAAAAATTCCATATATTTAAGGAGATAAAGATAGATATAGATAGGATGACCCATGCCCCAAATGTTGGAGAAAAGATGGATTAACAGTTGGTAGATGAGACTAGCTCAACCATGCAACCCAATCATACTTATAACCTCGTGAGTGTGAGTGAACCAATTCAACTTACACTATAAAATTGGTGAGGTTAGATGATATAATCAATTCAAACTAAAAATCTTGGTAATATTGAGTGATTTGTTCATCTCAAGCATATTGAAAATTGAACTAACTACTCTAGTAGATTGGATCACTATATTTCATAAAAGTCCAACCTAGTGGGTGGTGACACTCCCTAGGAGTGTTTATAATATGAACCTATTTTATATCTTGTAATATTAGGTTCACATTGCATATAATATACACCTTAGACATGTCTCATGTTGAAATTATATATACCAATGATACCAATGTATATAATTCTACCACAAATGTGTATCTAAATGATATAACTATGTGTTTTAGCCAATTTTGAAATTTGATTAAGTGTGGGTAATATGTTACCATAACATTCCCCCAGTATACATGGATAAATATGAAAATTAGTGTAAGTGATAATGTGGAGAACATGTTTCTAAAACATGTCCCCATTGTATATGTAAAACTATGAATGTGTGGAAGCCATGTCTTATGATATGTCCCCACTAAAT
The DNA here is from genome assembly GCA_037957365.1 of Torreya grandis. Lineage (NCBI taxonomy): Eukaryota > Viridiplantae > Streptophyta > Pinopsida > Cupressales > Taxaceae > Torreya > Torreya grandis. The sequence continues at coordinate 1,161,232 of JARHVA010004428.1, read as the reverse complement.
TTGAAATTACAATGTGTATGGAATTTATGACTCTATGACATGTACCCACTAATATGTGTCCCCCCTTGAGGTGAGGGAAGATATAAATTGATAGTTACCTAAAATCAAAAGGATAAGATAAGCATATGAATATGAATGTACCATGTAGTATATAAGATAACATGTCTAGGTAAATGTATCATTAAATCACATATAATGTGATCACATAAATTCATAAGATTCATGATAGAGATCATGGTAACGTCTAGATAGTAAAAATATAAAATCAAAAATAAAATCAAGCACACATACAAGAGCACTCAAAATCAAGTTAAAAGGCAATGGTTTGAGGAGACCATAAACAAGGGGCATGTTAAAATGCCACATAATTGAAGGGACATGACTTATTATAATGTCTATAAAATAAGTAATGACATATTCAAATGTCCATACAAAAAATAATGACATATATTCAAATTCTAAACAAATAATATAATATCATTGCAAGAGACTCAAATAAGTTCATAAAGTAAATTATAAGAAACCAATATAAACATAGTATAATATCCCATAGATCTAATGTGTTAGCAAAAACAATAAATTACATAACATATCAATTACACTATAAAATATATAATCATTAATAAAAGAATGTGTAAGTACATATTAGTTAAAAAATGATAATGTAAAGTGACCATATAATGAAATAACATATATGTATCATGATCATAAAGGTGGATTCCCAAAAGTTATGGTGACATGAGTAGAAGGAAATCCCAACATCCAAAAGTGCATAGATCATATATCTATGTATGCCTATATCACACTTAAATAGAAGTATGAAATTCATATGTATCTAAAAATAATATATATGATGTCTATCAACATATAACTAACACATAGGTGCCAAGGAGCTAATATAATATGTATATGCCTAAAATATTTTTATATTTTTGAATGTTTTTTTTTTCATATTTTTGGAATATATGAAGAGACTACCTTATGGTCACATGTAAAGGATTCTCATAGATATCTTCCCACTAGAAACCTAGTGTAATAAACTGGTGAAACTTCTAAGAAACATGTATAGGTGAAATATATATGACTGTAATAGTTGTAATACTCTATGTGTGCATAATGGGACTTTGTGGTTGTGAAGAAATAATAAGATTAATAGGAGTATGGGTTCATATAACCCATTATTGAGTGTATTATGGTTTATTTGGAATAATAGTAATAGGAACATGTGCTAGGTTTTATGGATATATAAATATGGTGCATAATATATGAGGATTTCATAGAACCCATTTTGAATATCTGATGTAATGGTATCCCAAGTAATGGTCACCTGGTAAAGGGTATTTCCTATTTCTTACCCTTTTGTGTTATATTATCCTTAGTAGGCTCGATAATTAACTATATGGGTATAAATTTATCTTGTTCAAGAGGATTCTCATATGGAACTCCAAAAACCAATTACCCAATTTTTATGAATGTATTTGATACACCCATGCATTATATAAGGTACCACTCAATTATTATGTATCTAAAGCATCAAAGTAACATATAAAATACACCCATGGAAGGTATAATTGAAAAGGTAGTAAGTGCATGTGTAAGACCCACTTATAAAGTTAAGTCAATCTCACCAAGAATTTGCTATGAGATCCCATCGATTGCTCTAACTCATCTGGTATAAGGGTGTAAATCATGATGCATATAACCTAATTTTTAAATTAATGTCATGGTGAATGCAATCTCACTTACACCATTATCAATAATAAAACTACATATAGGGTGTCTATTAAGGTGTTTAAATGAATAAATGATAAATAGGTAAACCATCATCCTTAATCTCATTCTCATTGAAGGTAATATAAGGTCTCTAAACCATAGTAGGTAAATGACATGTATAATTACCAATAAATCCATATAATGGGTGATCATAATGTGAAGGAAGAAGATTGAATTGTATGCCATTTTCAATTTTGGTTCTTTCTTATAATGATTTCGTAAAAGATTTCTAGATATTTTTTTGTTTATAGTGATCATTAGGTTGTGAACGTGATTCCTTTGGAGGACCATCACATGTAATATTTTGATCATCGATAAGGTCTTATATATTATGATTCAAGGTAAAACATATTTTCATAGAATGTCTTGGTGCCTATTGATAATCATAATAAGCATTCACATCATATAATTTTGGTAGAGGTTGACTCATATCAACCTCTATAGGATGAGAGAGAGATATAAGATGACACTCTACTATCCATGGGATTAATGAAGTAGGAGACTCAATTAAGTGTGTAAATTATCTCATTGGTGCATTAAATAAGACAAATTGGTTTGGATAATATTAAATTACATCAACCATGGTGGTTATTTAATGTTTAAGATCATGAGGTTTTATATTATAACTTTGTTTGATTGTAAACTTGGTAATGGATGTATATGTAGTTAGTGTTTTTGATACATAGTTAAGTTTGTTCAATGAGATGAGTTTCATTTCATAGAATTGAACAACATGGCACAAGTCATCAAATTATTCAAAGTTTTTGAAACCAAAGGATTCATGTAAAGGATCAATCAAAATTTGCTTGAAGATGTCTTGAAGTTATTAATCTACCATGGGATTGGTTATTTTATCCAACTTTGCCTTGTACCTCATGACATATTCATTGATAGGTTCATTGGTTCCTTGTTTTATTTTTTCAATATGGGAATAATAATCCATTTTTTAAATGTTAATAGATAATTTTTACAAAATTTTATCTGTAATAAGTTTGAATATTTTCACATATTAGAGAGGTAAATCATAGAACCACCTCAAAGCATAATCCTTGAGGCTCATTATAAATAATTTGGACAAAATTTTATCATTTGAGGCATAATAAATGCATTTTGTATATAAATATCAAAGATGTTACTCAATATCACCCTTTCCATTATAAAATGTGAACTTAGGTGCAAAAAAAATAGTTGAAAAAGGGTGAAAAGATATCTCAAGTACATGAGGGTTATGCAACACATCTTGGGAATCAATAGCATGAGGAGATTTTAAATTGTTTTGTTCAATTTTTATATCCTTCTCCTTTAATTTACTTATAAATTGAAGAAGTGTTTGAGCTATAGACCCATTGGGGTTTTAATTAGCAGGTTGAGTAGTCACCAATGTGGAAGTGAACATGGTTTAATTAGTAATAGGCATTAAAATTGGTATTTGAGTTGAAGCAATTGGTAATTCCATGGTAGGTTTAATAATAGTGTTTTCAATAAATAAAGGTTGGAATACATATCCCATAAACCCATTATAAATATGAAGTGGTAATGTGATCAAGTGGAGGGTTTTTTATATATGGGGATTACCCATAGTTTGAATAACATGATATATAGATGGACATGCTTGGTCAACTTTTTTTTTGTTTATAATATGGTTTTTAGGATTTCATAAATATATTTGGGGTTTTGATGAATACGCTCATGAAAAAATGCAATATCTTTCACTTTATCCTGATATATTTGTCCATGTTCAATGGTTTCATTAGATTCATGGTTTTTATTTTTAGAATATTTATCTATGGTAACTTCATCAACATGATACTCATTCTCAACATGGTTATCATTATGGGCCATTGGATTATGTTCCTCACTATTTTGATACATGTTAGGTGGTACGAGGGGAATCTCAATGTAGTCAATAGGCACACCTCCCAATCAATGGCTATGCTTAGACTACATACAAAATGATATAAACAAAAAAATGAAAAAGTACAATAATCTAAAACCATAATTAACTAAAAACCATAGGAATAAAAAAATTTACATTCATAAAAATCAAGTTCACCAAATGTTTAACCCTAAAAATATATATTATGGAATACCGGGTTAAAGGGGATAGATATAACATAGGACACAAGGGTGATAAACTATTTCTATAGTAGGCCAATTGTTTATGAAACTCATATAGAGTATATATTGAATTTATTATGTTTAAATATAATAAAAATGGAAGGTACAAATATGCTAGATATTTTAATAATAAATAAATAAGATACTTAACTAATTATAATGTTAATATAGATATGCAATAGGTGGGAGGTAGACTAGGATAGTATTCTAAAATAGTTACCAAACTCTACATTTTTTGCCTATATAGCCTTAGACACTTATGTTATCTTGGGATAGCTTATTGATGCCAGTGTTTGGGTCAAATATAATTTTCCTATATGCAATACCAATTGAAACATAATGAAAAAACCTAGATGCTTTTGGGTATATCATTATCTTCACTCTGGTGTATTCAGATCTAGGTCATAGACTATCACTCCTTATCAAATTATAGAACCCTAGATATCCATCCTTATAGTGGTTGTGGGAAAAATGGGTTAGTGGGAACATGGTGTCAATATACCCCAAATACCCCTCTATTAATAAGCACTACCTACATAGCCAATACTCTGAAGAGAGCCTTAGACTTATGTATTTCTTCCCTACATCTTGGATTGTGTGTGAATCATGTAATATGTGATAAGAAAGTACAACAATGCCCTATATATTAACTTGGAAAATATAGATCTTGGGATAATTTTTTAGTAATTCATACCTATGTATGTGTTGTTCGTATGGCTGATATGAAAATAGGATAAAAGAGGAAAGCTTTCCTTTATCGAATGATTTTGATAAGTTTCCTTGGTATTTTATAGGTGAGGAATAAATGATGGTTGATATTATATTTATAATAATCCATTTAGAGAATAAATAAAATTAAACAACATAGGTGAACCATTAGGATATGTTTCATTTATAAATAAGATGACTTTTAGGGCACTAAACACTTGCATCAGACTAGGACACCTACGTCAATGGAGGTGTATGTATAAGATGTAAGTGTCTAGGGATAAATAAAATGGGTATATCATCAAAACTTGTAGAGACATAATATAAATAGGTTGTAAGGATTTTGGGGAAGATAGAAAGCTTAGGCCATTAACATAAGATTGGTCACACTAAGATATAGGCCAAAGGGCACAAGAGAGAGTATATGCAAGACTTATAGAAGTATTAAAAGTACATAACTAAGATGAATAGCGAAGGTCTAAGTTTGACAAGTGTAAAATATTTAGGTGCTATATAATTTATAAATAATGTCTACATATGGATGAAAAATTGAAAATATGAAAGAGAAATTAAAAGTGGAATTGGTAAATGAGAATCACTTTTATAACATGGAAATGGTTTAGAAATAAAAAATAGAGTTATAAGAAATACTTACGAGAATAAACCTATATATAATATCCGTGAGGTCTTATGATGAAATTTTAGGCATGGACTTGTTATATTAGGATAAAGCAAGGATAAACTATTTTAGTAAGAGAGTCCACTTACATGATGAACACAAATTAATTATGGTACTATAGGGTACCAAAAATTCCCATTAATCTTAAATTAATGAAAACCATGTAATTTTAAAAGCTAGAAAATAAATGATATCTGTTGTATTCAATTCAAATGAGTTGTTTGAAGAATAAAAACATAGTTTGAGTGATCACCCCTTACTTTTGGAATTCATATGTGTTTTTAGAATACTTTCTTATGATGCCACTAGTATGAGAGTTCAATTTTGTAATATACATATTATTATTGAAACTGACCTAACATAAAAATCATCATATCAAATGAACATCATAAACCTATAATAACTGAAAACACAACTACAATATTTTATTAATAGATTAAGAAGGCCCAGTGTGTTTCTATGGGGATGACTAGTGTTATTTTTAAGTAAAAAGTATGGAGTGATACATTTGTACATAGATTATCAAATTATAAAAAAAGTGACCAAAAAAAATAAGAATCCTCTACCCCATATTGATGATATTTTTGGTTAGATAAAGCATGCATTAATGTTTTTCAAGATTTATTTATGGTTTAGGTACTATTAACTCATAATTAAGGGTGAATACATCTAACAAAAAATTAAAACAAGGTACGGGCACTACTAATTTAATGTGTTATATTTTGGGATGATAGATGCACTTGTTGCATTCATGAACCTTATTAGAAAATTTAGGGACTTCTTAGACTGGTTATTACTTGTAAATTTTTATGAAATCATGGTATACTAAAGGGATATATATAGAAATGAGCACCATTTTTTAATATTATTTAGAAACTTCATGAACAAAAGTTTTTTGTAAAGTTTTCCAATTGTTCATTTTTCCAAGATAATATTAATAATTTGGGCCATATGATCTCTAAGGATAGTGTGTCTATTGACCCCACAAATATTAAAATCATCATTGAGTGGATTGCATAAAATAATATTCATGAATTCATAAGATACATGGGATTGGTCAGATATTATATGATGTATGTTGAGAACCTATCCAAAGTATCCAACCCAATAGCTTTACTACATAATAAATGAAATAATTAATTTTAGGCTACTAAATATGAATCAACCTTCTAATGACTGAAATGATTGATTATAAAAACACATGTTCTATTGATTACAAATCCAAATGGGGAATTATTTTAGTCTATACTAATGCCTCTAAATAAGGGATAGGTGGTGTGTTGTCCTAAAATACATGTGTGGTAGCCTAAAAAATCAATAATTCTTAAGACTTATGAAGTTAACTATCCTGCATGTGATCTATAACATTTTATTATAGTACATACATTAAAAATGTTGAGATATTGTATATTCAAAAAATAAATATGATCAAGTCAAATAACCATGTAATTGAACACATCTTGATGCATGATAATATGAATGCTAGATAAAAGAGGTGGCTTGAGTTCATTAGTGGTTATGATGTTGACATTAACTAAACTAAGGAAAATGAAAATAAAATGGTTGATTACCTCATAAAATGATCATGTATTTTTGTACCATCCTAATTTTTTGTCTAAATTAAAGGATTTGGTCCTTAAATAATATTAAAAATAACATTTTTACTTGAAATCACAAGCATAACATGTTATAAATACTTGCAAAGGTAAAATTACTAAATTTAAATTTGATGTAGATAAAATTTTGGGGTTTCAAGTAGGATTTATGTAGCTTTAGGATATAAGACTAAATGTGCTAAAATAAGTGTGTAATGCACCATATTTGTCACATCTATGTGTGATAAAAATGGTTGATGAGCTGAATTTATACTATTTTGGCATGGATTGAAAAAAGAAATCACTGATTTTGTGGGAAACTTCCTTGAGTGTCAGTGAGGGAAAGTCAAAATGTACCACCCTGGTATTAAAATATATCCACATGATGTACTAGTTGGTAAATGCGCAGTAGTATCCATGGAATTTATATTAGGTTTGCCTAGGTCCCAAAACCACGTTAATATAATTCTAGTTTTGGTTGATAAGTTTAAAAAATATAAATTTTTAACAACTAGAAATTTTATGGATGATTTTCCCACTCTTTTAGTAATATTTATCTATGATATTATAACACTTCAAGGAATACCTAATGTAATCATTTCAGATAGAGATAATTTATTTACGTCTTGTTTTTGGTAAAGTTTTACTACTTATTTTGGCACTGTTATCAATCAACAAATTTACACCCTTGGAAGTTCTTTCAAGCCTTTTGAATTTATAATAACATGAAAACAATCTTAGGTTGTGGGTGGCCTAAACTTGGATTGAATCTCTAGGTTAAAGGGAAAACTCCCTTGATGTATCACTTAGGCTCATAAACTACTATACCAACTTGTTAGGAAAAGAGATAAACATAATCTAATGGAGGTGATGCACTATAATTACTTGAACACTACCAACCAGATTTAAATAAAATTTAACCATGAGACTAACCTTTAACAAAAACTACTCCTAATCTACCTCTCTACATCATCATTTATGAGAAGGTTGTGAAAGATGATTGGGCTAGGAGGACTAGTCAAGAATTCATGAAATCACACTAATAAAAATACAACTCACTCAACCTTTTACACTTCACTTTAACACTTCAAAAGACTTTAAAAAAGACTTTAAAACAAAAAATTAATGTTAAAAAATGACAACATGCCTATGAAGCAAATCTAGTCACTTGACAAGATCAACTAGTCATACACACATATTGAAACCAGTCAAAAAAGGAGGTAAAACCAAACTTTTCTCATTTATCAAAGGATTTTAAATGGTTATGGATTCTCCATACCTAGATAGAGGATAAGAACATATTTAAAAAGGATAAATATATAGAAGAAGTGAGAGAGGAGAGGAGAGAAGGCCGTAGGGGAGAGAGATAACAAGTGTCAAAGAGATTTACGATCAAGAGAGGAGTTGTGAAACTATATCAATAGGTCCTCAATACCATGTGTTACTCTTTTGAAGATTCTCTTCTCCTATAAGTTGCATAGGGGTCTTAATATTGATTGACACCTTGATCTTGCTCTTGAAATTTGTCCCTTCTCTTAGCTTGTGATGGATAAATGGCAAACTTGATCACTAACTCCTCTTGAACTATCTCTTGTTTATGAGTCTTCATAACCAATGCTACAATTATGATTAAAAATCCTAAGTGTTTTCAAACCCACTTAGTCTCACCAATACTACCTTTGCTTACAAATGTCAAATATTGATTTCATCCTCACCAAGGAAATATATCTCCATGAAAAGAATCTTGATGTCATATTAGACCTAGAATAACTCATTTGGAGTCATCACACTCTCTCCAAGACTCCATTTTGTACCAAAAGGTATCCTTTGACCTCATTCCTTATATCCCTAAAATCATTTAAACCTCCTTGTGTAGAAGAATGTATGAAATATCTTGGGAAACTAAGAATATATTTAAGGACCTAGTATCCCCTTATATCTCCATTCTAATTTTTAGGATCCAATTCTGAGTGGAAGTGTCTTTTGATGCTATTCTCTTTCTTTAATTAGGGCTCCTTAGTAAGTTATTTTTGGCCCAAAATCACTCCCACACTTGTGAAACTTCAAAAAGTGTTTTATTCACTCTACCCATGCCAGTACCATGCTCCATGTCAATTTTTATCTACAGAGACCCTATATGGATGGGTAAACCATGAAATGGTCAAAAACCCTAGTTTAAATGGTATAGGATCAAGAGAAATTTGGATTGTTTTGAAATATTTTTTACACTTTGAATCTTGGAATGAAATATTTAGTCCTAAAACATCACTAGGCAACTCAATCCACTGAGGATAGATCTCTTGAAGTGTTTTATAGGCCTACATAAAGGCTTAACTTGTAAAACAATACATTCTCAGCTTCTTGGCCAACTTGATGGCTTAAATATATCATTTATCAATTTGGATGGCTTAAAAAGTGTTTTGAATGGTTATGGAACCTATTATCTAGCTTAAAATTCATATTCACTTCATCTATAGATCATATACACTCATAACCACACCTATAACAATGCTTTTTGAGCAATTTTTTAAACCTCTGTACCTACACATGTACAATTTTTTTTGATAAGGTATTCAAAGGACATAAATAGTTATCCAAGGACATTTAAAGGTTTAATTTGTCCATTATATTCCATTGTAAGGCTTATCTCTCTCATCGGGTCATTAGAAGGGGTTTAGGAGGGTTTTAGACATGTTTGGTTCTTAATGATTATTCATAAAGGAAAAATTATCTTCCCCCAAACTAATGCCTTAATATGTAAGTGGATAATCATATATAACACCTACAAACTCCTTTTTACACCATGCACCTTGTCATTAAATATCTAAACAAGTTTTGAGACTCTCTTAGGTGGCTGAGTGTGCATCTATGAGGTTGAGAAGAGTTATAGTCCTAAAAGTGTTATTATGAGTTTTTTTTTTTTTACTATAAACACCTAAAATAGATATAAAATATCCAATTTGACTTATTAAAAATGATATTCTTGTCATTTATCTCTATAAACCTGCTACATCTTCCATTTTCCAATAGTTAAGGTTCTTAAGCAAAAAACTATTAGTGACCCTAACTAATTATGTGGGACTACTTTCTTCACTATTGAAATGTTAAAAGACCTTAAATAATTATTCAATATAAATATCAAAACCACCTCATGGTCTATATGTATTCATGTCACCATCAGTCAAACTAATTTGACATGACTATGTATATAAGTCTACTTCTGAAGTCTTAGGCTCTACAAGCCTAAAAAGACATAAAAACATTACCACCCTTTAAGTTCAGTTTGAAGACTTAAATGAGATCCCAATTTAATAATAATATTTTATTCATGTTTTTATTCTTCATCCAAACCTTATTTCTCTTAATCCAAGTATGCAACTTCCAGTGATAAGGTAGGCCTATAGACTTGTTTGGCTGAGTATGTAGAGTTTAAGTGAAGTTGTTTAATCATCCATCTCTAACCTTATTTTGGGTTTAATTTTTATTTTTAGTGATACTATTCACTTTTTCCATCTAGTTTATCTTCAAACCAACTATTCCACATTATATATTTTCATGTCCAAGCATGGAGAGAACCTAAATTTATCAAGTAGGTCTATAGGTGATAGGAGTTATGTGACTATAGGTGCTTGAGATGAATATGTCTTGTCTAATCCTTAGTACCTCAGAGTTTCCATCTAACCTTAAACTCATGTTAATTCACGATATATCTTAAAATTATATATAATAATTATCTCCACTCTTCACACCCTCATGACTTCTCATACCATTACCATTCTAATAGGCATGTAGACACTTGTCTCAAGGTTTCCATCTGGCTATGGCATCAAGATGGTTCAATAGAACCAAAAATGAATCTTAAACTCATTTTTTGTCTATTATTTTCATTAATTATATTAATTCCTCCCATTCTCACTCTTTTACTATATGTTCTTTTACATCACACTACTTATAAGTAGGCCTGGCTATAGGTTTCATAGAGTATCCTGAGTATTGGTTTTATAAGATCTTGAATGAGTATTAAGTCATTCCAAATATATATAGGGGAATAAAAACTATATTTTATGAACACTCAGGTCTTTAAAACAATCTCTTAGTGCACATTACAATCCATTTCTCATAGAGTGTAGATGTATAGGTCTGTAGACTTGTAGGTCTTCATTTGATGTCTTAGGTCTACCTTTGATGCAAGTTTGGTCTTTTTTTGAAATATAAAAAAATATCCACACACCTCATCACCATATTCATGATTTCAAGACCATCACACACCTTTTTACAATTCAATATTAAGATCTTTCAAACCAGTATTACATAGGGAACCCCATATGCATAGTCTTTAAGTTAAGAGCATGAATGACACTTGAATACTAATACAAAATATACTACGATGATTAGAGATAATTTAATAAATTATAAATATTATTAAACATTAAAAAATCCCTTTTATTCACTATAACCCTATGGAAAACCTTGAAACCATGAAGAATAATGATAGTCATCTTTTAATATATGAAAAAATGTAGCTTTTTTTTTAATCAATTTAAGCCCACATGTGCCATGTGTGGCTTAGAGAAACATGTGAAATGTCTAAACAGACCCTACACATTTATCAAAATTTTCATCCTGCAATCAAATTATTTCAAACTATCATTTCAAAGAATAAAAATGAGCATGTGGGGTTGACTAGGTCTTTAATATTGCCCTACCTTCTTAGTGATTTTTCATAAAGGAGGGGTAATGGACCCATAAACCAATGCCAAAAAATTTAATCTTACTATGATCCTTTCCTCTAGAAAAAATATTAGACCCTCCTCTCTCTCTCTCTCTCTCTCTCTCTCTCTCTCTCCTCTCTCTCTCTCTCTCTCTCTCTCTCTCTCTCTCTCTCTCTCTCTCTCTCTCTCTCTCTCTCTCTCTCTCTCTCTCTCTCTCCTCTCTCTCTCTCTCTCTCTCTCTCTCTCTCTCTCTCTCTCTCTCTCTCTCTCTCTCTCTCCCCTGGCCATACCATCCACTTGAAAACTACCTTCCTAAGCTTGCCAATGGAGTGATGGAGAGAAAGAAGCAAAATTTTCAATCTTGAGACCTGTACCTATAATATAAACATGGATTTCACTTTTATAAGTTGAAAGGACACTTTTTCAATGTTTTTTAACCTAAAGATGAGCTCTTGAAGTCTATACAAATGCCTTAAAATACTTGTTTGGAGTTCAAATTGAAGTAATGACCATTTTATGACATCCTAACATGTGTGGTAGTTAAATAACTCCTCTAATAACCTTTTAAAGCTTATTTTATATAGTGTTCATCTTGTATGCTTTTACACACATGTGGGTTAGCCAAAAATCATATTTTTCTTCATTAAAAATTACCTTAAATTTTGTAAAATAACCTTAACTTATCCAAACCAAAATTAAATGTTTTTATAATTTGAATGAGGAATGAAATTAGGTTGATAATTAACTTTGGGTCCTTTGACACCATTTTAGAAAATTTCATCGCACCATGACATGACTAGACCAGTACAAGACCAATATAAGACATTATCTTATTTTTTCCAAATTAACCTTAATATTTACTAATAAGGTTTTAAAAAGACATTTTTAAAGACTATTAAGGCATGTAAATGACCCTAAAAAAATATATTAAGACATGAAAAATCAAGTTTCAACCTATAGGGGTTGACCTTTTTGACTTGGGGTAAAAAATGGTCAATAGGCACCAAGTAGAATTTAGTAAAACTTCCCATCCACATATAGATGGACAAACTAAATATGTCAATGAAATTTTTGAGGACATATTTCACATGTACATAATGTATTAGTCCAGTAATTAGTAATAATATATTTTATTATTAGAGTTTTCCTATTATAATATGTACCGTTATTCACTAAAGACGGGCCCTTTTGAGGCCTTTTATAAAATGAAATGTATAACTCCATTTGGATTGGATAGTTTAGATCATAGAGTAATACTTGAAACTAAAATTTTCCATGATTATGATAACCAAATAAAAATTATAAGACATAAATATTAAGATTCCTCAAATTAGAAAATTGTATATTTTGAGCAAAATCAAACTGAATGGGAATTCCATGTTTGAAATAAAATATTTTTAAGAGTTCCCCTAACAAGAGCTCCATTCAATTATCCAAGTAAACAAAAATATATGATATATTTATTAAACCATTTGATGTAATTGAAAGAATAAATCTAGTGGCTTACTGGCTAGCACTTCTCCCTTTTATTTCAAAAATTCATGAAGTTCTTTATAGTCTATTACTTAAGAATTAGGTCATTGATCCTTAACATTTGATTTATTGGCATAATTTATAGGTGAAAGATAATGGGAATCTTCATTTTGACCCATTATGAGTGTTAGACCAATGTAAAATTAAGTTGAAGAATAGAAATTCATAATAGTTGTGGATCCAATGGGATCAAATGAGTGAGAGAAGTGTTATGTTGGATACTAAGACCCTCATGTGTAGAAATTGCATTCACTTGTTTTAATATATCATATGTTGGTGTCATTTTATGGAGGGTTGTATGCCATAATCATAAATTTTAGAATTTTTATTTTGTTGTCTTGATGTCAGTTTTGGAACATTCAATTACATTTTTAGAAATGGAAAAATTTAATAATGGATTACTATAATGATTTTACTTGTCTAACCTCTTAGAAGAATTTCAATTTATGTTATATTATGAAACTTATGGAAATAAAATTATTTTATTTTATTTTACTTCAATTCTTTTGTTAATGATATCTTGATATCTAAAACATATAGATGTTGTTGATGTTTTTTTTGATTTAAGGTACACTTAAGATTGGAGGATTAATTAGTATCATTTAAGATCAATATGGAGCCACAAGTGGTTTTAATAAATAACAAAGGATATAATATATATAAATTAGAATTAATATTTATTCATTCTATTATTTTAGTTTCATATCTAAATGAATACTTTACATGATTAAAATTATAGATTTAGAGATAGGATCAATAACACATATATTATAAGGCTATTGTGTTATCAAAATATATTGATATAATCAGTTTGGTTTGATAACAACACCATATAAACATAATAGTGTACTATCAGTTCCATTGGTATTTTCATGTGATGTCTAGTTTTCCACAAATTAGGACACGTAGGGGAAAAATTGGAGGTAAAAATAATGGTTAAAGTACAATTTAACTTTAAATTCACTAAAGGCATTAACATTACACTAGCTAAGGATAATGCTTAAAATGTTATTATTACAATTCATCAAGCCACTATGCAAAACCTAAAACCCAATCTAAATTGGAAGGCCCCCTTCACCACATTTTCATTTTATATTGTTCATAAACAATGTTAAGGACTTTGTATTGGTTTCATTTACCACATCTAAGATCATACCTAGAAAATGCACATTTAAGTTGATAAAATTTAGGTTATGTTGTGAAATGATTTTTGTTGGTTGAATATTTTGTCGATCAACGTACTGATAAATAAAATAGGTCTGATCAACCAAAGTAGGAAGATTGGTCATACAAATGTGTAGGTTTACCACATCAAAAGGAGACTAATCTCTCCTCTCATCAAGGGGAGGTTCCCTATATATATATATATATATGTATGTATATATATATATGTATATGTATGTATATATATATATGTATATGTATGTATATATATGTATATATATATATATATATATATATATACATACATACATACATACATACATACATATATATATATATATAGATATATATATATATATACATATATATACATACATATACATATATATATATATATATATATATATATATATACATACATATACATATATATATATATATACATACATATACATACATATATATATATATATATATATTTATTTTTATATATATATATATATATATATAACATAAAATAATACTCAAGGGTAGGAAAAACCATGCATCTCTCTTTTTTCAGAGATGATGCATGTGAATCAAAGGAGAAATCTCAAGGGAAATGATAGAAAGCACTCCTCTTATTTTAGAAGTACTATTCAACAAACCACAAGAATACTCCTGGTAGTAACAGCAAAATGTAACCAAGGACGTAGTAACTAGTAAATTGAGATGTAGCACAAAGTCTCCACCTGAATTGCCCAAGAGTGAGATATGAAGGACAATGAGGGAACAAAGTCATCCCAAGGTCCTTTACATAGAAATGAAAAGAAAACACACTAAAGGAAATTATGGGGGCACAAATTATCTTTACAGTTGACTCTAGGACACCTTCCTGACTATTTTCACTAATCTTGCTTGTTGAATTAAAGGAACAGAAAATATATTAAGGAAAAAGACATAAGAACAGTTTCCCCAACAACAAAGATATCACAGCATAAAGTCTAAAAAGTCACTTGCTTTCTTATTCCAATAACAAAATATGACCAACAATCTGAGCTCAAAGTCTCAGTAATGCCTTTCAATTTGGCCAGAGTTTCATTTCTAATTGTCAAAAAGAAATCCATTTACAATAAAAGAGAGTCCCTTATATAGCCACTTCAAGAAGGACTCGAGAACAGTAACACATCAGTTTGCATTGAATTTTGTTAAGAAGATAGGCTGGAATTTAGGGGAATATACCCATTTGTTTTTCTCAATGTGGAGAAACAAGTCACACTATTGAAAGTTTGCATCTTTCAATGTCCACCTGGCAATCTGATCCTTCTTCATCGTTCCTCCTTTTCTAGTTAATTGAATCAGGTCCTCAATTTAATTTGATGCTCTATTCATAAATCACTTCCTACTAATCTTGGCCTCAAATCCTTTGAATGTATTTAGGTCCATGCTTTAAAAGGATCAATGGCTATTTCATTATCACAACTTTGACATCCGTGGGCACGTCACTACATTTTCAATGGCTAGTTCATTGTTCTTGAATTTGACGTCTTCGGGCACGTCACCCCTTGGTCCTTCAATTTTCCTATTTTTCATCCTCCCAAAGGGAAGGTGACCCTTTAGCTTTGGGGGAGTGTCCTTTAAGTTGGCAGCTAAGAGTCCCCCATAAGGGCACCTGCCCTTTGGGGTCCTTCGATGGCCTTTTCTTTGGAGTCTTTCAAAACTTTCCCCGCAGACATTTCCTATGGACAATTCCCACAGAAAAAAAGTCTATGGACATTTTCCCATAGACAAAAAGTCTACATAATTATTCTAATTGATTTGTCTTTGCCTTTGGAAATTCCTTTGGGCTTTCCTCCCATGGCTTCTTTCCCGAATTCCTTCAGACTTTTTGTCCGAAGGAATTCCTTCAGACAAAAAGTCTGAAGGAATTATGCCTTAGTCTTTTTCAACCACCTTAAACAAAAATCTGTAAGAATTTACTTTATTGGCTTTTTTGAAAATGACCCTTTCAAAGGGTGATTTTGTCGACCAAGTGCCCTCTGTAAGGGCACTTGTCCTTCGGGAGGCTCTTTTGAACTTTTGCATTGAATCGCTCCTTTGAACCAACCATTGAACCAAACTTTGAACCACACTTTGAACTAAGCTTTGAACCAAGCTGATGATCCCTTTGATTGAACCAAGCTGATGAACTAAGCTTTGAACCAAGCAGATGAACCAAGCGGATGAACCATTTGATGAACCGACTATGTGAACCATTTGATTGAACCAAAGCATTGAACCAAGCTTTGGTTTAATGGTTTAATGGTTCATTCCCTCTAATTTGGCTAAGTCCTCTTAATCCTCATTAAACCAAATGAGTTAAACCTATTAAACCTTGAACCCATTGAATGTTTAAACCAAAGTGGTTCAATGGTTCAATGGTTTAATGGTTCAAACCTTCTCTCTTTGATAAGTGTTTTGAAGCTGTTGAACCTTGAAGCAGTTAAACTTTGAACCTTGATGAAGCACTTAACTCTTGCCAATGATGTTGAACATTTAAACTTTTTAAACCTATTGAACCAAAATGGTTCAAGGTTTAATGGTTCAATGGTTCAATGGTTGGATCCTGGCTTGGATGCTTGCCAATGGACATTTTTGACTGAACCAAGGCGATGAGCCAATCCCAAAAATGACTGTGTTGGAAATTGATTCTTTTGATTGAACTCACCTGCAGAAGCCTTTGAACATGTAGAAATGAACTTGCCTGCAAAGTCCGTAGAAACCAAGTCCACAGAAATCAACTTGTAAATCCCATTGAACTTGGCCTGTAGAGTCCATATAGATTTTCTTTTCTTGCAGAGTTCTGTAGATTTCTCTTCCTATAGAGTCCATAGATTCAAGCCTGTAGAGTTTATAGATTCAAGCCTGGACAGAGTCCATAGATTCCTGAGAAGTTTGAAAAAATGAGGAATTTGAATGCCCAAGACAAATTTCAGAAAGGGAAGAGACAATTTTGGTCTATAGGACCAAAATAGTTCAAATGTTGTCCCAAAAATGAGTGATATTTTTTAGGGGACAACAATTTTATCATAAGTAAGCTCAACTTAGGTTAGGAAGTGACCATAAGTTAGGATTTGATATTTCAAACTAATTTTTTTGACCTATTCATCCATCATTATAATGCCTTGGTAAATCCCTACAAAAATGTTAACTCTACTATGCATGCAACAAGGTTATGATTTTGGTTTGAGTGACTTGCATGATCATTGGCATGAATTTGGTTGAAAGTTAACAATGGGTAAGTCCATTTCATGTCAAAATATGAAATTTTGATTAGATTTAGAATGGATTTACTATTTAGTTTGATTTAAAATATTTTTTCATGCAATCATTTATCTTGCATACATTAATTATACTTAGTGTTTAGTTTACACTTTTTTAGAAAAGGAACAAAACTTAATATTCAGGTTTTGCTTTGGCACTTGAATGATATTAATGGATGATTAAATGAAAATAACCATGGGTCTATTTGTGTTATCAAGGGTAAAGAGACTATTATTAATTACAATAAAAAGGACAAAATAGATATGTGAGGTGGTCAAAAAGGAGTCAAAAGGTCATAAAGAGTGAAGATTCATAGGGTAATGTGAGGATTCATTTGAAATATTTTATAAATAATTTATGGGAAAGAGTAAATCAAGGGCTATTTATAAATAAAGTATATCTTTATGGTCTCATTTAAATTTTTATTGTATTATTATTTATATTTATTATTTTCTATCATTTGTGATATTCATATGTGTAAATCTGGTTATTTATTATTCTTTTCACTAACTACAACTAACAATGGTGTGGTTGTTATTGTTCAATCCAATATCTCCAAAGAGAGTTAGTGTAATATGTTGGGATAAAGAGCATGGGTATGAGCCAAGATGTGTTGGATAATATGGGAAAGATACATATAATATCTAAGTAGTTGAGGTTGTGGGTTTTGGTTTTTGAGTCCCTTCCATATTGAGAATATTGATAGAGTTCCATAATAATAATTTCTAATTTATGGGGTGACCCATAGAGCCACCCTAAATATCAGTAGTGTTTAGATGATAAAGAGTTGAGGCATCCAATTTGTGATGGCTCAAACCCTTATGTAATATAAATGGGGGAATAAAATTATGCCATTTGGGTGATCACTCAATAATTTACTTGCCTGTAATGAGTGTGGGTTTTCTATGTCATTTCCATATTTGAGTGCAAGATAATGAGCTCAAGGGTTACATTATAGAATCATTGTACTAGAAAATATATGGGTACAAAGAATGATATTCATGAGTTAATTCAAGCTCTTTTTCCTAATCATGAATACTCCACACTTGTAAGGCCATTAAATAGTGAGAAAGGTCTATAGAAACTTAGATGATTCTAATGGATAAACTACACTTATAATTATAGGTTGTTCTAAATGCATTAATGAATTTTTTTTTATAATAAAAATGATGCAATATTCACATGTAATGATGCAGTATGGCATTGATAAACTAGTCTAAGTTATTTTTGTTACATTCATATTTATGACTATGGTAAAAAAAAATTATTCATGAACCAATGTATCATAACAGATACTTTCAAATGAATGTATTGATTCAAGGGGATAAATAATGTAATGGCTCTTATTTTATTCTAGATAAGGTAGAATATCTATATGGCTAAAAATCAAGATGATATAGGGATCGGGCATGCTGGCATGATTAATTTTCTTCCCTATTTCATAGACTAGTCCTAGATATTTATAATTTTTCCTTCAACTCACCATCAGAAGGCCATTTTTTATTTTTTTTTGGCATTAAAAGAGACATTTTTTATGTAATAGGTGGAGGTTAAAGAAGGAAACATATTTATAATTAAAATAAAATGTAATAGGTCTATATGAAGTATAAGTGATTGTGAATTTGTAAAATTATAAATGTATTTGAGATTGTAATAGATAGTTAATATATAAGAGTAGATTTAGTGATGCAGAAGAACAACTCTAGTGATGCAAAGCATGTATAGTAATGCAAGTATGGAGCAGTGAGTTATATAAGAGTAGGGACTCTAGTAAGAGGTCATGGAAAGTAGGATTAGGAGTAATTTATTTTCTCAAATACATTTATAAGGGAGCAAATTTGTAAAAAAAATTGAAAATTTTAGGGCCTTTGTGTGTCTTAGGATGAGAAACCTATTTAAGTCAAAGTGTTAGTAAGGGTAAAGGGAATATTCTTAATTTTAATAAAAAGGATAAAATAGATGTGTAATGTGTCAAAAAGGAGTCAAAATATAATAAGGAATGAAGATTCATAGAGGAATTTGAGGATTCATTCGAAAGCTTTTATAAATAATTATATCGAAAAGAGTAAATTAGAGGCCATTTCTAAATAAAGTATATCTTTATGGTCTCATTCAGTTTTATATTGTATTATTATTTGTATTTATTCTTTTCTACCATTTATGTTGTTCATAGGTGTAAATTTGTTTATTCATTATTCTTGTCACTAACTACAACTAACAATTTGGCCCACACTAGTGACTTGAAATAGGAATTATTTTTTATTTATTTTAGAGGTGGGGTTTAATAATAGGTGGTTAAAATTAGTATTGTGATAGATGGGTTCAAACCCTCGACCACTATTGAAACTATTTCAATCTTAGTAAAACTTCCTTTACTCTTTCAACGCAATTTATTCAGTTGAACCTATATATATTTTATGCCCTCTTTTTATTAAGGTAAAATGAATGGTTAGTATTATATTTTAGCCTACGAGGGTTATTATATGTTGGTTTATAGATTTTTTTTTTATGGATAATGGTGAGAGTTTTTTTTTAGGTTTAAAATAAATTTACTTATGATTTTTAAAACCTTGAGCGTGTATATTTTATGTACATTTGTATTTTTATACTATTAAATAAAAGGGTTTATATTCTTATTTCATTTGTGCACTTAGAAACAATTAATGGTAGGGTTAAAATGTTTTTTTTTTAATTATAAATTTTTTATATGAATGTGATGTTTAATCCCATGCCTATTAATGCACATGATGATCTATTTTTTGATATGGGTGTGCATTTTAAATTTCTACCTGTAAGGAAAAAAAAGGGAGAAATACATGATTTAATTTAAGAATTCTATGATAAATACATGTAGTATGGAAATGAGAAAGGTCTAATTACATTAGTATTATCTTTATTGTCTTATTGAATTATTTGAAAAAATTGACTATATTATTGATGATGACTTGGATACCTCTAATGGACTATTATGGGCAGTTAATCAAATTTGAAATGTATAAAAATAAGTTGATTGTGTTGATGAAGGTAAATAATTGTACTATTAATATATTATTCCTCTTTTTTTAAATTAGTTCCAAAACTCAAGATGACTGTCCTTAAAACTTACAAACTATATAATGGATGGTTATACACATACCTACAAATGAATTCATTTTTCAACATGCACCTAATCAATTTGCATTGATTATCTAAGGAGGTTAAAGTTGTATCTGAATGCTAAAATATAAATTTTTCTATTATTCATATACTTAATGTTTTATTTCTAAATTAAATTTTATGTACAACAATATTTATTATATATATGTACACTTAAATCATTAAATATTATGAGTTTAACATATTACAACAATAAATGCAAACTAATAAGTATTTTAATATTGAAGAAAGTGTATGATGGTTCATATATTTTACTGTGGGTTAAACATCTTAAATTTTTTGATGAAATATGCCAAGCAATCTTATGTGCATACTCTTGATATATCCTTGTCAAAGTTGACAATGCACTTGAAAAAATGTGTAAGAGATGAATTGTCTTAATTTATTTAAATCTATTATTCTACACAAATATGTCAAGCATTGATCCCATGTCGCAATGGGTATGTATGGTATCAATTTCATGGGCATGGCATTAAAAAAAATATTCAGTGGGGACTATTCATTTCACCTAAGATATTGAATCCTAAGTTCATTTGTATTTCACAAATGACTAGTTTTATTGTACTTGTTTGAGTATTAAATATAGTTCAAAGTTTGTGTTTAGGAAAAAACTATTAATCACATTGGATCCATTTTTTCTATTTATTTTATCATTTTTATGTAAATAAATGTAATGAATTTAGGTATGAATCAAGTGTACTTGGAAAATTTTTAATAGTACCATGTAATAAAAAATGAGTCTATATGTTAATAGGATTTGAGATAATTTTGCAATCTTTAGTTTTGGGTCATTAAATAATTATTGTAAGACTAAATGAAATTGATAAATTTAGATGAAAAGTAGTGCATTTATAAAAATAAAAATATTCTTATGTGGAATTAAATGATCTCTCATTTTTCTTTTGGTTTGGATTCATCTATTCATTGTAAAAATGCTCTTGATAAATATATTTTAAACCTATAGACTTAAATAGATGTGCATATGTTTAAGTGGAAACTTAATGATCTTAATAACTCTTAGATAATTTTATTATGAAATAAAATTTTCTATGTTTCAACATATTACTAAATATTTATTGGGAAGGCAATAAGAATTATTTGAATAATACTAATAAGGGAACTAGATCCCAATAAAATTAATGTCCTAAAGTTTTATCTTATTGAAATAATGGTGTTTGAAATAAACATCAATCTAAATTAATATTTAAAAATACAAAGTTTCCTTGTATGATTAAATATATCTAAAAATAGAATGGATACAATAATACTTAAAATAAACATGACCTTTATTAAAAGGTTCATTGGAGATCTTAATGAAAATATGTTGTCCTTTTAGGTCCACTCACTAAATTTATTAAAAGGAAAATATTTTTGATGTAAATTTGGATTCAACTAAGAAATAGTGTGTAAAATTTGAATTATGAATTGAAACTAAATATGTAAACTTACCTTAAGGCAATCAAACTAAATAAGACTAATCTCGTAAGATCAATTCAAAATTAAAATGTTAGATACAAATGATATCCTTTTAGTATAACCAAATAAATAAAATACCAAATGTTAATATATATGTATATATATGATTCATGGTATAAGGATAATAATGAAATATTATAAATTCTCATGACTTAATATAATTCTAAAGTTTCATTATTGATGAAACCCTAGTATTTCTAATGTAGCCTTACCTTCTAGGCTTTTGGAAACAAAACTGTGAAAATAATTTAGTAATAATAAGGTTAAAAATTATTAAGTATAGGGTGTATGAACTCATATAGCCCATGTTAGGTTATATGGTGTCATACACTAAAATCCATGACTTCATAAAGGCACACTTCAACTCAAAGTTCCATTTTTAAAACTAAGATGTTAAAGTTAGGGGAAATCTATTTAACTGTTTACCTCATATGATGGGATCACATTGAAATAAATGCAATATCATATGGTAAGGTTAAATTCATAACCTAAATCAGTTAGAAAACATTATAAATTGAGTTGTGTCATGGTCACAAATAATTAAAAGTGCCAATTAAATAGAATGAGAGTATTTGTGCCACTTGAGTAAATAGTATAGATAGCAATATTGTCCATCCTATTCAAATTAAATACTAAAGGATCAATCAACATAAATATGATGTGGCATAAAATTTATGAATATGATCACATTAAAATAATTAATTATGTTAAGTGTGTAGAATTAACTAATTTGAATGTTAATGACAACAAGGTTAATTTGTGTATCAAGAAAAAATGGATTCATTAGTATATAAAAAAAATTAAAAAATTTGTAATCCCATTTTTTGGGTCTTTAAAATGGTGTGTATTTTGATAAGTGTGGTTAACTTATGGAATACATAACCTTTAATTTAATCATTTTATAATCTATAGGTTTTATGTTGTAGGATTAGTCAACCTAGTTAGATTATGGTGATGTTATAGCCTAATTATGGTATATATAGAAAGTATTATTGGGATATAAATAATCAAATACGTCAAATTATATTCTTATTATAAAGATTATGTAGGTTTCCCATTGAAATAGAATAATCCTATATATCAACATTTTTCTTAATATTTTAATTATATTATGTAAATCTTATATCTAATGCTCTTTATTTCATTTTTTTTATTATTATAATTTTTTACATCATATATTTGTATCTATTATTTTAAATATTCTTTTTATATAACAAATTAGTTTCAATTTGCACTTATGACGTAAGACCACATTCTTATATTTTGAATTAAATATTTCAACACTTAATTGTAATTTAAAATTACATAAAGTACCTAAGATCAAACTATTTACCTTTTAGCTAAAACATCGTACAACCTAATGATTTTTTAATGTAATTTCCATGTTAGAAAACATTATTTCACATGTGAATTTTTATGTTTATTACCCTATAAGTTTTAGAGTAAGGTAAAAATAGGTTTTGAAGGGACCCCAAAACCCAATACAGTTCAAGAAAGATAAAGCATTACAAACCACCAGGAAAAACAAACCCACTGAAAAACAGTAACTAAACCAGGTTTTACATGGACCTGAAACCAGGTTTTATTACCCTATAAGTTAAGTTATTATGTTGAGATTACCACATTTTCAAAAAATAGATACACATTTTTATTTTATTTTCTCCATCAAATGTTTTTTTGGTATTACCATGAGGATGTATGAAATCATTTTCAAACCATTGAAAGTTTCTATATCAACCAAACAATTCCTAATTAATACCAATCACATATTTAAATAGATAAATACACATAAAAAATATAATATAATGTAAACTAAATGAAAAGGGAACATTTTTATGTCTCTACACTCATGGTTGTAATAATTGAGAGATAAAAATGACTTACAAATAATTAGATGAGACAAAACTATTGTTAAAGGGAAAATATAAAATAGTTAGATTATATTCATCATTTCTCCTCTCTATTCAAAAAATATGTAAAAAGTGGTCCTTCTAGATTATGATTATTACAACACATATGAACTAAAAAATAATTAATATAATGATTATTCAGGAAGATTTATTTGAAATAAATTAAAATGTATAATTAAAAACCAAAAAAAAATATAAAAATGCATATAGAAGACTTCAATTATTTATCACAAAATAAAACACATTTTGAGATAAAATTTAAAAATAAAAAATTAATCAAATAACTATTCAATAAAAAAAATAGACCACAATGTTTAAAAGTTTAAAAGAAAGAGCATAAAATATAAGATAAAGTTAGTTAGCAACCAAAATCCCCTCTTGAATATTTTTTCTTAGTGGGCCTGGTGTTATTTCATTATCTTATATTGTAAAAGTTATATATATATATATATATATATATATATATATATATATATATATATAGAAATGAAGAATGATGTGTTATGGTATGTTTACTATTAAGATATGCCATTCATATATTATCTGAACACAAAAGTGCAATTAAATAATGGTGGCTAAGATAGCATGGATACCACCTTTCATATTTTAATATCATTTGAAAAGTGATTTAAAAACCATGCTCATGAGTTAAATTTAATATTTTTATGCATGCATTGTCTATTGATTTCATATCAATTTTGTTATGCTTTTCACAATTTGGGTTTTTTTGGATGTTTATTACCATTGTAGAAAAGGAGAGATAAAATGCAGATAAGATATTAAGGTAAAATGATAATTTTGAGAGTAGGTAATATAACATACATCTAATCTTTTAGCCTCCTAAGTATCATATGGCACGTAGATAAAAAGAAGCATTCTAAAAGTAGGTAATATAACATACCCATAATTTTGTATTCTCATGAATATGATATAAGAAATATATATGCAATATATAAGGACTAAGTTACATGGTTCACCGAAGAAGGAGAATAACCTTGACAACATCACAAAGGTACTTTATTATGTTTTAGTATTAAATTTAGGATTTTAAATTTGTATTGCTTTTAATTGTATGTATCTCCATCAATAGCTACTACAAAAAATCATTTGTATTGTTAAACCTGTTAATTTTTTTATAATTATTTTCACATTATTTTATAGTGTTTTTTAAAATTTAAAATTTATAATGGCCTTATTTTATTAATTTAGTTAATTTTATTTTTATTTAATGTAATAAATGTCAATTTTATTTTTGTTATATGTTTGTTTTATATAATATAATGGTTTTTTTAATGTTTTAAATAGTTTTTATTTAAGTTTATTATAATTAATTTATCATTCTTAAATTTTATTATGTTAATTAATTTATGTATGAATTTTTACTATTTTATATTAATTTATTATTTTCAACTATGTAAATGTATTTTTTTAAATTTCCTTTAAACATATAATATTAATTTTAAATAGTTTACAATTGTATGTAATATTCACAATTTTTATTAACAATTACATCTTTTTCTAAATAATTTCAGACCTCAATCAACAATTATAATATATTTTTATAAATCTATATAGTTAGTAATAATGAATAATTTAGTGATTCTCCCAATTAGTTATTGTTGGTATATATAATAGCATGATTTTTTTTACATTTTATTTATTTATGAAATTATTTATCCTAAATAATTTCATATTACTTGGATTGGTTTATATTTACATCAAAAAATTTATGTTTCTTTCAACTATTAGCCTATACTTATTATATATGTTTTTTCATGCTTTTTACAATTTGGATAGGATTCCAAACGTGAAGAAGTGGAACATTTTTTGATATTATTGATGTGTGTGGCCTTGAAGTCTTTTTTTATCCTCTCAAAACTATGGCATTCTAATAATTTCTATTCTTTAGCTAGGGCTTATCACCTTTGTGGCATATTTATTTAAGTAAATATCCTTATAGTAAAGTGCAATGGTGGCCTATCTCTTCACATCATTATACCTAAATATTTATTTTTTTGAAACTCTCATGACACTTAACATTATTTGATAAGTATTTCATTAACTTGGTGCATTTTTTTTTGTAAAATTCCATGCTAACTATATGCCTAATTTTTAGTCTTCATAACTTCTTTAGTCACACATAATCATTCAATAACACTAAGAGACTCTACAGTCTTGCACTTCATACTAAAACTTTCACAATTTTTTTCATCTATGTGTATCATTAAGTTTCATCTATAAATTATTTGATTCCATGATACACCTTGAGGTGCTTGTTCTTACCTTAGCATTACACACCATAGCATAATCCTCTCACATAGGATCCATTTTGTTCTTTGGTTCTTCACATGCTATTTGTATTCATATATTTTCAGGACTATTACACATCAAAGTTTTCTCATCATCACTTGGTTTCCGTGTGACACTTGAGATGGCCTACTCCAAAATTATTCCATGTTATATTATCTTTGTAGCATGCCATATGTTGGATAAAATCATTATGTGATCATGAAAGATGGAAAAACTCATAACCATCTCTCTAATATCATTTTATAGTTGTAATTTTCATATTATTTTGTATATATATGTATTATATCACTATGGTGAACATATATAAATATTACATTCAATATACACCATATATTAAACTACTTTTTAATCTATACATCTATCTATCATAGAGTCAAGAGATCACCCCACATAAATTATAAGATTTCTTGGATTTTCTCTAAAGTTCAAACATATATGTTACATATTCTTTATATTAATCTATGATTTAAATTATTATGGATTCCAATTATGATAAAATACCCTACCCTTTTAGCCTTAATATATAATTGTACAAATATGTAATTCCATGTTTTATATTTTGAGTAGAGTTACATTTTCACATAGTAGTATTTTACTTATTTTGAAAGCGTCTATATAAATCATCAGGATAATAATTAATTTAATATTATACTACCCATTACTTATCTCCAAGTGTGTAGGGTCCATTTCATAATTGGTCATAGGCACCATCATGAAAATCAAATATAGTTCAATTTATGTCAAAAAAATTCTTATCACATACTCAGATTTAAAAAGGATAAAGATAGAATGTGATAATGGTAAAATATACTTGGTATCACAAAATATATTGAATATATCAAAATGCTTCATCTGGGAAAAATAAATCAATAATGATGTCCCATACACATTTATTTTTAATAGGAGAAAATAAGCTTAGGGAGGGGTAAATGAATATGCTCTCTTAAGTATAGTGAGAGGTAAGTTTTTTTTATACTTGTGTTTAATTTTATTGATTTAAATTTGTAATTAAATTTTTAATTTTAAAATAAAATTATGACTTATTCTATTATAACTCAAATATTGGTGATCCTATGAACTTGAACATATTAGGAATATGTCATCATCCCTATAGGGAATGAGAGTTTATCATAAAATGAGGGATTACTTATGTCATTTAATTTTAAATGTGCATTAATAAAAAGTATATGTTTCATATTAACTTACACAAAATATCAAAATATGGATGCAAATGATATTTCATGTCATGTTCAACATGACCCCTTTAGAGATAGTATGGTCATGCATGCTCCTAGGTTATTAAATGATATTTTTTAAGATTTATTATTTTTTAAATGGGTGTCCTTATGGATACTATATATGATGTTAATTACCTAAATGAGATATTTTTTGACTTTCCAAGTAAAAGAGGAAATATTTTGATGAAAAAATAAGTTATAAACATTTATATAAAATTAAGAAATATAAAGTTTCAAAAACAAAATCAATACTCCATGAGATTACACATTTGGAATTAAGAGAAGAGACAAGTTTTTTTTTGTTACACTTAACCTGATGATTATGGATAAAACCATTCATTATCTTAACTCAAACAAAATGGGTGTTGAAAATTATAGTTAAAAATTCACAAAATAATGTTATTGGAATGGAATCCACCTTAAACACTAACAAATATGGATTAATTAACTTCAATTATTATTGAAAAATATATGATATAATTTTAAATATTCAATTAACTAATATATTTTTCATGTGAATCAATATAAAACCTACATGTTTGTTGTGTTTGATAATAAAGATAGTGGTGTACTAATATCATGGGCTATTGTACACAACTAAAAAAATAATATCCAAAAATGGTTGTAAAACATATATGATTAGGGTCAAAAACATTGACATGATTGTAATGTGGTTACATTCATGAGATATTGTGACATTATAGTTGAGTTGGAAGAATTAAGGCAAATGTATTTTCATATTACGATTATATCATCCTTTATTATTCTTAGGCCAATAAATTGACCATCTGTGTTATTTTTTAAGGAATTTTTTGTTGTATTATTTTCTAAGGTAAAACATCAAATACATTAAATTAATATGGAAAACAATAATGTTACCTCACAAAGTGAAATATGCCACAATAGAAAGGCAAGCGTTGACAAGTGGGGAAACTATAAAATGGAGAAAAACCCTCTAATGATATTAGAATCCTTAAAAACAAATATATCCAAATAAAATAACAACAAGAAGTTAAGATAAAGAGATGAGAGTGGCCTTAAGCCAAAAATTATCATAAGAAAGAAAGAGAAAGTAAATAAGTGACTAGATGAAAATATAGGAAGAGAGGTGTCTTTAAATAAATCAAGAATAATGATGAATGGGTTACAATAATCCTATCATAAAATTACAAGGCATCCTTCATGTGTACCATGTGTCATATTCCAAAGAGGGGGGAAGTGTGTGACACATAGGGGGAGAATTTACTTGTGCATGTTACTCCCAAATCCTATAAGTGGATAAGAAAGGTGATACACATATTATAAATGTGGGATAAATTAAATTTATAAATATAATAAATGTACACATTAAAGAGACTTAGGATAAGCCTAGACTACTCTGAAGGACACAAATAATGATAATCTACAACACTCTTATTCTATACTAATTTGAGTTTTAAAAAATGGACAAAACCTTTTAAAAATAAAGAAGGGAGCTAAAATTACATAATGTTCCACCCTAATAAATATTCCTTCAAGATAAATTAAAGTAGATTGAAAACTAAAAAATAATATAAAGTGTCACCAAAATTTGAAATTATGAAGGTGTTACAATTAATAATAGCCAATAAGGCTCTTTATAAAATATGGTCAATCGACAAAGGAACATAGACTAACATAAAAGAGAAATGATCCACTAAAATTTATAAGTAAACAATTTAACACTAATATTTTAAGTTAAGTAAACAACATGTCATAAAAATATAATCTACATAAAATTAATGCAATAAAAACATATGTAATAAAGTAAAATTGAGCTAAAGACAATTTTCATCACAAAGTGTGAAATTCTACACCAAAAGAAGTTAGTAAAAATAAAACTCTATCAAAGAATATTTCTTTTGCAACAAAAAATAGGGAATGCATAGTAATATGAGTATATCAAAATGGATCCACTTATTCTTAAGTACCTTATTCTTAAAAATTTTACACTAGCCACCCATAATCAAAATGATTTATTTAGATTTTTATGATTATGGAAGATAAATGTTCCCAACTCAAGTCATCATGATTACATCCTTTTACAACATGAATTTAACTTGTTATTCATTTGTAGGACTCAAGAATATTACTTCAATAGACATTTTTTTTAATTTTATTTAATTATAGGAAATAATTGATCTCATTGGACATGCCCTCTTGAATTTATAGAAGGTTTAATTAAATTTGAGGGAATATATGAGTGATTTTTGAGATATAATGCACTGAAAAATATCATAATGATCTTTGGTTTTTTCATAATATATATGGGTAACATTATATGCTTATGATTGTGTTGAGCATTAAATTCATTATTGATGATGTAATGACTATTAGGTAGAGAATTTAGTAAAAAATTAACACATCCTATATTATCTAAATGCAACTATAAGTTTCATTATATTAAAAAAAGTGGCATAGTTCATTTAGACAAATACAAAAAAGATTTTTTTTATTATTACAATTAGAAAGTAGAAATGTATACAAATGGTGACAAAAGTGGGGTGGAATGTATCCAAATAATTTTCAATGGGATTATTATTTTATTAAAAAAACTTATATCATTTGCATTTAATTATTATATCACCCACCATTTCAATATGGACAAAGAGTCGGGGAAAAAAATAATGCAAAAATATTTACTAAGATGAATAGGAAAATATTAATTAAGTTGAAAAATAAAACTTCACTATAAAAATTCCTTGAGTTAAGGCCATCTACAAGGGTGAATAAAATGTTAAAGTAACCTAAAAATAATTTTAAAATGTGAGACTTCAACATCTTAGGAGATTCAACTTTTTTGGTTTAGCAAAAAATTATTTAAGAGTGGAGTTGAATGGTTCCATCCAACATTAGAATAATACCAATATCAATTTTTAAATAAATGCAATATGGATTTACTATTTAGTTTAATGCTCTATAATCATATTCTAATCACTTCATTTGTTGAATGTGTACTTGAGGTCACTTTAACCTTATTATGGCACTTATCCCATATTAGGGGATATTTTGATCCACTTTTAGTCCCATAGTAGCTAAAAATATCACCCAGGCCTATAGAACACCAAATGAGACCCATAATGGCATAATTCATAAGTGATTTAAGCCCTTATACCATTTAAAAAGGTAATTTAAATCTCCTTAAGAGGATAAGGGTTTTTGTAGACATGTTATTAAGTCACCCTCCCAAGTCATTTTCATGAGAACACTATATAAACACTAATTTCACACTCTTATTCACTAGGTGGATATTGTCACAAATAAGCACAGAAAAAGTA
This sequence comes from Torreya grandis, assembly GCA_037957365.1. NCBI lineage: Eukaryota > Viridiplantae > Streptophyta > Pinopsida > Cupressales > Taxaceae > Torreya > Torreya grandis. The sequence continues at coordinate 1,130,282 of JARHVA010004428.1, read as the reverse complement.
CCACTTCTCATTAATATAGTGATCCTAACTCTTATAATATTACATCAACTTATCCCATAAATTCAATAATCTATCCCTAACATAGGTATTCATATCTCAAGTGGCCTCCAAGGAATCCTCTCATGCATTGACACTCAAACATTATAGAATTTACTTACACTTACACCAAGCACTTAGGTGGCAAAAATGCATTGGGCTTGATCCCTCCTCAGAGTATTGGTATGTAGGTAATGTTCACATATAAGGGTGTGGATAACATGTTCAATAAATTAGACCCACTAACCCCTTTTTCTCATGGTGTTCATTTAAACCCTTACAAGCATGAAAACCTAGGGTTTTTAGAGAAAAATAAAGATACAAGAAAAAGAATTGATTGCACAAACTTGAAACTTGGACCAGAACTATAATAGGACCTGATCTAAAAAACCTATAAATCATTTTAAAATATTACATTAACACCACTTTTAGGACACTATGAAAACATGGCGTTACTATCCATACTAGGTGTTACTATATAGTGAGCAAAAAAACACCAAAATCATGTTGATGATACTTTAAACTACCTATATTTTAGCTTTTAGAACCCAAATCATCTATGATATTTTTTAGTTAAGTCTATATTCAACCTATTTATTATTATTTTTAGAAATTAAAACAAGGTCAAAGGTCATAAATAATAGAACTTATTTATTACATATTTATTTCACTGATCTAGACATGTCATCCCTTTAACCAAATATAGGAATTACACATGTAATAACCCTAAAATCTTAAAATATTTGGTGCACCCATATTACTTTAAATATTTTTTAAAACCCTAGATTTCATTAATCCAAATTTTGTGTAATAAATTTAGGGCTACTTCTAATTTTTTGATTTAATTTAGACAACCTAGCTAATTAAAATAAAATTTAAATTAGGGTTTCAATTTATTTTACATCTAATTTAAATTGTTACAAAGAAACCCTAGATTCAAAAACCATAACCCTACACACAATTAAAGTTTGTATTCTTTTCTATTTACACTTAGATTTTATTTCCAAAACTTAGATTTTAGATTCACATATCTTCTAATTCATATCATCATGATAATAATGATAGAAGAAATAAATTATTTTTTTCAAAGTTTCATACTTTCATTTGCATGCTTATTCCCTTTAATTTAGAATAAACTAAGAAAATAAATCAATACATGTATAGATGATGCTTATTATTAAATACAATAATCATCATATTCCATAACATGTTATCTTTCTTATATGTGCAAAATAATTAAGAAATTATTCTTTAATCACATATACATATGCATACATGATGTTTCAAATCAACTAAAATATCTTTCATGTTTCATTCTTTCCATAGCATGTTATCTTTTTTCTATGTGCAAAATAATTAAGACATTATTCTTTAATCACATAGACATATGCATATATGATGTCTTAAATCAACTCAAATATCTTTCATGTTCTATTCTTTCCATAGCATGTTATCTTTCTCCTATGTGGAATCCAATTAACAAGAAAACCTATACACACATAGAGGATTTAGCACATAAGGTAACAACTATGTTTCAATTTTCAATTACATATCTTATGTACATGAAATAATATTTTTCTCTTCCTCATCTCTGTGAGGGTGATATCTATTTTCCCTCTAACCAAGTCCAAGCTATCATTCCTCCATGAGATTAAGAAGTTTATAACACTATTACTAATTCCCATACATATCATATTCATACATCTTCCCTATAGGGTGTGTGCCTACATGTTCAATTATAAATAATTAGGGTTTTCACTTGTGAGACTTTACATGATCAAATTATTATAGGTTTATAAAATTAGAATAAAATATTACATGAAAATATTACAACTTTGGAAAATAAATTTACAAGATAAATGCCTCTAGGGCAAAATAGTGTAAATCATGTTTATACATATTCAATTTGTCAATTTGTGGAAAATAATGTTACATATTATAACATGACATAAAAATAAAGTACATCTTTAGTGAGATACTCAAGGACATGATTAAAGGTAAGTTAATCAACCTACATCCTCTACACCCAATGAGGAGATCCAAATTTTTTTATGCATATCATAAAATGCATGGGCACCACACAGATTCCTATTTAGCATTGAAAAGGAAAATACAACAAATAATGGATACAGATGACTCACACAATAACACATCATCCCCACAACATATAATTGCACATATATTAATTCAAAAAGGGTCACATTATGAAATAGTATAAAAATGGTTGCTAAAGCATAACTCAGAACAAAAAAAGGTTTAAAAAGTACAATCGAATCAAGAAATAGTAAAAAAGCATAGATAAATCAAGCAAAGCTACCCCCACAAAAGGAGGATCAAAATTTAGTATGGTATGGATTTGATCAAAAATATCTACAATAATATGATTATCATGGTCAAGTTTTGGGCAAATAGGCCTAAGACATCACTTTCCTATTCTATCATTTTATAATATTGGTCAACAAGGTTTGGGGTTTATTGAAGATCCTAAGGCACATCAGTCACAAATATAGTTTATCAAGGCAAAGAATTCTGATACATAGGAAATATTATAAAAAGAGTAAGAACTTCATTTACAATTTCAAAATTATTCTCAACCAACAAGCATCCTCAAAACATGTTTTATATCAAAGGAACTTCCACAACATAGCATATCTATGATAAACATAGTTTGAAAGAGTAAAATCATAATCAATATGCCAAAGAATAATTTAGAAAGGTCAAATCCATAATATGAGGTAGTTCCCTCTAGCACACAAGGTTATTATGATTCCAATGTGGAATATTAAATGATTCTGATGATGAACAATACTCAGATTTATACTGTAATAACATTAAACTAAAACATAGAAATCACACTAGAAGAGAGATTACCATTCCTATTTTTTACATAGGCCACAATTATATCACGTCTCTCATGAGACTCATTAGTTATTATGGTTCCTACCTTTGTGCATACTTCATTCTCTCTCTCTCTCTCTCTCTCTCTCTCTCTCTCTCTCTCTCTCTCTCTCTCTCTCTCTCTCTCTCTCTCTCTCTCTCTCTCTCTCTCTCTCTCTCTCTCTCTCTCTCTCTCTCTCTCTCTCCATAGTTTATTTTATTCTGCTTGTAAATAGCTTATACTTAGAAAACACAAAAACATTGTAACATGTCAAAATACAAAAAAAATCAAATATTTCAAAAACATACATTTTATAGATTGTATGCATTATTATGTTAACAATTCTACTATCCAAATATTTCATATTGATAGTGATCCTAGTATAGTTAGTTTTATCATGAACATATGCTTAACTTGTTCTTGTCGAGTGCTTGTAGATTCCAAATAGGACTCTAATCTCATACACTAATCTAGATCAATTATCATCTACCTATTAGGGTCATTTACACTAATCCATGTTTATATATTGATACATTTGACCACTCGGGGGCATGTCCTAGATAATTGATATGACCAAGTTTTATTTTACATACTATACATTATAGTTTATACATTGACTTATCTTGATATTGATCATTGATCCTCATTGTGCATATTTCACCAGCTATCACTAGTTATACTCAGTATATATGCACCTTGGCATCTACATAGATTTGTATTACATAGTTATAAATGATTTCATTTCTAGTTCATAGATTAGACTTGATTGTGTTTACTATGCTTCTTCAATCTTTGAGGTAATTTTAATATATGATTATTCCTTGTCTTATATGCCACTTATCTATTTATATGCCTTGGACATGTGGCCATGTCCCTTATGTGTTATATTTCATGCTTCTATATGCAGACATTTAAAACTATCCTTTTATGTGGTTCTATGTTAAACTGATTATTATTTGCATATATAGACATTTGAACATGTCCTTGTATGTATTTATTATTATATTTAGTGACATGTGCCCATGTCCCTTATATTGTGGCCCCTTAGCCTACCTTTTACATTCGTCATGTGTTTTTATGTTTTCTTATTTGTATGATTATACACCATGACACTTGTATTTTCCTATTACACACACACACACACACACACACACACACATTATTTTTTGATGCCATGAGGGATCTCATGCATCTACCTATCCTACTTGGGAGACTTTATGGACATCATGCCCCATCACCTAGGTAGTTACTTAGAATGTACTACTATATACGTTACATACATCTATATTGACACCTTTACATAATGCCAGATTATAACCTACATCTTACATTTCCTACTTATGCTCAGATACATTTAAATTTTGATTTTATTTTATACATTATATTGGAATACCATGCTCTAACTAACACATTTTGTAGAGCTACTTATTTAGAGAATAGTTATTCCACAAAATTTTCAACTACCCTCAAAATAGGGGGTATTTATGGGGGTTGTCATAGAGATCAAGATCCTATTTTTGATTTTCATAGATACATTTTAGCACATAGGCTGAGTTATAGAGATTAGACTCAGGGTAGATAAAGAATAGAATAGAGGTTCAACATTCAATTTAGGCCATACAAAGATCATACTAAGTAGTCATTAATGCCTAGATTGAGTCACTAGTGCCATAGGGTGCTATTATACACTATAAGGTAATATTATCTTGTAGCTCTAACTTCAAAACAATCCAAATCATGTAGACTATTACACTAGGTAAAGTATAGATTTGCATAGATATAATCATAGGTTTGGTAGTTATGTTCAAATTTATCTAAAATTTAGTCATTTTAATTCATATTCATAATAGTTACTCATATTTGGGGCCATCATACACAACATGATCACTAATACATTTAAATCAATTACATAGATTTAACTATTACATACTTGATTCAGATTAAGTATACTCATATACCAGATTGGGGGTATGTGTATGACACATTGGTTTCCATATACTCAACTTTAGACAGGTTGATCAGATGGAATGACACACTCCATATCATTATCTACATTCTATACACTTGATATCACATTCCAAGTTGTCACTAGATTCATGTCTTACTCCATCTATAGTGGTTCACATTCTCAAGTGGCCCAAAGCCACCTAATATACCCAAGTGGATGTGGAGCTGAATACATAGTTAGATTACTTAGATATTTTCAACACTTTGTGCAATAAAGTTACAAATGCATATAATTCACCAAGGGGAAATGATGGAGTCATGGCCTACTTGAGTTCTTGAGCCACCTACGTGAGAGGGTTTAACACACTTACAATATTATTCAAGCTATTCACAAAGATCAAAATCCACCAAGTAAGGGTGGGCAATGATGGATTCAAAACTAGATTGAGTTCTTGAGCCACCCATATGAGGATTGAGAAAGGTATCAACTCAGTCCAATTTATTCAATGATATGATCACTATGTGTACTCACACACATAATTTTTAACTAGGTTCATGTAATGGTTTACATACCCAACTAGGTGTATTTATTCATTTCCTCTCTCTTTACTCAGCTTTACTTTGTTACTTTATTTTAGCATAGTCTTTTTATTTTGATAATATCTTAAGTAAGGACTTATTTTTGCATGTTTTATTACAAGTCATTACTTTGGATCATGTTTCACATATGCAGACCTAGATTCACATACTCAAACTCAGCTACATGGACTTCACTTCTAAGGTAAGTCTAGGTATGCTTATTTTTCCTTTATACTAGTCATTTCACTTTGTTACATTTCTATAATAAATGGGGGGAATGTAATCATATAAAAAAGACTTTTCATTCCTTAGATGTCCACTTGAGGTTATGTTACCCTTAGTATAGAACATGGTCCATATTAGGGGCCCTTTTGATCCATTTTTAGTCACATAATAGCTACAAATAGCACCTAGGCCTATAGAATACCACATGAGACCCACAATGGAAAAATTCATAAGTCATTTAGGCCCTTGTGCCATCTAAAAAGGTAATTTAAATATCCTTAAGAAGAATAAGGTTGGCCTAGACCTTTTACTAAATCACCCCCCAAAGTCATTTTCATGAGAACACTATATAAACACTACTCTCACACTCTTACTCCCTAGGTGGATATTGTCACAAAAAATCAAACAAAAGTATCACTTCATATTGAAAGAAAACTCCTAATTATTTCAATATTATATTGACTCAACCCATAAATTAAATAATCCATCCTTAGCACAAGTACTTATATTTCAAGTGGCCTTCAAGGCATCCTCTCATCCATTCATTTTCAAGAATTCTAGCATTCACTTGCACTTGCACCAAGCACTTAGGTAGGAGAACTACATCAAGATTGATCCCTCCTTTAAGTATTAGTATGTAGGTAATGTTCTCACATATGGGTGTGGATCACATGTCTAACACATCAGACCCACTAACCCCTTTTTGTCATGGCATTCATTCAAACCCTTATACACATGAAAAACTAGGGGTTTTATAGTAAAATAAAGCTACAAGAAAAACAATTGATTACACAAATTTAAAATTGGGACCAAAACCTAGAACATGACTTAATCGACAAAACCCAAAAATTATTTGGAAAGAGAACATTAGTGACACTTTGATAACACTAAAAACATGTCACTACTGTCCATATGGGTGCTATTATCCATTGAGCATATGAACACCAAAATCCCATTGACAACACTTTGAACTACCTAAATATCAACTTTCAAAACCTAGATCATCTGTGATAGTTTTCAAATAAGTCTACATTCAATCATATTTATTATTATTTTTAGAAATTTAAACAAGCTCAAAAGTCATAAAAAATCAATACTTAATTATTGCATATTTATTTTACTAATTTAAAAATATCAACCCTTTAACCAAACAAAGTTATTACACATGTAAAAACCCTAAAAGGTTATATCACATATGCCTCCTCATTAGTATGTAATATTGCTTCCCTTCAAGAAAATAATTCATGATGTCTTAGATATTTATAACATTAATTTCAATATGTTTAATTCACTTAAAAATTACAAATGGCCAACTTACCATCAAAGCTCAAAAAATAATATTAGAAAATTAAATATTTTTAACTAATCATGGTAGAATTAAATAAAGACTTATTCATATTTTATATTTTAATGCCATAATAGATTAGATAATTAGCATCTATGAATTAAAAATATATGTAAAAAAATACATGGGTTCATATAAAATTTATTGACCATTTTTACAAAATAAGGTTGACTTTTATCATGGATAAAATATAATAACACCTTAGTATTATCCATGAGAAGGTAGATAACTAGAATATACTTGAAATATGGGTTTTAATTAGTCTAAAATTAAAAAATAAAATTTTATTTATGTTCAATTAAGCAAAAACATTCATGTTTTTTGATATATTTGTTAGATTATTTGAAATCGAGAATTCTAATAGACCTATTTGTAATGAAATGCATTGCATTTAACATTGTCAAAAAATTTGGTATTCATATAACACACTTTAGCTATTTTTGTGAGGAATTTTAAAATTAAAAAAAAAATGTTCAAATGGAAAAAGTGAGCAAAAAAATCGTATTATGAAACTATGATGTCAAAGGATGCAATGGACCTCATAAAAAATTATATATCATTTATACAAATAAAACAACCAATGGATAAAGACACATATGATTTAACCTTCCTATGTTATTTTCCTTTTATTTTAAGCATAACATTGAAAATACTACATGAACATAATATGCCCCTTAATATAGATGTTTCATTATTAATTTTTGAAATCTTGTAATAAGTATTACTCAGAGTGACATAATAGAATTTCTCTCATGCATTAAATCCAACACAAATAATTACATTTGCATATGTATTGTTCTAGTTATGGAATATTTCATGTTTCAAGATTAAATATCTACATGGAAAAAGTGAAAATTATGAATGTTTATTTATTTATTTGGATTTAGGTAATCTAAAATAGTATCAAACTATTTAAATTTAGATTGAATAATATAAACCATTTAACCATATAATTCTGAATGTAACAGATAGATAGATTGCACTTATTATTTATATATATTTCTAAGAGAGGTGGTATTTATATAATATTATGTTTTATGTTTCTCCTTGCCTTTGTATAGTTGTCTGATATGTTCAAAAATGGATATGTGGTTAGTTGAATAAATAAATAGTGTAAAAACATACCAAGAGATTACTAGAAAAATACCAAATGCATGTGGAAACTAGTACTATACAATGATTTCTAGAACTATCCTTATGTAATTTTATTTTCAATTCTACCACATATCATTGAGTGTTTATTTCTATGTGTGTGTGTGTGTGTGTGTGTGGACCTTGATCATGTGCATAAATGTTTTTTTTTTCACCTTTGCATTGAAACCCTAGCTTCACTTTAAACACCTTAATGACCTGTAAAAGTGGGTTATAAATAATTTTGGCCAACCCTAATCATACCCATCTTAGTGGTTGATCATTTCATACATTATGATACTTATAAGAGGGATCAAATTGAACATAGTTCTCCCAATGTTGTATATTTGTGTTTAATAGTCTTACACTAGAATTTAATGTAAATATTTAACTTTTTATACTTGACAATATATAAATTTTGCCTTATGATTATATTCATAGTTTGGATAATGGAATTGTTCCTTTGAGCAATTTTTATATTTTAATGATTTTGGATAATGCATTAAAGGTGAGCAAATAGATATTTAAATGTGTAAGTAGTGACAAAATAAGAGATAGATAGGAATGACCCTAGCCTCGATGTGTATATGTAGGTAACTCTTAGGGTAATTTATATCCATAACTAACATGTGAAACATTTAGGTTGAGCCAATGAAATTATTTTAATTCTAAAAATTATAGTTTGAATATATTTTGATACTTTTTAAGAAGGAATATGATAACATCAAACACTAGAGCATATGTCTTATTGGCATTGTTTAGGAGTAGAAAATAATGATTTTAAATGTGGTGATAGTATGTTGTAGTTGATATATAATTAAGACATAGAATAGGGATATCCTATATTTGAATAACTTCAATTTGGAAAGGCTAAATTTATAGATAGACAAACAAATACGAGAGAATGTAAGAAAGAGTGAAATGTGTATGTACAAGTCATGTATGTCAAGGATAGGTCAACATTGATGTTTCTAAGTGTATAATAAAAAAATTGTGTCTAAAAATTTCCCCATTTTAATCTAGTATTTAAAATAATAGATTATAAGGATTAAATAAATAAATTTGGTACTTATCTATAACCACCTTTATTTTTTATAGTTATGCCAAAAATATCTAGCTTATTCTATGAAACATGTGCAAGAAAACATGTAGAATACAATTTTCACTCATGATAGAAAAATATAAACTAATCTAGATCATTGAAATACTCGATATTCAAAAGAGTCAAGGAATGAATACACCTGTGGGTATGAAAACCAAGTTTCACTTTTAATTCCATAGAGAATATCATGGGATTATTATTCCCCAAGGAGATTCCACTATTAAAACCATGGGTTTAAAATATAAATGCCTAAAACCCATTAGAATTAAATAAATAATAAAATTAAAGGGCCAATAAATCCTTAGCCACACTACTCCAAATATTATCAATTTTTTTTGTGGAACCTAAAAATATGTCCATATGTAAAAATTGTGGAAACTCAACTCATATTAAATGTAAAAATGTGGAACCCTAAATTCAGTTTGTATGTTAAATGGAACTTTGAATGAATCACTATAGATAGATTTTAGATTCAAATTGTTTGTGTAGTACCATATTTCCACATTGATATAAATATAAAAAATATATGCATGAAAAATTTCCATGTCCATAATTTGATCCATATTTATCTCAATGTGATATAAAATTTCATAATATGTATACCAAACTATTTAATTTGATCCATCCAATAGTTTTTCTCAATATGATCCTAGTAATTTGTCCATAAATGTCATAAAATATGTCAATTTTCCCATATGATCTTGAAAAATTACCCATATATAAATTACATATGTGCCAATATATCAATCTATCCTAATATGAATTTAAATTTGTCTCATTTAAAACACATAATTTACTCTAAAATCTCAACCAACTATCTGTCAACTCCTAAATATCTATGACAAGCCCACTAGCATGTCCACCTTTTGAGGTGAGGGATGAATCATGTGAATCACTAATCTCAATAAAAAGAGTTATGTGCACCATATTATATCACAAAAATTATAATTTATTGAATTTTTTCTAACATAGTTAGATATATGTTTACAAAAAACATTTATCATTCACAAATATATGAATAATGTAAACCAAAGCATAAAAGTGTCATATCAAGTGGATATATCAATTATGAATGTATTATTAATAAAATAATAATAATAATAATAATAACAACAACAACAATAATAATGATAATGGCATCTCACATAATATAAGAATTCATAATAGAAATCAATACACTCTACATATAGAAAGTGATAGGCTAACCTTGCACACTCAAATTCATAGGGTTATAATGAGATAATACCAAACAATAATGATTTGGAAATTCATAAAATGGTGTAGATAAATACTTTATTAAGTTGAGATCATTTAATGGGATAAACTATTGGATTTGGATGAGATAACGTAGTAAGATTAAGGACTATGTGTCTATATGGGTGAGATTTTTAATACAAATATCATTTGGTTACTTAAAACTATTATTTCAAGGTAGTGAAATTTATAGCTATAAGGGATATAAGATATCATAATTTCAATCGAACTAGATAAGGTAACTATTGATCGATGGTTTTCTCTCAAATGGGAATAAATATAATTGGATGGCTCTTAGGATTTGATTGACTTCATCAAAATATTCCCATCTTGGAAATTTCATCTAAAAAGTAAATAAAATTGTATGAGGTTAGACCTAAGTATAAAATGATAAAATTAGATTCATATTTTTCTTTCCTTGTGGGATAGTAAGTTAATCTCCATAGCTAGTTAAGATTTGGATAATCTAGTTAGTTTGTCTAGGGCTTTTAATTGACTAATGATAAATTTGGGAAATGGAATCAAATAAAAGACTTATATATGGATCTCTTAGTCTATTCCAATTTAAATAATCTCCAATATAATGGGAGTGGTAATAAGTGGGAGTGTCCCTATCCTATGTCGATACACTTATTTTGAGAGCATCATGTAATGTTCAGAGATTTTAATGAAGTTAAATATTCATAGTTTTTTTTTTGTTTTATAATTGTTTTATGTGATTTTTTTTTTTAGATAATGTTTTTAAATGATAAATATTATATGAAGTTAAAATATGTTTCTACTAAGAATGTAAATTATTAGTTTGCTTGTCTTTTTTATTTTTATGTATTTGAATGATGAATTAGTTAAAAGGATAATATTGGAAATAAATACTAAAATATTTTTTTTATTTTCTAAATAAATTAAAAAACTAAAAATTAAATTGATCAAATGTATTTTGTGCTATTTTTTTAATAATTTCATATTTTTAATGTAAAACAGAAAATGAAACTATCTAAATGATTTTCCTCTTTTGGGTTTTCAGATCTCAAATGTATGAAAGGTTTAGAATGAAAATAGTTAAATTCTTTATATTTTATATTTTTTTATATTTATAAATCCATTTTAACAATGAATATATTAAATTTAAAAACTATGATAATTGATTTTGACCTTTTTTGAATGAATACTATGCAACTAAAAGTAAAATTGATCAAAAAAGTGGGGGATGTTTTTGTATTTTCTTATTTTAGATTTATAATGAAGAATATAAAATAGAGAAAAAACTTTATATTAATTAATAGAGAAGGAAACTATAGGGATAATTTATCAATGAAAAATAAGGAACAAAAATTTCCTTTAATAAAATGTAAAATTTCATACAAGCTTTTACCTAGATAACCTCTTCAACATAGAAATTAATAATTACCATTTATTCTAAGAGACTCATGAGTAGAAGAAGAAAGGAAGATATATTAATGATAATTATTTTACAAAATAAATGTAGAATAAATTATCTGAAACATAAATTATGGATACATATAAATTAATAAAATTGAAAGGAATGCAGAAATGTAATAGGTATAAGAGAAATGAATTAATTATGTAGAAGTTTTGATTTTATAAAAAAAATATAATGAACATAGAGTTAATCTTAGAAAAATTCATGAAAATAACCAAACAAATCAATTCCTCCAAGCTATCAAATGATGATGTCAGATTGTAAATTTGTTTGATAAAATTTATAAGTCTATAGATCCTTAGGCAACTACCTGCTTATATTTTGTCAATATTGACCCAAGTGTTATCTTCAATAATATGGATGTGTGAGAATAAAACTAAAAGCAATGAATGGGTAGAAGTGTAGTAGTGTTGTGGATAGCTTAAATAAAATGACAGAAGGTAGATCGTGGCTTCTTGATCTCTTATAAATTATATTTATCTAATGTAATTTATTTAATTTAATAATATTCCAATTTGAAAGAAAACTAAAATAGGTTTGTGTTTATTTTTTAAAATGTTAGAGTATTATTTGTTAATCCTTGAATTTTTCCAAATCTAAATTTCATCCTACATAAGTTTATCTATAGAAAATGGAGCAATTTTGATAATTATTAGTTAAATATAACTAATTGGGAGTTTCCTAGGAATGAATTAGAGTTATATAAGAAAAATATGGAGGATAATTGATTTGATATAAATATAACTTAGTGAACCACAATTGAAAAAAGATTCAAAACATGCATTATGAAATTTGTATGGGTAGTCTCAAAAATGATGGCAAACTATCGCTATATACAAGTGGCAGTTGTGAAACCACCATAATGGTTAATGTAATGGACATAGTGGTTTAAAAAAAAACCAAGGTAATTTAAACAAACTACCAAGGTGGTTACATAAATCACCATGACAGTTTTCTCATGCCCCCTACAAATTCCAAGTTTAAAAGGTATAAGTCTAGTTTTTTGAAAAATTAACACTTAGGGGAGGTTTGGAAAACCAAAAAAAGTAAAGTTAATAAAAAATGGGTCTAATAATAATATTTTTATTTGGATTTCCTCTAAATATTGTCATATTTTTATTAAATGTTTTAAAATAAATTTTTTATGTGTGCATATATATTTCCCCTTAGAGAGGCACCATATCATGAATTGTCTAGGTATTTTTTATAGAGAAGTGTTGCACCTCACTAAAGAGTAATGTTAGGAAACTTACCTTAATTACCTATAAATTCATAAATTCTAACAAAAACATCCTACCACCTAAAACTAGGAAGACGTGAATCAAGTGTAGTATGTTTGCACATCCTATGATGACCTGTAATTATCTTCTTTTTCTCAATAGAATAGAAATCAAATAAGTTCAATCAAATAGATCATATGTATATTTATATAATGAGGTAAGGACCAATGAATTTTATAGATATATTAGAGGTAATATAAAATTCAAATGTTAAGAGGAATGTGTTCCAAAGCCTAAGCCTATGACACAAGGATATAGTTGATATAGCTCTCAATAGACCTCAACAAAAGTAAAAGGTTTTAAAATATGGTTTTAAATATTACATTAAAGTAAATTATTATAAAGGGTTACATAATAAATTAAAGTATTGGTTATAATGGCTGTAAATGGGTAGGTTAAAATAATAATCCAAATTGGGTTTTATGCAACGTAAAGTGATTAATGTCAAGTCTAAATAATATGTTATCTACAATAGCTTATTTGTTATAGGTAAATATTAAATAAGGATACACACACATACATAAAAAATGTAATAAACAAATAATTATCTTATCTACAATTTTTTTGTTTCAAAACATGCCCTAATTTATTTATGAAATCATGAAACCTCTTTTTTGCTTTGGAGTTTGACATTTTATTCTAGTTGGTTGGTACCATTGGCTTACTTGACATGTTTTTATAACATAAAAAGGTTATTGGAGATGCTGAAATTTTAACTTTCATCTATATTTACTATTTTAAACAAGTCTAGGATTGAAATGTTCATTATGTGTACTTGTCTTAAGGAAATTATAGTTAGGACTTCATTGATATAACTTTATATATTTGATTAAATATACTAAGTCTTGGTATATTCTAAAACATGTTTTGAGGTGCACTAAAATTTTACTTTTAGATATTTTACCTTAGATTTGTGAAAATCATTTATATCATGGTTCTTGCACATTTTTCCTTAAATGTTTTGGTCTAATATTACTTCTTCCTGATTCAATTGACTAAGTGATTTCATGGCCTTAGTGTTGGACTTAGTCACGTTTTTTGGACTAAATTGGCTATAGGTTTGGGTGAATGGGATTATTTTATTCTTAATATTGTGTCAATCTCTACATTTGAGTTTAATTAGATAAGTATTTTTATTATTTTATCATTTGGATTAGATATTTTTCTTATAATTGGACTAATTGGACTATAATTTAGAACAAATAGTACTATTCTACTCATCAAGCTTAAGACCATTTAATCCCTTTCTACTCTTTTTCTAATGAAGATGAATAAGTATCTTCATGGTCTAATTTTTAGACTTATTAATTTTCATTTAGGATAGGATAAAGTGGTTGTGAGTCTAAGAAATTGATTATTTCCATTTTTTTTTTCTTTCTATCTTAACTATTCAATAATTATTTGTATTTGAATTTAAAATGGGTTAATGGATATTTTATTTCTCATAGGTTTCAATTTAGTGAAAGGTTACCACATGTCACCTTTTCATTCCTCTATAAACTCCAAATACTTAGTCACTTTATTAATATCTTCCAAGTTCCCACGATGTTGTTGCATGTTTTAATCAATTTTCTCCATGCCCTTTAAAATGTAGAGTTAAATCTCTAGCCTTTTGGATGCCTGACATGAATATCCCTATCATCATCAAAATTAATCTCTTAATCATGATACTTTGATAATTGGGCCTCAACCCTAAATTCCCAATAAAGTGAGATCATTCCATGTGGAGAGATCTCACTTCTTAATGGGGGACTAGGGAAGCTAGTATAATTCAGGCCTATAGTAAAGTCTGAGGTAGGACATGTGTCATGTTATGTGGGCCTTGTTGTAGTTAGTACCTCTTGGATTTTTATCTAGGGTTTATGACCTCCTATATGATGGATATAATCCCATGTAAAATGATCTTACTAAATCCTAACTACCAAATAGATGGCCTAGTTTGAACCCCAATCAAACCTTAGATGACTAAATGATTATCATGTGGCATGGACTGATAGTTAGAGGACACACTAGTAGCCATATGAGAATATCATGAGATTAAATTTGATGGCTATCTTCAAAATCATTAGGCTTTAAAAATGGACTTTGGTTCTTGTAGGTTGGGTTGTTTTGCAAGGCTTCTAGTTCAAATTGGTTGTATGAATAGGCTAATTTTGATTTAGATTTACCATATTTGATGGTTATTTCTTTACTAAATATATCTAGGATTTATATTTTTCTACTTTGGTTTTGTATGTAAATGACCAATGTTTTACTATATGATCTTAAAGACTTCGTTAATTTTCACTTTATAATGGGATAATTTAGCTTTGGCTAAAAGAGGCCTTTATTTTTAATTTTTCTTAGCCATTTGTATTTGAGTATATGAATCCTACTGTATACCTTCTTTATTATATGCATAGAATGACTGAGATGCTTCCACTTATCACTTAATCACTTATCCTAAACTCCTCAAGACTTGGTAAATTTTTAAGAATTGTGAGCTCTTAGACAACTGAGATGATACCAAGTGGCACAATATTAATTAATCATTTCTTTAGGTTGGTTCATGCACATTGATATTTAAGTGAGATCTAAGTTAAATGATATGTTGTCAAGTATCAATATCTCTCTCCCCCACTTCTCTAGGGTGCCTAAAACAAAGAGCCCATCCAAGGATCTTTTAAACGCCCAAGATGATGCCATGTGACATAATCTAATTTCCCCAAACCCCAGAGTGGTTAGTACATTATGAGAAGGTGGTAGACCCTCAAGATGAATAAGATGATGCCATGTGTAAACTTACCACTTCCCCACTCTTTCAATTTAATCAGAATAAATAGCCATATAATAGATCAATAAAGTGCCTGAGATGATACTATGTGTCAAATTTTTATGGCTCCAAAATAATCAAATCACATTGAAGAGAGAATTGGGACCAGTAAGAATTGAGTGGTTATGATATAACCATGTGTTTTAAACTCATTATATTAGAGCCAAGAAAAATTAAAAAGGTCTATGAACCTTGTCCAAGATCTGAATGAACTAAGTACTACCATATGGCATGATATCAATACATAAAAGATATACATGCATCATGGAATAGTGTAAATTATCCACGTAGAAAATATTTATTGAGTTAGATATATGGACCTCCTTTATAGGAGTTTAATTTCAAATTTGATGGTCATCTCAACCTATCAAGGCTATCAACACCTAAGAATTAGACTTTAGGTCTGCTATGATTGGCAAGATCAGATTATGGTTTGTTTCTAGAAACAAAAGGATCACAGGGCATAAAATTCAAAGTAATTCAGGTAGTGGTAGAGATAAATTATGTTTTTTGAAATTTGAGACTAGGTGAATGTCATCAAATACAAATTCTACCTTAATAATGTGTGATTTATGACTGCATAAAATGGGACCAATTGGAAAACCCTTAAAGGATCCTAAAGCCACCCCACTACATAGGTTTCATGTGGAATTTAGTTAGCATGGTACATGGAAATTTTATAAAAGTTAGAATATAACTTGAGTTAGCCTCAATTGGACCCAAATTATTCATCTATCATCATCACCCATTTGTGATATGAGCCTAAGACTCATTAGATAAAAATGACTATATAAGACTAGTTCTTCATTTTAATAAGGGCTGGTTTATTTATATTTAGAGACTAGAATATAGGAACCAAATGTTTTTATTTCATTATTATTTTTTGATTTCCTATTTATTTTCTTTTTCTATGAGTTATATTGTATTAAGATGTTTCTATAATTTTAGATAGAAAGGGTGAATCCTAGATTTTGTTTATTTCATGAAATATTTTAAAACTTAAATGTTGTGAGGCTAATGTTTGTAATTTACAAATTTATATGGTAATTGTGTTCCTCTAACTCATAATCAAGTTTTCCTTAGACTTTAAGCATCATATTTTTTTATGACTATATGGATACTAGTAAGATAGAAGAATGGTTTCATGGGATTTATCTAATTGAATGAATTGAATTTATTTGCATTGAAATATAGGCTCTTTTATCTTTCTTGATATCCTTCATATTTTGATATTTTTTATAACTGATTAGCTTAGTTTTAGACTATCTTGATTTTCAATAAATGCATATAAGTTTTATCTAGATTACATGTTCATCACTGACCCCCTTTAAAGCATTGTTAAATTAAGTATGTCAAATACAAGTTTTGTTCAACAAGGAATTCATTGAGAAATATGAATGAGCTAAATATTTTCTAGTCTAAGTTTCTTTTATGAATATTAGAGTGTAAATTATATAATCCCCTTATATGGAATAACTTGCATCAACTAATTGAGGTATCTAGTTCTCCATGACTTGATAAAAAAAGACCTTGGGGAAGTTAGTATTAATCCTAGTTCCTTTAAAGAGAGTAATAGGGGAATGATGTGAGTAATATTAAATATTTGAGCCTTTAATTCTCCTTATTTTCCTCATAGAGTTAGTGTGCTAAGCCAAATAGACCACCAAAATATTGTCACTAGAAAGAGGGCCCCAATGAAGTATTATTGGATATTATGCTTGATTATGTATAATGTTTTGCATTTTTTAATTATAAAAGAATGTTATAAGTTTATAAAAATTTAAAATAGAGGATTTTTCATAAGGTATAAGTCTGTTGAGGGTGACTTTGAGATATTTCAACTCTTATGACATAGTTGAACTAAGACCGACAAATAAAAATCTAAGCTAAAATAGACTCACTCAAATAATAACTCCCCCACTTATATAGTTACTTTAATTACCAATTTTATTCTCCCTATAAACCTAAAAATGGATAATCCTTATTGGTTATGAGGGTGTAGTTATCATGTGAACATTATAGGACTTTCACATTACTTGCCCAAAATTTTTGAGTTCTTCTCAAGGTATGTTTATGGTGATGTAAAAATAGTGGAAGAAGACATGCAAACCTTTAAGGATGCCTTGATTAGACTTCAATTTTATCATGAATATGTTTCTTTAAATATATTCCATTACACTTTATATGATTTAACATATGTTTGGTATTTAGGTGTCCTGAATGGATCCATTACCTCTTGGGCTAACCTTGAGACTATGTTCGTTAACCATTTTAAGATAATAATAAACCCTACCATACTCTATCATTAGTTCAAAGTTAACCATAAAGAACCCAATGAGCCCATGAGTATTTTCAATACTTAATTTCATTAGTTTTATAAAATGTTGAAGGACCCCTGCATGTAGATAGATCTTGGTATTATACAAACATACTTGAGGTCCCTAGACACCATGACTTTTATGTTCCTTAGGAGGACCCCAATAACTATTACATCTTTTCCCTTTGTCTACAATGAAGTATTTAGTATTGAAAAACATATGGTACTTCAAATATATGGTGTCAGTCCCTTTGCCCACATTACTATAACCTAATGCATACGACCAAATTCTTATGTTCAACTAGGCTCTTATATAGAATACTCATTTAATGAATCCAAATTTAGGGGATATGTACTCAAGTCCAAATCTAGTCTATAATATAATTCCTTTGAACCATATGCAAAATAACCACCCCTATGCTCCTCCAAATCATGTATTTTCATATCTTATGAGTCAACAAATCATTCTAGTTTCTTACAATAACACAATTATCATACCTAGTTCAAGCAGTTATGTTGCCTCTAACAATAACCAATAGGATATCCCTTTGTTTTTGAATAATCAAATGCCTAATAGAAATGCACATAAACATAATTCATCTTGATGCACTTATGTTTCAAATTCTACTACACCAATGGCTATCCCACCATATTAAGAAAATTTAACGAAAGTGCCCCTGTAAACCAGGAGGTAACTAATTTGTAGCAGATGGTCTAGATATTGACCAATGATATAGTCAAATTGCATTGTAAGGTGCCTTAAAAAACCAATCAAACTATGAATAACCCACTTTAAAATTAAAATTAAGACTTTAAGAGGACTAATAGGAAATGAAACACTTGGCCTAATAATGGGAATGTTCATAGTCACCTTGATGACACCAAACAAAATAATAATAGTTCCTCTAATTTATTAAATATGACAGACCTAGCCCCCCCCCCCCCACTTGGTGTAGACTAAAAAATATAGTAAACCATGATGAGATAGATTATTATTAGTTCACATTAGCCTAAAACATATTCCAAAAGGATATGGATAACCTTGATATAGTGCCTATACTAAATAATGAAAAACCAGGTCTGAGTGGAGACAACCCAAGTGTTACAATGATCTTGGAGACCTATGAGTTTCCATTTGAAATTGAAAATGTGTTTGAAGAAAACATAGATGAGGTCTATGATTTTAAATAGTTTCAAAAATGGAAAAACTATCATTTCAAGAGTAAGTTATAGAGTTATTTGACTACCTCTACCCATCTTAACAACATTCAAGTCCCACTTGATGAAAAATCAAGTAATAACCCTACACCCTTCTTATAGGACCTATTGCTTCATATCATCCTAGGAATAGTGTTAGATCCCCCAATATGATAAACCACCAAAACAAAATAAACATGGATATAACATTATTTAAGACCTGAAGAAAAATAAGGCCAACATAATTGCTTCAGATGTTAAACCAAAAGGGTTTGTTGCTAAAATAATTATCTACTCGCAAAATGAAAGAAACTAATAACATAGTTAATACTAATGTTGTTATCTATAAATATAAAAATAAACTCCCCATTTTATGTTAACATGCAATAGTTTTGGAAAAAAATACATAATTATTTGGTGGATTTAGGTGTTTTAGGGAATGTGATGCCTTATGTCATTTACTAGTAATTGGAATTGACACCTACCAAATCTTCTATAAAAGTTATTTAGTTGTAAAAATTAGAGGTTAAGGTTTTTGGTGAGTTGAATCACATCCACATGTATTTGGAATTTGATCCTAGGGTGAATTAGTTTATTGACATCAAATGGTGGATATATTTGAGGCATATGGGATACTTCTCAACTGAGATTGGTATGAGACACTCAATGGGTATATGGCCACCAATTTCTCCCACATGTGGGTTCCATGGTGAGGCATGCCAAATAAAATCAATATTGAGAGGTATCCAATATGGCTCACATGATTATCCAATGCAATAATTCTAATGAGATCCTATTTGATAAATCTAAAGTAGGGGACTATGCACTTGAGAATGAATTAGAAGCTTATGGTAGCTTCTCAATTAACAAGCTAATTATATAAGAATAACCTAAATTTGAAGAGTTGGATTAGTTGTATGAGGAAGATATCCTATATGCACCATAATTAATTTTAGTTCCCATTATTGCCTCAACACATGATAATGTCAAGAAATGTTATTCATGTGATAACAAGGGATGCAAAGGCTTATAGGATGACAACACTAAAATTCTACATAAGTTTACACTAACATCTACTATTTAGGATTAGACTATAAGGTCATTAACAACTAAAGAGAAGGGTATGTCCATGCTATAAGCTAAATAAAATAGGAAAAAGTGAACATAGTGGCATCACCACCTTTCAAAATCCATTATTCTTAGTTGAAGATCATATATGGACTTTGAATTTTAATGAATCCAAGTTAAATAGTGGGTACAGTGCTGGGATAGAACTCATAAACCTAAGAGAGAAATCATATTTGGCATCCTTAGAACTATGTTAACCTACACCATCAAGGTGGATGAGTATGAAGTATTAGTGCATGGCCTCTAGTTCACACTAATCAATAAGGTGAGTAACTTGAAAGTCTTTGGGGATTCAAAAGTTGTGTTCAAGTAAATTATAGGCGACTATGATTGTAATAATAACTATATTTCTAGATACCATAGTAGAGTGTGTTACTTTATTGTGAACTTCACTACATTTTACATCTAGATGTTCCTAAAAGGAAGAATTATATGATTGATGCATTTACAATGACTATAAGTACCCCAAAACCCATTTTTAACTCTATATTGAGGATATTCTTAGTAGAGTTTGTCTTTACTCCTTTTGTTCTAGAAAATTTAGGAAATTACAAGTCTTTAATTATGACCAACATATCATCAACTTTGTCACAAACACCAACATATTTGAGTCCCTGATCATTGATGAAGATGACATGAATAAGATTTAACTAGATAAAGGGGTCATCAAATTGAAAACTAATAACATAGTGAAATTTATGGTGTCATTGGAGAGGCTATTTAACATGGATTATCATGGTAAGAAATATAAAATAGCCCTTACTAAATGAATTAACCATAATTATTATAATATAGGTAATTTATGGGAATCAAAACATGTGATTTTAGTCAAAACTTACACCCATATTAAAAATCAAAGTATTATGTAGGCCTTGAAATAATTTGGTGTCACTATTGCATAGAGTTATAAATATTTGGAGGTATTTGACATCTCCATCATCACACATACTATTCCAGTAAAACTTGGTGTCAAACCATTCTACCAGAGATAAAGACCAATGAATCCATTATTGGAACCTTTAATTTTTAAATAAGTGTAAAAACTACTTTTTGTGAAGATCATCTATCCTATCAGACACTCTACCTAGGTGGCCAATTTGGTACCAATTAGAAACAAAAGTGGATAAATCTAACTCTGTATAGACTTTAAAATTTTTATTAAAAAAAAACATTAGAAAATGATAGCTATCCACTTCCTTCAGTGGATGAAGTCCTATAGATAGTAAATGTATCACAAATTATGTCATTCATGGATTTCTATTCATGATATAATTAGGTGATGGTTAGTTATTAGGATAAAATCAAGACAACATTCGTAGCCAAATGGGGTACATTCACATATAAGAGGATGACATTTGATTGATTGATGTGGGGTACCACCTTATAGTGAGCCATGTACATTTAATTTACATACCTCATTGGTAAATGAATCATTATCTACATGGATAAATTTATTATATTTTCCAAGGACCAATCTAACCATATTAAGGACCTAAGGATGGTTTTGTAAAGGTGCAGAGAGGATGGTATTTATTTGAACCCAAATAAATGCATATTTAGGGTGACTAAAGGAAATTTTATAGTCCACATAATTTATAAACATGGTGTTTATATATACCTATAAAGAGATAAAACAATTCTAAAAATCTTTTTTCTTGGAAACAAGAAAGAGCTGAAGTCATTTTTTGGCAAAATCAACTTCATGAGGAAGTTCATTTCAGGGTCTATAGAGATAGTTAAACCACTAAAGAATATGCTCAATAAGGATAAAAAGAATGAATGGAATTGAGTAAAAAGTTAATTTTATTGATATAAATAAGTCAATTATGAATATAATAGTTCTCATTAGTCTATATTATACACAACCATTTTATATCTACTTCTTCAATTTAGATCATTCATGTGTAGTAGTCCTAATATAGAGAAAAGAAGCTAGAGATTAGAGATGTGCATTATTTATGAGTTACCCACTCAAAAATTTGAAGCTCAAATACTTTACCATTGATAAATAGTATTTTTACTAGATCAAAGTGGTTAGAAAATTTAGACATTACATCCTACATAGCAAAGTATTTAGTATTGTGCCTGATCCAACTATTAAGGCAATGTTGATACAAAATGAGCTAGGTGAGCAATGTGGAAAGTGGATGACCACCATAAAATATTTTAATATAGATATATAGATAATTAATATTGTAATTTTTCATGGGATCAATAATACCATGGCTGATGTGGATCCATAAATTATCTACCAATGGTATACAATACAAAGAATTACAAATAATGATTGGTACTAGAATGTAGTATATTATTTTCTCAATAATGAATATCTAAGTCACCTAAAACTCAATTAGATAATATAATTATGATGAAAAAATATCTTCATAATCAATTCAATCTTATTATACATAATAAACTACAAAGGCATATATTTGAGATGAGTGAATAGAGAAGAAGTAGTTGGAATACTCAGTGATTTCTATGAGAAATATGGGACTGGCCATGGTTCATGGATGCCAAAACTCACTAAATACTCAGAGTAGGATATTATTAGTTACATGTATTCAAGTATTCCCATGATAATATGATAATCTTCCACACTTGTCAAGTGGTTGAACATAAATAACACAATCTAACCATGTCATTGTAGTTGGTTTTTGAAGTCTAAAAAATTTTAAAATTGGTAATCAAATTTATGCTAGCCATCAATTTCAATTCATCCACTAGGCACAAGTTTATCCTAACTATATCTAATTATTTCACCCCATGGAAAGAATCTAAAACATTCAATAATTTCAAAACTAAAGTTGTGATCAACTTTCTTGAGGACCACATTGTCACCAGGTTTGATATTACATTTGTTCTAGTATGTGGTAATGACCCTTCTTTCTCATTTACAAAATAGGCATATGAAAATTACATAATCCTTAAATTTTAATCCAATTATTACCCATAAAGTAATGGGATTATGGAATCAATAGAAAATAATATACTTGATGTAATTAATAAGGTATTGGAAATGAATCCTAGAGATTGGCATATGGTTTTAAAATTTACATTATGTTATGATAGGAGAAAAATTAAGTCTTCTATAGTTACTTACCCATATCATCTAGTGTATGGGCAAGACCTTATCTTTTTCATAAACCTCAGGATCCTAACCTTTTTGTTCAATAAATATTACCTAGAAATAGATAACAAGATAGAGTCTCACTTCCTAAATTTAATTCAATTATAATAAAAGTGTGATGTAACCCTAATGCACTTTATTAGGCATCAAGGAGTTTTCAAACACTGATTTGACAAACAAGCTTAAACCAAAGCCTTTCAGATCTATGATTTGGTCCTTCTTTGGGATAAGGCTCATAAAAAAGGGGGAAAAACATTAATTAGATTCCTTTTGGCTAGGACCCTTCAAAATATCTAAAATCCTAGACAAAAATGCTTTTTACCCAAGGTGTCAAACTTGTGAGGATGTTCCATTGCATGTCAATGAATAATTCGTCAAGCACTAGTTCTATAATTGAATTGGCTTATGGTGATCCTATAAATAGTTCCCTTTTAATTTATTATTTTCCATTCCTTTTTTGTCTCCTTATTTTTTATTTGTTTTAGGTGTGTGTTGCTTGTTTGATTTACTTTCTTTTCCATTGTTAGTATAGATTCATTTTTGTTTCTTTTTATTCTAGACCATCTATTTTTTCCTTATGGTTCCATGTTGGTAAATGAACTAATTAGGAATGAAATTCATGAAGTTAAGTGGCACAAATGGAATTTTGGTGTGTAATTACTATGAGTATTTTTTTGGCATTAGGTTGAGTCTTTAATTTAGTTTTGAGGGCTTTAGTTATTTATGCATGTTTTAAATTAGTTTATGTTTTGGTAATTTTGGATGAGTTATTAGTATATTAAATACATTCTCTCAAATCCTTTCACAAAATTTACTTTAATGATGTTTGAATTTACTTGGATGAAAATGTTACAACTAAAGTTAGAGAGTGAAAAATCTATAATTCTATTTTTTGTTTACCATGGTGGTCCCTAACCTAGGATTGATATGCTCAATAAAAAGAAAAATAAAATGAAAATAAATAAAAATATATTATTTAAAAAATTCCATGTTTGATTGATTCAAGTAACCTGTACCAGGGCTATGGATGCATGGATGCCATTAGAGAAAGGATTTGTGTGGGACTAGAGGCAAATCTTTTAGGGATATAGGCACATGGATGGCATAGGATCAATATCTAGGTATTCATTACAAAGTATAAATCACTAGCTTGGTGATCCTAACTGCAACACCTAGTCCTTGTGTAAATTTTAAAAATAAAATGAATATACTAGCACACATAAGTCAATGAGATTGTCTGATTTGGGGATTTGCAATATTTCCCTCCTTATCTTTGGATGATTGGTTCTATGTTTTAGGCATTGGGATAAACCAATTATTTTTTATTGTAGGTAGTGTACCCATGTCCAAAAATACTCAAGAGTATTTTCTAGTAGAGTCACCATTTATTGTTACTTATAAATGCCCTAATTTATTAATGAAATCATGTAACCTTTTTTTGATATGGAGTTTGTTCTTTTATTCTAATGGGTTGGTAGCCTAAGCTTTATTGACCTATTGTTCTAATTTGAAAAGGTTCATGAAGATGTTTTAGTATGGAATTTAATCTATTTTTACTATTTTAATAAAATCTAGGCTTGAAATGTTCATTATGTGGACTTGGTCTGAGAATATTATAGTATGACTTCATTGTTATAACTTTCCATATGTTCCTAAATATACTAAGTATTGTTTTATTCTAAATCATGTTTTGAGGTGCATTTAAATTTCCCTTTTAGACCATTTAACCTTATATTTGTGTAAATCATCTAACTATCTCATGGTTCTTGTTTATTTTTCCTTAAATAATTTAGTCTAATATTACTTCTTGAGTCGATTGACTGAGTACTTACATGGATTTACTATCAAACTTAGTCATACTATGTAATTTTAGACTAAACTAACTAAAATTTTGAGTTAATGGGACTTATTTTTTTACAATATTAGGTCTAATTTTTCCTTGGTTGGAGTTTAATTGGCTAAGTATTTACATTACTTTATCCTCTAGCTTGGTCACTTTTCTTATAAATGGACTAATTTTACTTAATTTGGAGTAGATAAGACTATTTTAATCATTAATATTGAGTGCATTTGATCCCATTTGTTATCATTTTCTAATTAATATGATTAAGTTTATTCACGGTCCTTTTTATGGACTTAGTCATTTTCATTTAGGTTGGGCTAAAGTGGATGTGAGTCTGAGCAATTGATTATTTCCATTCATTTTTTTATACTTTTTTTATGTCTTGGATATTCAATAACCATTTTTATTTTAATTAAAAAGGGATAAATGGACATTTTATTTCTCATAGGCCATGGTTGAGTGAAAGGTCATCACATGTCACATTATCATTTCCCTGTGAACTCCAAAGACATAGTCACTTTATTAAGATCTTTCAGGTGACCAAGATCTTCCACATGTTCTAATTTAATTTCTTAAATCCATTTAAACTATATATATGAATATCCAACATTATATATGATTATGATGAGGACACCTATCATCATCCAACTTCTTCAATTCATCAAGATGCTTTGATAATTGGGCCTTACCCCTAAGCTCTCAAGAAAGAGATATCATGTCACATGGTGGGATCTCACTTCTTAAGGTCCTAGGGTAATTAGTACACTTTAGGCATATATCAAGGTCTCAAATACATAGTATGATGACATGTGTCATAATCTCAGGGCCTCACTATAGTCAATACCTCTTAGATTTTGATTAAGAGCTTATGACCCCCTAAATGAGTAAGATCATGCCACATGGCATGATTCATTCCATCTTAGCTACCATAAAATGACACAGTTAAAACCCTAATCATTCCCTATATGAATGAATTATTTCCATGTGGCATGAACTAAAATCCATAGGACACACTAACATCCATGTTAGCTTTCCTTGAGCTTAAATTTGATGGTTGTTTGGCTTGTAAAATTTTTCAAAACCTTCAGGATTGAAAATAGACATTGGCTTTTACAAGTTGGGTCACTTTAAAAGGATTATAGATCAAATTAGATATATAAATATGATAATTTAGCTTTATATTTACTATATTAGGTATTTTTTTATTCACTAAATATATTTGGGATTGGTCCTTTTCTACTTTGGTTTTGGATGTAAATGAATAATGTTTTACTATTTGATCTTAAGGAATAATTCAATTTTTATTAAATAATGGGATAATTTGGTTTTGGCTTAAATGGGCCTTTATTTTCACTTTTTCTTAGCTATTTTTATTTGAAAATATAAATCCTAATAATTACCTTATTTTTTACAAGCCTATAATGACCAAGATACTACCACTTGTCACTTAATAAGTTCCCATAGCCTCCTTAGAAATTGGTCAGTTTTTAAGGACTCACAAGATCCTAGAAAATTGAGATGATTACAAGTGGAAAAATATTTATTAATAACTTCCTTGGGCTGATCCATGAACATTTATATTCAATCAATATCATAGATAAATGAGATGCTGATAGGTGTTGATATATCACTCCACTTCTCTAGATTTTTTAGAATGAAGAGCCCATCTACTCTAAGGGCCTGGGATGATCTCATGTGGAATAATCCTATTTCCCCAAGACCTCAAGTGGCTACTATAGAGTGATTAGTTGATAAAAACTCTAGGTAAATGGGATGATGACACATTAAAACATCCTACTTACTCACTCTCCTAGTTTAATTAGAACAAGAAGGTAGAGAGGAGATTGAGTGAGTGTCTAAGATGAGGCTACATGTAAAAACATAGGGATTCAAAATAGTCAGATCACATTAAATAGAGAATGGGATTGATAACCTATAAGTGTCCAATATATCACAACATGGTGAGATATTATTGTACCAAATCCAAGGAAAAGTTAAAAGGCTTGGGACCCTAAACCAAGCTCTAAATGAATGAAGTACCACCAAATGGCATGGTTTTAACACATAGAATACATGCAGGCATTGTGGAGTATTGGTAAGTATACACATGACATATATTTATTGAGGTAGATACATAGACCTCCCAGAGATGAGTTTGAGTTTGAATTTGATGGTTGTCTCATCCTATCAAAGTCATAAATACCCAAGAATCAGATTATATACCACTATGATTGGAACAATCAGATTATGGTTTATTTCTAAAAATAAAAGGATCATGAAGTAAACAAATTCTAATTTAGGTAGTGGTAGTGACAAATTAAGTGGCATGCACTTTGATACTAGAATAAGGTCATAAAACATAAATTCTACCTTAATAAGCCATGATCTCTAACTATGTAAAACATTTCTAATTGGTAATTCCCAAAAATATCCCAAAAACACCCCACTACATAGGTTTCACATGGAATTTAATTAGCCTAGTCTATGACACTTTGATCATAGTTAGAATAGAATGAGTTAGACTCAAGAAGACCTATCCCATTGATTTGTCATCACCACTATTTTTGATCTAAGCCTAGGACTCATTGGACAAAAATGTCTATATAAGACCAGTTCTTCATTGTAATAAGGGAAGGTTCATTTATATTTAGAGGCTAGAATAGAGTAACTAGGGTTTTTTATTTTCTTGTTGTTTTTAATTTATTGATTAGTTTCTTTCCTATGAGCTATATTATATTGATATGTATATATAGTGGCAACTGGAAAGGGTGAATCTTAGATGGTATTTATATCATGCAATATCTTTAAACTAAAAGGTTGGGATGATAATGTTTATAATTTTCACTTTTATATGGTAATTATGTTCCTATTTCTTCATAATCAAGTTTTACTTATACTTTAATCACTATATTTATTTATGACTATGTGGATATTAGTCAGATAGAAGATTGGTTTCATGGTATTTGTCTAGCCGAATGAACTAGAATTCTCTAAATTACAATATAGGCTATTTTATATTTCTCACTACCCTTCATCTTTTTAATTTTCAAAATAATATGTTGGCTTAGTTTTAGAGTATATTAATATATAATAAGTGCTTACAATATTTATTTGGATTCCATGTTCATTGTTTGTCCTCTCTAAAGAATTTTTGAATCAAGTATGCCAAAGATAAGCACTATTCAACAAGGAATTCATTGATAAATATGAATGAGATAAATATTTCCAAGTCTAAGTTTCTTTTGTGAATATCAAACTATATCTTGTATAGGCCCCTTATATGGAATATCTTTCATTGTCTAATTGAGGTATTTAGTTCACCATGACTTGGTAGAAATAGACATTGGGAAGTTATTTTTGAGCCTACTTCCTTTTAATAGAGGTATAAGGGAAGTAGGTAGGGAATTCTCACCAGTATAGCCTTTCTCTCTCCCTCTTTTCCTCCTAGAGTGGTGTGTTGTGTCAAATTAATCACCCACATAAAGTAAATAAATTAAAGAGTTTTTTGGATACAAATACTTGCATTTGTGTGGACCCATCAATTCTTCAATCTCCCACTTGACTCAAGTGGAGATTTACAAGAGAATGTTGTAGGTTTAATAACTCAAATGTTTCAATGAAGAGATAGATATAAAAAGTTAGTAAATCCCAATGAATCATCCTATTGAGATTCAATAACACCATAATACAAGATATCCATGATAAGTGCTAAGCCACTAACTCTCCCAAATATTATTTAGGACATAAATACAAGTGCAATAAAAGCATATGAATGTGATATGATATGAATAAAATATGACCATATATATATATATATATATATATATATATATATATATATATATATATATATATATATATATGGTTTTAATATCCCAACCAAATCACAAAATTTAAGATGATGGTATCACATTGGTCAATGTAATGTGATTGGGTTGGTTGATATAAAAAAGGTCAAAAAACACACTTATAACTGTATCAAACTAACCAATATAGTACATGAAGGATAAAGGCAAAAAATAAATGGTATCAACTAGGCCAATACCATAAAATATAAGGAAACTAGAAATTTTGATAGGAATTAAATATAAAATATAGATGGATAAACTCTTGGAGGGCATAAAATTGATATTATTAATGGCATAATCATGATGGAATGCCAAAATTTCTCACATAGCACCATGAGTTGTTCCCACCCTATTCCTAGTGTACCCTTTAAGGCATGCACTCAATGATATTTATGTGTCAAAAAATCACTACAAGAGATAGTTTCAATAAATTATAGTGTAAAATATTAGGTGTATACATATTCCCCACCTAAAACTCATCATGTTTTGTAATAGTGTATCATGGGATGGTGCTTTGAAAAATAAATATAACAACACTAAAGAGAATGACTGAAAATAAATGTTGAAAGAACTAAAATTAAATAGAATGAAAATATGTAACTTTAGTTACCTTTTTTATTATAGATAAAGTTACATATGTCACATGTGATATAAGGCATCCAATGAGAATATTGAGAGGCAGACCTAAAAAATAAGATAAAATGATACAATTTTATATAAAAATCGTTAACACCTAATTTTTTGTATCTATGTAGATGTTATTTTTATATACCTTGTTGTCATCATGATATGTGTTGTAGTTCCCTCCATTGAGTAATTATTTAAATAATTAAATTTTACCTTTATCTTTACCTTTTACCACATAGTTTAAATGAGTTAATTTCTATAGTTAAATAGTAATTAATCCCCTTTTTACTATCCTTAACCATAAAATCTCAAAATTAAATAAAAATATAAATCTAGCCAACCTCCCAACAAACTTATCCCATGGTTAAAACAACCTGAACAACCTCAAAAGTCATTTTAACCCTCATTTACCCTATGCCAACCCATTAGAATGGCTTTTCATTCAACTTCACCCATTTTTGGTGAATTGACATCAATCCTCCCAGATTGATGCTGATCTGTTAGGATCTATGACAATCCATAAAATCGCAACAGACCTCCATTGATCAAGAGGAATGAACATGAAAGGAAGGAGATGATTTCTGATCAAAAATTTCTATCAAAACTAGTCACAAATCTAAATATACCTTACCAACATCTTGTTACCTTTGAAGAGCACTTGATAAGTGATAATTGTCAGGTCATTTTGAAGGTCATTTTTTATTATTTCTGGCATCACTTTCTTCAAACCATCTAAGGTCAGTATTATATTATATTTAAGAATTTATTCAATTATTCATCTCTATCTTTTTCTACACTCTGTTTCTTTCATTTTATCAAATTTGTAGGCCATCACTATAGTTTTTTTAATATTAAGCACTTTTGTATAGAATTGACATCAATTTATCTGAATCATCATCGATTTTATTGGATCACCATTGATCCTTTTCCAGATCATAGCATAAGTCTTAAGTATCCTATTTTAAATCTAATGTCATATATATTTTATCTTTATCTATTCTACATTTTATTTTTATCATTTTATCAAAAATATAGGTCATTATTATAGCTTGTTTTTAAATTTAAGATTTTATATAAAATCGACATTGATTAATCTGAATTGATGTTGATCTTATTGGATCACCATCAATCCCTGATTAAATTTCAAAACATTCTTTTCATCTATTTTTCTTCATCTTAAAATCTATTAAAATTTGCATTCTAGTTTGCTAAAAATCTATTTCTGCATGTAGATGACCCTACCTAGATTAATACATGATTCAGTTAGAATTTTTGATCTTCCTATAGTCCCTCAACCTCTATTTGTTGATTAGAGTAATATTTCATTTGGGATAGAACTTTACCTTGTGGCTTTCATACATTATTTTACATACATTGAAGAATAGTTGGTTGTAATCCAAGAAGACATATATATTGCTATTGAATTCTAGGATGTTTATTTTAATCATATAAATATTTTTGTTGATTAATTATCTTTAGCATTTATTATCCATATTCTAAATATTTTTTAATTTCATGTTTATTTATAAGCTTGAATTTATAATGTGGGATGGCATCCATCTAAGGAAGCGTATCGCTTCTTGAGATTGGTTTCTTACCAGGCAGCCCACTCATTTTGTTATTAATCCATTTTTTGTTTAAGTGTGGTGAATTGTAGGTCATTCCTCCCCAACCAAAGAGGAGTTCACACAAATCTTGATCAATGGTGTGTAACCATCCATATCTCTAGGTAATCATAAGAACCTTACATATACTTTGTTTTTACCAACTAATTAGTCCACATTGAAAAAGCATTAAATAACTAAAACATTCTAGCATGCCCAGTGGGACCTAGGTCTCATTTTTATTTGTTAAATTAAAAATCATTGAGTTTTCTCTCTTTCCTTTTATTTATTTGTGTGCATTCATCTAAATAAACATTAGATCTACATTTTCTTTTCTTTTCTTAAAAAGTTAAAATAAACTACATTCATCTTTCTTGTTCAGATTCTTTCACATAGAATAATCTAGGAAACAATCTATTATAGTTATCACTTTATCCACAAACAAACCAAATCAAAAAATCAATTAACACATCTAAAAACCTAACATAAGGAAATCGATAGGGATTTCATCACCTTGTGATAACCTTCTTTTTGATGATCCTACTTGGATTTCACCACCAAGGGGAGGACCAACTTAATTCTCTAGCTGAGTATAATCTTTGGACCATTGGTATATTTTGGCTAAGTACTTGCACTAATTATGGGATTGTGACATGAGGGGAACAAGCCCTAAGTATCAAGCCATGTATTGATACCACTATAGATCTCTTTTAAGCACCAAAACAAAATGCCTAAAACCATCCTTAGATTACCATTTCTTAGGGCCTTCATTACCTTTTCTTTTTCCATATTTCCTTTCACATTTTAAAGTTAAAATAGATAAAAAAAGACTTTTTTGAAATGACTTTAGTGTTTGTGTCTTTCATCCATCATTAAAATGAGATAATTCAAAAAGAATTTTTTGTTTTATTTTTTCTTTTATTTTCTATTTCATGGTTTTAACTAGGCAATAGTCAAAGAAGGAATTTGAAGAGCGGGTTACATCCTCTCCTATGGAGAATACATCTAGTCCTGCTTCTTCCCTTGAGTCCTTTGAGAATCTTATGTTTCCATAGTATTATCCTCAAGGAGATCCTTTATAAAGATATTAGACAAAAACCCTATTGTTCTTAATTATTATCTGAATAGTTGAGCAATACATATTTCTCCTTTCCCCATGCCCATGACTCTCCACATAGGTATGGGATGCCTTTCAAGGGAACTAATAGAACTAGAGAATTTACCATGGCCATGGTAACCTTTTCCACTAGATCTCCTCCACCTGGCTCCAATGCTCAAATATCATAACCTTTAGAGAAATAACCATTTATGGTATCTACTAGTTCTCCAATCATTACTTAGCTCCATAATACCACTCCACCTATATCGACCATACCTTCCCAAACATTACTAGTGTCAATTCCTAAAAGTCTCCCACCCACTAAGATGAATTTGGTATATATTACATAGAAAATCCCTCCCACATAATAAATCCCTTATGCCCAACCTTTCCAATAATATGCCTCCTTAGCCACCCAATATGTGGTTTTGTCACAAACAATGATAACCACTCACTTATAGTCTTTCCCATAGAAAAATATTCTACTATAAGTCCTACAATATGTAATGGCATCTCAACCTATTATGTCTACCACAATAGGATACCTTCCTTCACAACCTATGTCTACCTTTTTACCAAGCTAATCAACCCATTCAACAAGGTGTTTTAGGAAGTGTGCCTCAGAGTAATACTTAGATAGACCTCATAAACATCCTTATGAATAGGATTGATAATTTTCAAGACTCCACCTTTGGACATAATATGATGGTCACATATGAGCAAATTTGTAATGAGCCAATCCATCCCTTTATCCCTATCTAACCATACCCCTCACAATGGGAGCTTCCTAAGTTTACTAAAATTCAAAACAAAGAACATCCCCAAAAACACCTTAGATCCTTTTGAAATGCATGTTATCTTATAGCACATGATGATTCCCTCTTGCTTAGAACATTTCTCATATCGTTAATAGTATTTGCATTAGATTGGTATTATTCCATTCCCCAGCATTCCCTATTTTCCTTTATATAGTTGGACTTTGCTTAGAACACTTCTCAATCAATATTACTTAAAAAGTGACTATCACAAATATTTATGCTATTAGATAGTTAGACAATGAATCCATATCAGACTCTGTAGCTCAATGGCATAACTTAATCAAGAAGCTAACCTTTTCCTCACCATAAATAGAATTAATTGAGTTATTTTCACATTCTTGTGAAAAATATATATCATCCATGTTACAAATTCAAAATTTTAAGACTTTTGACGAAGCCTTTACCATGGCCCGTAAGCTTGAACTCTGTGGCATTGAAGAGGGAAAAGTTAAGCTACATAATAAGAACTTCAAAGATGATCCCACCAAAAGAAATAGCAATAATCCTAAAACAAAAGGGGTAGCAAATGCAGTTACTATAAAAACCTCTTCTCCTCCAACATCTAACCAATTGGGGTCTTTTGCTTCTTAAACATAGCAACCTAGCGGTGTTACTCATTTCCACCCTAAGAAATATACCCCTATAAGAGAGCCTTATACTTTGGTATTAAACAAACTCCTATAAGTAAATGTTATTGAACTCCCTCCTATTAGACTAGTTGATGATACACATCCTAAACCCACTTAGTATAAAGAAGATAAGTTTTGTGTTTATCACAGGTAATAGGACATTATATATAATGATGCTAGTCTTTTAAATGATTAGTACATAACCTCATTGACAAGGGGGACCTTCAGTTGGATAATCTAAATGATCCTCCTAAATAAACCTTAGATATTTTTAAACAACCATTTCCAAACCATCCATCCACATTAAACATAGTCCAAACCAACCCTATAGAAACACAAAATCAAGACACTCATATGATTGACACAATCTATGATCAATTGTTACCTAAAGAAGTCTTAGAGAAACCTTCACTCTTATATCTCCTTATAGTGGATGTTTTTTATTTGAGTCAACCTAAGATCATTAAAACTAGTCTTTAAAACCCCATGGAGCTCCCTATTCTCATTACATAGGATCATTCATGTGAACCATCACCTTCTCATATTGAATCTCCTAAAGGGGAAAATGACACTACTCGTTAGGATGTCATAGATAAACATCTTGATACTTCTAGAGATAGACATCCTACCCCTTTGATCCTTGGAAATCATATAATACAATCCTATCCTTTTGCCCAAAACCTTGACCCTTCAAAACCATCCTCTACCATAACACCCCCTTACCCCAAAGATATTAAAGGAAAGGGTAAAGCTCCTATCATCAGTAGCTAGGACAATTATCTTGGTATTCCACTAAAGAAATCCTTAGCTCATCATTAGGTTAAAGTTGACCTTTTTTAAACATCAAAAGATATAAACCTTAGTCAAAATACCCCCTTTGTTGTTAACCTTAGGAAGAACAAAGGGCCTATCCCTTTTGTACCATCTCTATTATCTATTTTAGGTCCCCATCTATCCTCAATACCTATTATTCAAAGTTTTCCTCCATTATTATTCACACCTCCATATACACCTTCCTCCATTAAGGTATCATTAGAAAAACCTAAAGGAAAAGAGCCTACAACTATCCCTCCTATAAAGGCTATATGAAAAAACTAAATGAGTAATATTTTGTCAAAAGAGCTTGTTATTAAAACCCTTATAAAACCATAATATAATGCTTTGAAGGGATTTTATGTTGTAATCTTGAAATAATTATTGGATACATCCCTTAATATGTTACCACCTATATGGACTATCAACCTTTACCCTTAAAGACTTGTTTGGTATATAAATCAAGAAATATGTGCATATCATAGAGTACCTGGGCATGATATGAAAAATTGTAAAGCCCTTAAGGCCATAATCCAATAGTTAGTCCAAGATGATGACCTTTTAATTTGTGATCTCAATGATCAAAATCCTAAGCAAAAGGTCATTATTCCATCCATTCCACCCACCCATAATCCTAATAGTCCTATAAGTGATAAAGAGTCAGTAACCTCTCATCGATGTCATCTATGTAACCACCCATTATTAAAACCAAAATCCTAATAAATCTGAGGTTTTAATTATAGGAGCCTCTACACCTAATATGCTTAAACCATATACACAAAAGCCTAAAGTTTCTCTTACAAGAACTAACCCAGCTGAAGCCAAGGAGTTGGTACAAATATCCATATTAAGAAAACTCCACTAAGCACCTATAAAGATGTCATTATATAAACTTATCAAAAATTATCTACAACATCGATAGGTAATGATAAAATCTCTCCAAGCTATTAAGGTCCAACCAGATGAACCTCAACCTTAGTCAGATTTTATAAGAGCTCTTCAAATAGTCTCTACTCTTAGTTTTACTAATTTTGATGTTGGTCCTTTATTTCTTGAAGATCAAAACCCTACCCTTTTCATTATAGCTCAAATAAATCAAACACAAATTAAAAGAGTTATGATTGATAATGGGGATAGTATTAGTATTATTTACTCACATGCTTTCCAATAATTACAACTACCAAAAACCATTGTTTTCCAATCCTTAGCATTTCTTCATGTGTTGAATGACACAATAGCACCCATGGTACGAAAAGTCTTTTTCCTTATTTGTGTAGGTTCTCACATAATTAATGAGGTCTTTTATGTAATAGAAGGCACTTTCTAATACAACATTCTATTAGGACATCTATGGATTTTCATGATGTAATGTGTACCCTCCATAGTTCATCAATGCCTTAGATATAAACATGAATGTTCGGTACACATCATCCCTTTAAATCATGAAACTTCACCTTTAGGCTAATTGATGTGATAATAGCCTCACTAAACATTATCACATCTCCATCTTCTAATTAGACTTTGACTAACATGATGTTCCCTGCCTCAAAACTACATATTTCAGAGTCTATTGACTCCTTGATATAGCATCTTTTGATGGGAGAATATCAGTTATTAACTCTTAATACCTTACCCACTCCTAGATAATAAGGTCATCCTGATAAGTAACCCATGTATTTACCTAGTCTAGGTAAGCTCATTCCTTTTAGACCACCTTTCTTATGTACTCACTTAATATATGGTGGGATCAATCATGCTAACTCAAAACTTGAAAATCATGTTTTTTCTAAACCATTTACGTTTAATTTCTCCTTTCTTATCAATCCCTAGTTCATGCAAACTTATATTTATCATTGTGCATGGAAAGAATTTAGCATGGGTAGATATGAGAAAGGTTCTCATGATGTCACATTAGGAGATTTCAGAAAACCACACAAAAATAATGGCTTAGGTTTTAAGAAATATCCTAAATCTACCCCCAAACCTATTCTTCTACTATATTTAGAAGAAGAAGAATCATATTCCTCATCCAACACCTCTTCCTCGATTAGTGATACCATATCCATTCCTCCTAACTTTTTATAGTTAATATGATCTCTATAGAACCCATTATATTCCATCATGATGACAAAATACAAACCATCCCCTTAGAATATACTAACTTAATAGGACCTAATACATCAACCATCCCTATTTTTAGTGTTAGGATGATGAGTCAATCTTGACTCATCTGGGTGCTAAAAACTCTTATCTTCACAATTGTCTTCCATCTAAAACATTTATCCTATTAAATAAAGCCACTACTAATATTAATATTGAGTCTTAAGAAATCTCGAGGATTATTAAAATTAGAAAAGCCTTAGATCTGCAAGAAAACTAGGATTTTACCACTTGTTTATTAGACTATAGTAAAGCCTTTGCATGGTCTTATAAAAATATGCCTAGTATTGACCCCTTGATTGTTATCCATAACATTATTACCTTTATTAATGCTAATATGGTGAAGTAAAAGCTCTAAAAAATATATCCTCATGTCACACTTCTAGTAAAAGAAGAGTCATAGTGCCTTCCATCTACTCACTTTATTTAACCCATAGATTATCCTCAATGGATATCCAACATTATTCCAGTCACTAAGCCTTCAGGGGGGACTTAATATTTATACAAACTTTCATGATTTAAATTTTTACTATTCTAAAGATGATTTCCCTCTCCCTAACATTGATCAATTAGTAGATTTGACCACTAGGCATGAAATGTTATCTCATATGGATGGTTTCTTTAGTTATAATCAAATACTTATCACACCAGAAGACCAACATAAAATTGCATTTATTACTCTTTAGGGGACTTTCTACTACCATGTTATACTTTTTGGCCTAAAAAATGTAGGAACCACCTATCAGTAGGCCATGACTTATATATTTCATGACATAATCCATAAAATTGTCGAAGACTATGTAGATGATCTCCTGTGGGAAGTCAAATCTCTATAAAGATCACCTATCTATACTTAATATTATTTTTTATCATCTACTATAGTATCATGTGTGTCTAAATCCAAAAAAGTGTATTTTTAGTGTCTTGATGGGTAAAATTCTAGGTTTCATTATTTTTATTCATGGAATAGAAGTAAACCCCACTAAAATCAAGGATATTTTAGAAATTTTTCCTTCATCCAACCTTAAGCAACTTTGCAATTCACAAGGCAAGCTCCAATCTATTCATCATTTTATTTCCTAGCTCTCCAATTAGTATCAACCTTTCCACCACTTATTAAAGAAAGATAGTCACTTTATATGGGATTCTTGTTGTCAAGAAGCCTTTAACGTGCTCAAGGACTATCTTTTATCACCTCCTATCCTCACTCCTCCTAAGGAAAGACAACCTTTCTTCCTTTATATCTCAGTTATAGACCATGCTCTAGGTGTTATTCTTGCCCATTGAGATGAGCATCACAAAGAATAGGTTATTTATTATATAATTCATACCCTCATAGAATATGAAACATGTTATCTACATACTAAAAAATTATGCCTAACATTGGTCCTTATAACTTCTAAGCTTCATCATTACCTACCTAACCATAAGATGTATGTACTTATGTGTATTAATCCCCTTAAGTTTATGCATTTTAAGCCTTATCAAAATCAATAGATGGTCAGATGGATTATGCTTCTAGCTGATTTTGATCAAGAATTTTTCAACCAAAAATCTATTAAAGGGTATATTATTATTAATCAACTGGTTGAAGCACCTCTTAGTGATAATCAACCAATCAATTGTAAATTCCTTGATGAATCTATTGCTTCCACTTCTTGGTTAGTTCTAGAGTATCAAATGACTCTATTCTTTGATGGGTCTAAATGTGAGCGAGGAGGTGGCATGAGAATTATATTAATCCCCTCTCAAGGTATTCCCATTTCTTTGTCTTTTAAATTACACTTGAATTGCACCAATAATATGGCTGAGCATGAAGCATTGATTATAGGGCTTTAGACTACCCTTACATTAGGAGTTAGGTCCATTAATATCTATGGGGATTCCTAGTTAGTGGTCAATTAGATTACTAGAGTATGTCAATATAAAAATGATATTCTCTAGTGGTATAAGATGTTTGTTAATAAACTTTTATCTACCTTCAAATGTTATGCCATCTAGGCTACCCCTAGATCAACTAATAAATTCACTGATATTATGGCATCTCTTACCTCTTTTATCCTAGCCTCATCTCAGGAATATAAGTTATTTGTCCTTATATATCAAGTTAATCAACCTTCTTATACAAGGAATGATCTTCCATATATTAATGATATTGAGGAAAATATAGAGGAGCCATGGTATGCACAAATATTTGATTATTTATCTACATGATTGTCTCCTCCCCATCTATTCAAAGGTATCAAATGTGTTGTCCAACAGAAAGTTACCCACTATATCATATTGTGGGGTGTTCTTTATAAGCATGGTTTTGATGGAATTATTCTCCATTATCTCCAAAAGCATGAAGCTAACCTAGCCATTTAGTAGGTCCATGATGGGTTGTGCAGTGGAAATTTTAATGGCCATGTAATCACTAAAAATATTTTACATTTAGGTTACTATTGGCCCACCTTAAATCAAGATTATTGTACCTATGTTAAGAGGTGTGTAAAATGTCAATAGCATGCAAACCTATCCCATGTCCCTAATAAATCCTTGTAGGCAACAAAAGAATTTTGGCCATTCTCCTAGTGGGGGCTCAATCTTATAGGGCAAATCAATCCTAAATCCTCTTAGTGTCACGAAGTTATTATCACTACTATAGAATACTTCACTAAGTGGGTGGAAGCTGTGCCACTTATCTTGACTAAGGTATAAAATATTATGGATTTTATCCACTAGTACATTATTTATCATTTTGGAGTTCCATATAAAATAATAATAGATAATGGAAAATACTTTAAAAATAAAAAAGTTTAGGCATTATGTGATTCATTTAAAACTAAATTGAGTTTTTTCTCACCTTATCATCCTCAAGCTAATGGTAAAGCAAAAGCATATAATAAAACTTTGGTCAAAATCCTAACTAAAGTTGTTAATGAATTGGTAAGGATTGGCATCTTAATATCCCTTTCACCTTACGGGCATATCGAACTAGTATTCGAACCCCTACAGGTGCTACTCCTTTCTCCGTAGTCTATGGTAAAAAAGTTGTACTTCCATTGGAAGTCTAAATTCCCTCTCTTTGAGTCTCCCTTATAGACATTTTTTTTATGTGGATTTCTATCAGGAGCATTTATCTCAGCTCATGCTTTTCGATGAGCATAATGCAGTAGCCCTTGATCACCTTCATATATATCAAGAAAGATTAAAATGAGCATATAATCAACATGTAAGAGAGTGTAAACTTAATATTAGATATCATGTACTTAAATAAAATAAACATGTCACTAATATGGAATAAAGTAAAAGGGGTAAATTTGTTCCTAATTGGCTTGGACCATACATCATAACCCATAAATATGGATTTGGGGCATATCATTTGGCTTCTCTTAATGGTAAATTAGAATAAGAACCTCTTAATGCATTGCATCTATATCCTTAATATAGTTGATATACTTGGCTCATCTTGGTTAGCTTATCTTGTATCTTGTCATATACCTTTATCCCAAAATACCAAATAATGATATGAGAATTATGTGGTTATCTAATAGTAACCATAACCTCAACCTTGAATATGTAACCCAATCATCTCATATGATGAATTATACCCTAGCTCTATACAAAAACATCAAAATGTAGACCACTCCTTCAAAGGATGGATACCAAGGAGAAAACTTCCTGCATTGATCAGTTTTCAAATTATGCCATTTTAAAGCCCTAAAAAAAGAAAGAGAGCAATAACACAAATTATCAAAAGTAAATCCCAAGAAAGCTTCCTGCATTGATAACGTTCTAATTGTAGACTTCCTATATTGATCAGCCTACCTATTGGCATAAAAATGATTCCTAAAGGATAAATCCTGATTTAGAAATATGTGGTGAAAAGTGATTATCCCAAGGAGGTCACAAGCATATGATCCCAATGACTAAGGTCAAAGCTTTAGCTAACCTAGGTTGTGCCATAATCTATTATCATTTAGAAAAGGATGTATAAGCTATGTGGATGAGAGGTCCTCTTTTGGTTATGGTCCAAGTCAATGCTAATCAAATCCATAATATATAATCATTAAAATCCATAGATCTACAACCATTAAAACATTAAAGGTCATCCATAATCCATAACATATAAATCATTAAAATCCATGAATCATAATAGCATAATCCATAATCTTAAAACATAAAAAAATTTATCTCATAACATCACATAATAATCCATAAGCATAACCCATAAGTATCCACAACATGTATAATCACATTAACATAAAGTAACATAACATCTCATCTATAATCCAATGCATATACCATCATCAATAAAAATATAAAATGTCCATAAACATCAATAAATCCATAAGAAAATGTACATGATCTATAAGCATAACATGTCTATCTATATATATCAAATGTCAATAAAAATGTCATAATAATAATACAATAGGACTCTCATCCCATACAATATGATCTACTATATGAACTTGATCTTGCTGATGTGAATATTATCACCTCCTTCATCATCCCCTCCTCATCTTGCTATACTCCCTGAAATAACTATAGCCCCAAGAGTCCTCTATGATCTATGATGGATGGCCACATATAAAGCAAAACATGAAACATCTGATAGCCACCTTTGTAAAATCCTCTCATTATAGGAAATCTC
This sequence comes from Torreya grandis, assembly GCA_037957365.1. Classification (NCBI taxonomy): domain Eukaryota; kingdom Viridiplantae; phylum Streptophyta; class Pinopsida; order Cupressales; family Taxaceae; genus Torreya; species Torreya grandis. The sequence continues at coordinate 1,088,400 of JARHVA010004428.1, read as the reverse complement.
ATCAAGTAGGTCTCTATACTGGCAAAGTGGTACTATATCTGGTAGTGCAGTGTTAGATCCTACAATATCTGGAGTTGGCCTCTCAACTACAAAATCTCTCATCGGCTCTAACTCCACCTTGTATCCATCTCTCCCCCATATATCCTAATCCCTCTCCTGAATGTCCTAGTCTCACTCCTATTTGACCCTATCAAGATCACTTTATAACCTCTATAGCTCAACCTATGTTATCCTTTCTTATTTTGTCTTGGGGCATCCTATACTAGTGCTTCCTCCATGTGTGCATTTAGAGCCTCCTACTCCTCCTCTCCTCTCACCTCATCCTATACCACCTCTATTTGAGGCTGCACTTCTCTATCCTATTGCCTCACCATCTCTCCCATAAACCAAGTGTCATAATCATTTGTATAGCCTTAATCATCCACATCTAATGTTGCTAGCTCCTCAAATGCTCCCATCTAGATAACTATGGTATCTGGTGATAGCCAATCTAGCTCTATATCATCTTTCTTGTATACACATGGGACCAATGGTACATCTTGTAGTAAACCAATTGATGGTGGACCCTATCAAAATAAAATAGCTCCATATGGTACATCCATCACCCATATACCCATCTCTCTTGAGTAGAATCTCCTAACTCTGTCTCTAGACCTGGCCATGCTATAAAATGTATATATGGTCTCTAGATAATGTCTCCAATCTATAGCATCTCCAATACCTATCTATAGTATACTAAATAACTTACTATCTTATATGAATAAGGAATGACTAGGTCATCATCCCATCATAGAAAGCCTACGATGTACACCATGTCTCCAAAACTAACCCCTGGGGTCCTTAGAGGGCATAACACCTAAATGTGCTCTTATGCCCAATAGTATAGCACAAATGTGATGTCAAGTCCTAACTATCACCCATTATGCCAGCTCCATATCTCTATATAAATCTACCCTATCAATGTGGGTGGCCAAGCAAATACTATATTGTATTGTAGTATATCTACTATAATTATATTGAAGCTCCATGGAAACAATCCTCCACTATATTTAGGTAGTACATAGCAAGTCAATGCCAACATAAGCATGGTCAGCACTAATCTCTCTATTATTGTCTACTCATATAAGGGATGGAATGAAAATCTCTAGCCACAAATATGATATCAATAACATCCTCACCATATATTCATGCTAGTGTTTTTACATGCCCAACCTCCTAAACCATATAAATTGGGGTTCCCTAGATTAATAGTCCCAAAATTTGATGGATGTCCTCCGTAGTAATGGTCATCTCACCTGTCAGAACCTAGAAGGTGTTGGTGATATAATCCTATTTCTCTAGGAAAGCCACTATGATGCTAATTTCTTGATGAACATGGTGATAATGGTGCATCCCTCTAAATCCCATAGCCTCTAGATGTGCCCGGTCCTCATCATCCATATCCTCTCATAGCTCCATCAGTAATGGTGAGACCCTATCCCTCATAATTTGTAGCATACATGCCTATCACAATAGTTTTTTATTAGTTAGATCCTAAATACTAAATGCTATATGGATCATTTTCATTCCTTATAATCATTATTGACCCATTAGGGAACATTGTCATCTCCTTTTGATCTATGTTGATCTTATCAAGATCAGTGTCATTTTTTCCTAATCATAGTCAATCCATTTAGATTAACATCGATTCCATTTTCCCCTAAAACTAATTTTTTCCCCTTTTTCCCAAAGCATTCCTAATCTACACCCCTTGATATCTTAAGTTACCCCTTTCCCTTAAGCTAAACATTCTAGCAACTCGAAACACAAAAAATTGTAAAATAAATAAAAATTCAAAATTGCCTAAAAATGTGTCACCTACTCATAATACACCCATCATCATCATTTTCCACTCTCTCTAGCCTCCATCATCTTGTGTGTATGTTTGAACACTCAAAAAAATTCAAATTTCACTTAGAAAACTCTTATACGCTTGATAGCTAATGAGCCTTTTTATTTGTTGATAAATTATTTATAGCCATTTTTGTGATTAACTTTAATTCATTTGATCAATGTTGATTTTATAGAATTATCATCGATTCCTTAAGATCAATGTCAATTCTCCTAGTTTGATAAATGTTTACATTTTGGATATTTTTTTCATGCTTTCAGTTTGGTTCCAAAACCATGTCTTATTGCCTTTGTTATAGCTATCCAATTTTTTTATTACCCTTTAGATTAGAAAATTTTGACCCCTTGTCCGTTATTTAATCTCTTGGCTCATACCCTTGTTTTTTTTGGTATCTTACCCCATGTAAGACCCCAAGGGTGTATTTTTGTCCTAATAACATTTTTCTATAGGTAATTCATACACCATACACACATCAAATGCTTTGGTCTGCTATTCCTATCTCTTGTTATCTTGATAGCCTTTTTCACTAGCTTTACCTATTTTAGCTATGGCATTTCACTATTTGATCTAGTCTTTAGAGCATTACTACTTGCATTACTCTTTATTCCATTAATTACAAACATCAAACTCCTTTATATTCATTCACATTTTTTTGTGTCTTTAGCTATCTTCCCTTTTGTCACTTTCACCTTATCCACTTTTGTTCTCTATTCCATTTTATTCAAACTTGTCATTTGTTTCATTTCACTTCCTAATGCTTGGTTTGAGGGGGAATACCTTTTAAAAATAATCTTGGGGTAGTAGACTCCTAATAGTTTTTGTCTCATATCACATCATTGTATACCACTCCACAAAAAGGGGAAAATGTAGACACTACTTTTATACACTTTATTGTCATCATGATATGTGTTATAGTGCCCCACATTGAGTAATTATTTAAATAATTAAATTTTACTTTTATCTTTACCTTTTACCACATAAGTTAAATGATTTAATTACTATAGTTAAATAGTAATTAATCCCCTTTTTACTATCCTTAACCATAAAATCTCAAAATTAAATAAAAATCTAAATCTACCTAGCCTCCTCACAAACTTATCCCATGGTTAAAACAACCTGAAAACACCTCAAAAGTCATTTTAACCCTCATTTACCCCATGCTAACCTATTGGAATGGCTTTTCATTCAACTTCACCCATTTTTGGTGAATCAACATTGATCCTCCAAGATTGACACCAATCTGTTAGGATCGATGCTAATCCATAAAATCACAGCAAACCTCCATTACTTGAGAGGAATGAATGTGAAAGGAAGGAGATGATTTTTTTATCAAAAATAGTTGAAAATTTGCATAGACCTTACCAACGTCTTTCTACCTTTGAAGAGCACTTGATAAGTGATAATTATCAGGTCATTTTTTATTGTTTCTGGGATCACTTTCTTCAAACCATCCAAGGTTAGTATTGTATTTTATTTAAGAATTTATTCAATTATGCATCTCTATCTTTTATCTACATTATATTTATTTCATTTTATTAATTTTATAAGCCATCACTATAGTCTTCTTAATATTAATCACTTTTACATAGAATCAACATCGATTCATCTAAATCACTATCGATCTTGTTGGATTGTCATCGATCTTTTGCTAGATCATAACATAAGTCTTAAGCAGCCTATTTTAAATCTACTATCATCTATATTTGGTCTTTGTCTATTTTACATTATTTTTTATCATTTTATCAAAAATACAAGTCATTATTATAGCTTATTTTTAATTTTAAGATTTTATATAGAATCGACATCAATTAATCTGAATCAATGTCAATCATGTTAAATCACCATTAATTCTTACTTAAATTTCCAAACATTCTTTTCATCTATTTTTCTCAGTCTTAAAATCTATTAAAATCTACATTCTAGTTTGTTGAAAATATATTTGTGCATATAGATGACCCTGCCTAGATTAATACATAATTTGATTAGCATTTTTGATCTTCCTATAGTCCCTCAACCTCTATTTACTAATCAGATTAATATTGCATTTGAGTTAGGACTTTGATTCATGGATTTCATACATTAAATAAGAGTTGGATGTAATCCAAGAAGACATAGATATTTCTATTGAATTTTGGAATGCTTATTTTAATCATATAAATCTTGTTGTCAATTAATTATCTTTAGCATTGCTTATCCATATTCTGCATATTTTGTAGTTTCATGTTTATTTATAAACTTGAATGTTGAACATGGGTTGACATCCATCTAATGAATTTTATTACTTCTTGGGATTGGTTTCTTACCATGCATCCCACTCATTTTTCTATTAATCCATTTTTTGTTTAAGTATGGTGAATTGTAGGTCATTCCTCCCCAACCAAAGAGGAGTTCACACAAAGCTTGATCAATGGTGTGCAACCATCCATATCTCTAGGTAATCTTAAAAACCCTACATGTACTTTATTTTTATTATCTAATTAGTCCACATTTAAAAAGCATAAAAAATACTAAAACAATCTCATTAGGATTCTATGTCTTCTTTTAGTTTGTTAAAAGGACATAGAGAAACAAATATATGGGTGAAAATGGAATCTAACAATAAATAATTGAAATCTTTGATTTTTTAATTTTTGTACCATGAATAGGGAATAAATATTCATTTACACATTTTATGTATTTTTAAAACCCATAGTTATGTGCATTTAATTTTTGTGTTTTGAGATATCATGGTTCATTGATGAGAAGGTGGACATGTTTGGCATGCCACATAAAAATTTTAAATATGTTCTTAAGGATCACCCTTTCCATCATAAAATGTCAACTCAGATGCAACAAATCCAATTGTAAAAGGGTGAAAATAGATTTCAAGTGTAAGAGGGTTATGCAACACATCTTACGAATTTATAACATGAGGAGTTTTTAAATATTTTTTTCAATGTTTGTAATCTTGTCTTCCAAGTTTTTTATAACTTTAAGGAATGATTTAACTATAGGCATAGTGGTATTTAGATTGTCAATTTGAGTAGTCACCAAAGGGGATAAAAACATGTTTTGAGTAGTAACAGGCATTGAAACTGGTATTTATATTGAAACAACAAGTAATTCCATAATAGATGTATCAACAATAGTTTCAATCAACAAATTTTTAAACACATAATTCATTCCCCCACTAGATGTATTAGATGTAACGTGTTCAAGGGTAGGGATGTTTCAACTATAGTTTTGTAGTTATTGGATTCAATTATAGTTTTTAAGATCTCATCAAGATCTTTAGGGTTTTTTTCAAATGTACTCATGGAACAATGTAATTTCATGTACTTGATCATGGTCTATTTTCTCATTTTCATTTATTTTGAGATTTTCATTATCAAAATGTTCTTTTATGATAAACCTATTAATTTTTTTCATCATCGACATGGGTATCATCATGATCCAAGGTATGATATCCCTCATTGATTTGAGACATATTAGATGGGCTAATGGTAAGATTAATATGTTTAATAGGCACACATCCCAATCTAAGGATATGCCTAGGTTGCATGAAATATAGTAAAAGTAATACATTAAAAATTAAAATAATCTAAAATCCTAACTAGTTTAAAACCTTACGAATTAGAAACATTTGAATTCACATAAATCATGTTTACCAAATTTTTAACCCTAAAATGGATGTATATTAGGGTTATCTAGATTATTAAAGGGTTATATATAAATGAAATGGAATAAGGGTGATAATAAAATCTATAATAGGCCAATTAGATGCTAAACATAGATATAAGCATACACTAAATTACTATGTTGAGATAATCTAAATATGGAAAATACAACTATGCTAAAAATAGAAATGACAAAGAAGTGAAGTACTTAACTTGTTTTGATGATAATTTATTTATGACTTTATAACAAGATAAAATTAGGTGGGAAGGAAATTTTTTAACAATCATCAGATTTTAGATTTGACACTTTTATCTCTCTAGATAATAACATCATATGGGATAGTTATGTTGACCCTACTATCTAGGTTTGATGTTATTATAATATATATAATATCTACTAAAACAAGATGTAACCACCTGGATGCTTCTAATTTTTTCTTCACCTTCACTTTAGTGCATTCATATCTAGGTCATAAATAATCACTCCTTATGAAATGGAAAACCCTAGCTTTCCATAATTCATGTGATCTTGGAAAAAATGGGTTAATGTGAACATGATGTCAAGATAATGTCAATGAACCCACTATCAAATCACACTACCTACATATCCAATACTCTAGAAGAGGGCCTCAGACTCATGTAGTTATACCCTATGTGCTAGCTTGTGTGTGAATCATAAAATATGTGTAAATCAAGTATAATAGTGACCTAGCTTGTAACTTGGTAAAATAAGATTTTGGGACATTCCTTTAGTAATTTAGACCTGTAGATGTGTTCTACCTATAATTAATATGGAAATAGGGAATATTTATTCAATTGAATGATTGATAGAGTGATTTTGATAATCACCCTCATCCCTTTGGTATTTTAATAGGTGTCACTAGGTGAGGAATGAATGAGGGTTGATCTTGTATTTATATCAATCCCTTTTTAGTAATAACTCACATTAAATCACTTAAGCTAACCATTAGGATATTTTTCATTTAAAAATAGAATGACTTTATGGCACTAGACACTTGCATCATGATAAGACAATAACAATGATGCTACTATATATCCCATATGTTACTATACAAGAGTAAGAAGTAGGTACAAGTTATAAACTTTCAAAAATAGAATATAAGTACATTTTATGCATTCTAGATAGCAAACCTGGGTCATTAAGATAATAATGGTTGGACTAAGATATATAGGTGAAGGGGAATAGATAGAGTAAATGAAAGACTTGCAGAAGTGGGAAAGGTAAATAACTAATTAGAACAACCAAGGTCTAATTTTTCTAAGTGTACAAGGTTGAGGTGATATATAATCATAAAATATCCTATAATGCATGGACATCATACAAATCATTATTTTTATTTTAATAATAAAATAAAAATTCACAAACATAGTGGTGATCCTATCATTGATAAATAAATTAAGAAAACCACTCACATTCTAAGTACTTCTCCTAAAGAAAAACTACAAAAAAAAAGGTATGGGTACCAAAGGATAGTTGAGAACAAAAACACTTGAAAATGTAAAAATTATATAAATAAAATATCCAAAAGGCATAATTAGAGAAAAATATCTAAAAGGCACAATTAGAGAAAGAAAAGATTCAAAAGGCCAAGCTAGAGCAAACAATGTTACATCAATATAATTATGAAAAATACAATTTACAAAAAGATCAAGATAAAAAGTCACAATTAAAAAAGGTTATTAATAAAAGATAAATGGGAACATCAAGTGTTTAAGACAAGATTTCTAACAAAAAAGGTCACAAAGCAAGATAAACTTGACAAACCTAAAGTTTTAAATTTGGGTATAAATGGGGAAACTACAAGCCCTTCCTCATGTCAAATCTATTATACTCATATAGAGGGTAAATAATCTAAAAATGAACACTTCATAAAACAATATTATGATCCACTAGATAATTTACCACTTAATATTTTTATATCTATAGGACCTAGTACATATTAATTGAATCCATTATCAATAGTTGTAAAACCAACCACATATATAATTAAATCAAGACACATAAATTAGGATGTCAATAAGGTATTTACATCTGATGTGCACCTAGATACAAATAGTGGAATACCAAAAAAGGTGTCACTATAGTATGGCATAGTTGCTTATTCATATACAAACACTCAAAATGATATATCAAAATTTTAAGAGTAGCCTATCAAGTTATATGATTACATCAATGATTATGATCCTAATGATATTATAGATTTGTATGGCATTGATAATATTGATTATGAAAAATATGACTATGATATGGATGATATAGATCCTTCAAAAATTCATCCACTTGATGATTACATTCGATCTTGGTAGCAATTTTCTTTATGCATGTTTTCTTTGCACAACTATTCTAAAAATACAAAAAAAAACATTCAAAATTTTAAAAATATTTTTGGCATCTACATATTATATTGGCTCCTTAGCATATATATGTTATTTATCAGTTACTTATACACACTCATATGTTTCATACTTATATTTAAGTGTGATACAAGCATACATAGATACATGATTCATGTACTTATAGGAATTAGGTTTTCCCTCTAGTCATGTCACTAGGATGTTGGGGGAATCCACATATATGATCATGATACTTCCAAGTTATATCATTCTATGGTAACTTTACATTATAAAGTTTGAGCTCATATACTTACTTACACATGCCTTTATCCATGCTTATATCTTTCAAAATATACTTGATATGTTATATAATTGACATCTTTTTCTAACACATTGGATCAATGGGCTACTATGATATGTTTATGTTGGTTGATTGTGATTTCATTTATGCACTTCCTTGAGTGTCTTACTTTGTTATTATCTCATTTATTGATCATTTGAATATGCTCCATTATTTGTGCCCCCAATTCCTTTATTTTCTTGTTTGACATTTGAGTATATCATTGTTTTTTGTATGCACATTTGAATATGTCATTATTTCTTTTATGTAAATTTCATTAAGTTATGTCCATTTGATTTTGTGGCATTTGAGCATGCCTGTTATTTGTGGTCTCCTTGGACCATTGTCTTTTGACTTAATTTTGAGTTATCTTATGTGTGTGCTTGATTTGCTTATTTATCTTGTACTATTACTCTTTAAATGTTTCCATGATCTTTATCATGCATATTAGACCTTGACATGATCATATTATATGCACTTTAATGGTACATTTACCTAAACATGTTCTCCTATATTCTACATGGTCCATTCATAGGTAGATGGTTATCTTATCATTTTTAGGTGAGGTAACTATCAGTTTCTATTCTTCCCTCACCTTGGACAGGGAGAATATTAATGGGGGAATGTCATAGATGCATTGCTTCCATAGGTTTATAGTTAAATATTCAATGGGGGCATGTCATAGAGACATGGATTCCACACATTCATAATTTTAGATATGTAATTATGACATGTTTTGGAAACATGTTCTCCACACTTATTCAATATACAACATAGCCATATTATGAGGGGGAATGTTATGGAAACATGTCCTCCACATTAGCACTTATATCAGTTTATATATTTCTCCATGTATAGTAGGGGCATGATTTGAAATCATGTTCTCCATACTTACATAGTTCTTGAATTGGAAAAAACACATAGTTATTTTATTTAGATACACATTTGTTATAGAACTGTATACATTGGTACCATTTTTATACACATGTTTTACATGATACATATATTTCTACCTAATATTGAAAAATCTAAATTATTTTTAGTTCTAAACACATTCAAGAACTATTAACACCCACCAAGTCAAATTTTTATGAACTATATCAAACCAATATATTGTACTATTTGGTTCAATTTTTGGTATGGTTGAGATGATTAAATCACTCAATATTTCCAATATTTTTTATTGTAATTGATTTTATCATCCAAACTCACTAGTTTGATAGTGTGAGTTAACTTGGTTCACTCAAACTCACCAGGTTATAAGTATGAATGGGTTGCATAATTGAGCTAGTCTCAACTACAAGGTGACAATTCATCTTTAATCTAAGTTTTGGGGCATGGGAATTCATGTTTCTATTTCTATCTCCTTATATATATGAAATTTCCAAATTTATATATTTATCATAATCTCAATTTCAATGATTCAAAATGATACATATTTCAAATCAAGTTACCAATAGATAAGGTGGTTACATCAAAACACATGTGTACTCCTAAACCTTTCTATTTAAATTCAAATCTTTTCAAGTGATTATAATTTCATATTATATGCACTAATTATGTACTTTAACATACTCAGGGGTTTAGTTTAGTCACCAAAAAAATACTCAAGATGGACTCAAATAAAGATAACGTGTGTTATACATGCCCATGTACTCATTCCTTTTATTTTAAACTAGAAATTACATTACTAAATTAAAGGGTGGGAAAATGTAGAAACTATTTATGAAATATAAAACACCTCAGTATTCTACACTTGGCAAACTTATACCATGATTGTTCCTCTTAGTTATATATCTTTTTATACTTTTGAAAGTCTCACATCTACTCTCTCTTATTCCCCTTGGCCTATATCTTAGTTTGAATAGTATTATGTTGATGACCTAGGCCTTCTATCTTGCCCATAATGCTTAAAACCTATTTATATTATGCCTCTATAAGTTTTAAACCTATACATACTTTCCTAATCCTTGGACATGTACACCTTAAATAAACAATTGTGTTGACATAGGTGCCTTGCTCTGTGCAAGTGTCCAATGCCCAAAATTCATCCAATCTATGAATGAAACATATCCTAATTGTCATCTTAGGTGCTTTAATGCAAGTTATTTTACAAAGGGATTGGTATAAGTACAAGATCAACATGCATTCATACCTAACATACACCTAGCACAAATCAATGAAATTTATCAAAAGCATTAAATAAATAACTTGATAAATAAAATATTCCCTATTTTCATATCAGTCATAGGAATAATAGATACATAGGTCTAAAGTACTAAAGGGGTAGCCTAAGAGCCTAATTTTCCTAGTTATAAGCTAGGTCATTATTTTAATTAATTTACACATATTACATGATTCACACATAAGCCAAAATGTAATGGAGAAATACATAATTCTAAATCTCTCTTAAATGTATTGGTTATGTAGATAACACTCATCAACAAAGGGGTATTTGGGTTAGTTCAACACCATGTGCCTACTAACCCATTTTTCCCACAACCAATATGAGGATGAAGAACTAGGTTTTTTATATTCAATGAGTGATAGTCCATGACGTAGATATAAATACACTAGAGTGAAGGTGATGAAAATCTCAGAATCATCTAGGTGGTTACATCCTATTCTAGTAAGTATTCCATACAAGACACCTATGTCTAACCTAAACACTAGTGTTGATGCAAGCATCCAAAGTTGAATCAAGTGTTTGAGGCTACAAAGGCACTAATATATAAAACTTGGTGACTATTCTAGAATATTATTCTACTCTTATTCTTGAATGTTTGAGATCAATATATGTATTAGCATAAAAATAAGCTAAGTACTTGTTTTTATTATCATTGCAATATATAGAATAGTTTTACTTTCTATTTTTAGCATATATCAACATAATAAATATAGTATATGTTTTATCAAAGTTTTAAAATTAATTAGCTTGATAGAGATTTTTTATCACCTTGTGCTTATTCATATCTATATTCTTAACCTTATATTCCTGATAGCTAGATTAATAGGATTAAATAGGTACATGAGTACACTAAAATATTCCACATTTATAGATATATGTAAATATACAAACTTTATTGTTTACAATGTTTAGAATTATGTACAAATTATATAAAGACTATTGTATTTAATAATAAGTCAAAATGTACAAAATATTACATTTATAATTAAATATCACAATACACATGATATGATGTACATCAGTACATTTGAGCCTCATAAGATAGCTCTATAATAAATAAAATATCCATGAGTATGATTCCAAGAAGGTTGATTAGCTGAAGAGAGGGAGATCATTATCATGTTGATTTTACTCCAACCATAGACTGTTGGTCTTCCATACACCTACCCACTAGGAGTGTGTTAGAATTACAATCATTGAGGGGGGATTAATTAGTGATGAAATCAATTAAAATCCAAAACTTAAAAACTTTTAAGAACTCAATCATAAACATTCATGAAGCATATAAATCATTCATAAATAAATTTATGCAAAATCAATGGCACATAACACGTGAATTATGTGGGAAAACCTCATGGGGGAAAAAACCCACTCTCAAGCTTGTAAACACATGGAATATAGTATTATAAGATATCACAAACAAAATAACTTTAGTGAAGCACCCAATTCACAAGGAGCACCCACCCCTAAACATGAACAAGCACCAATTTGTCCTAGATGTTGAGCACCTCCACAACATATTTGATATCAATAGATATATAAATATAATTACCTTTAAATCTGATGGAGAAAAAATATATGACACCTTTCTTTAATCCTTCACACTCTCTCAAGCCTTCACACATAAACAATGCATCTAAAACACCCTTTTGGATCACTCTATACTTATTTTCTCATCTTCAACCTTTAACCCTATAATAACATTGTTAAAAAATCAAAAATATGACATATAGGTCATGCATACATTCCTAAACCTACTCTGATCTTCAATCCATCTGCCAAAAAAACTCACACTCCACTATTCTTTGTATATCAACTCTCTAAACCTTCACCTTTGATCTAAAGGGAACCTGCTCTTTATAGAGTTTACAGGATCATCACCTTCTTGGTCAGCCACAAAAATTTACTTAACCCTTAAAGCTTATATCACACTTATAATTCAATAAAAACCACCTTCATAGGTCATCCATATATTTGCTACACCACCCTCAACCATCAACACCTTTCAATTATTCCTAAGAATCTCTTTTAGGTCCATGGGGGCCTATTCACCATTTTAGCACCTCATAAAGTAAAACTAGGAACATAAGAACACTTCAAAGCACATATATCCCTACCACATGACCCATAATCCATCTTAAAATTATAAAATTCATCCCTATACACCTATGCATATGCAAAACTTGTCAAGCATTTATCTTGTACATGAAATCACCATAAATGAGCTGAAAGTCAACTTGTAAGCAATTGTTCATATTGAATATGGATTGGTCAAACCACAAAAATCCATATAGATGATCCTCAAGGAGTATAAAACACTCTCAAATATATAATTCACCTTGAAACATCCAAATAATATTGGAATGTAGTCCATCAGTAAAAACTCAAACATCCTTCTTGGGTTATTTGCAGAAGAAGGTTAAACCCTTAGTCAACTTTCAACTAGAATAAATGAAGGTGTATAAACATTCAAACCTCCAAAAAAAAATTAATATATTTAACTTGAAATTATATACCACTTTTATTTTTATACCACAGTAAAATTCTTTCAATATCAAAAATTATAGCTAAAATAATGATGACTAATTTTCCTTTGTAAATTCAAATATTTGAATTCCAATGGTCACTTTTTAATGCAAATTTGGCTATGGAAAATAGAGAAATATGCTTTGGAAACCAAATTTAAACTACCATAACTTTTTATATACACCATATAAATACCTAAAATTTGAAAAACATGATATAAGCACAAACATCAACAAACCCATGTGACCATTTTCTTCTAAGACTTTAAAACATGTAAATGTTGATGTCATCAATATGCTGACTCAACCTAATTTGCCAAAATACCAACTAGGCATAGATGAACATAAGGATGAAAAAAATTTAAACCTTTCACTTCCAAAATAACTCCAATCACTCTTGACACCCCATAGGGACTTTGCAACATGATCACATAATAATCAACATCCATCAACCTACCTATCCATCTAAACACTGAAGGTCCATACATGACTACTGAAGTACACTTTGTCATTGAATAGCTAGAAACCTTGAAACCTAAATAAATCCCTTGGAAACCTTTTAGACATAATTGACAACACTTCAAAAATATCCCCATTTTTCATTAATTTCAACACCAACACAAATCCATGCACATACTCTTTTCTCCTTTCTGCAAACACTTTCTCCCCCTTTGACACAATGATAAAGTGGGATTAATTATTTATCCTAATGACCTATAAATTTTATTAAAAAATTCAAAGCAAAAATTAAGAAAGGATCTCCTCTGACATATGATATAAACTCCTATCACTATGCATACCATTTCCTACTAGATCTTCACAGTCTTGCTCATTGACAACACACCATCTTGACCATGACTTGTTATATGAAGAATAAATACATAATATAAATAAATTTGGATTGAAAAAATTAATAAAAATAATATAGACTCAACCTAAGTCTCTTGACCTTAGGATCGCTTTTAGTACCTTCAGACCATCTCTAACTATGATGATACCTCATAGTTGCCTTTAAATTTTCTCTCACAAGTCAACTCCATGATCACCAATAGATTTTCAAGACATTAAAAACATGAAATATGTTCAAAATAGACTAATATAATCATATAATAAAAATAATACCTTGTCCATTTGGAGAAATTGACCAAAAAATCACTTTTCTTCACACTAGCCTTCCCTAGATGCCTAGTTTCCCTACTTAAACCTTGCATAGCTCATAACTTTTTATGTATGGATTTTCATGACTTGAAATTTCATATTTAGAATAAACTGATATTATTCCTCATGCATGCTAATAATTATCATCCAACTCTTCCTCTGCACTATAGCTCCTTCATAAATTGACCTACCAATTAACCCACCATTTACACAAATATCATCTATAGGACAAAAATACACACTTCCAAATGACTGTAAAACAAATTTTTAGCATCTTTTTGGCCATTTTAATGTATTAATAATAATTATGTCTCAATTCCATTGGGAAGGTCATCAACTCACATAGTGTAAAATCTAGGGCATCAAAAAGAAATCTAGTTGACTTACCACCTTTCATTCAACACCAACTCCTAAAATTTATTCCACACCTTTAGGTCACAAATACACACTTATAGATAAAATATTGAGGTCATACTCCCTTTTTAACCCATATAACCATGAAATGGTTTTTGACCTTCTGGCCCTTATGCACAAACTGTCATACTTGAGAGCCTTCACAAATCTTCAACTTGCCTTCAAAAGATATTAATACCTTGAAAATACCTATATAACACCTAAATGAGGTTAGAATATATTTTTATGCCAAAAAATCTTCTTGAACACTCACCAATCCTCATTTGACACTTGGAACCAGTCGTTATGTGTTTAGAGACCCTATGTACACAATAGTCACTATGCCTAAACACCTTAGAACAAACATGGAATATTTATGACATCTCCATAGCACTTATTACCCTTAGACACACCAAATCCAACTGGTCTGTGCCCTTGGTTAGCTTCACAGACCTCAAAAGCATCAAATTTACAAGAAGAGCACACACTAGGTAATGAACACTGACCAAAATGGACAAATTGAATAAATGATCATTGGAGATACTTTTGATTAATTAAATGTATGAAACCTCATTTAATACACTTGG
Organism: Torreya grandis; assembly: GCA_037957365.1. Classification (NCBI taxonomy): domain Eukaryota; kingdom Viridiplantae; phylum Streptophyta; class Pinopsida; order Cupressales; family Taxaceae; genus Torreya; species Torreya grandis. The sequence goes on along the minus strand of JARHVA010004428.1, from coordinate 1,073,307 downwards.
TAAAGTGATTTCCATCCTCCATATTAGCCTTACCTTCATACTTCATGATTATCCATATAAACCAAACATCAAAAAATGACTAAAATTTGCTTTTAGGACCAATTTCCTTGAATGGGTCTCTTGAAGTTTTCCATCACAAATCTCTAGAGCAAGATTATGAAATTATTTCTCCCCCTTAACCAATGACTTTATAATGATTAATATACAAGTAGATGACTCTCAAGATTTGTCTTAGATATTCAAATGTTGTTTTTGTCAATGGTTTAGTCATAATATGTACAATTTATTCTTTTATAGGCACATACTCTAGCTTAACACTTTGATTACTCACTTGTTATCTCAAGAAATGATATTTAATAATAATTAAATTATTTTTTTAGTGCATAAAAGGATTCTTATACAAACTAATTTCACTAGCATTATCATAGTAGGTAGGATAAGGCCCATTTTTTCTTGCCTAATAGTTTTCTAAGGTTTGCTTCATCCACATTACTTGTGTAAAACATGAAGAAAAAACTATATACTTATCTTTTATAGTTGATAGAGATACACAATATTTCTTATTTCTGATCTAAGATACCAAGCATTCACCCATGAAGAAAACACAACCATTGGTACTCCTCCTATCATCCACACAACTTGTCCAATCTGCATTAGTGTATGTCCTTAGAGTGAATTCTTTTCTCCTTGGGTACCATAAACCATATTTTATGGTGATATTGAGGTACCTTAAGATTCTTTTGATTGATTTTAAATGAGATTCTCTAGGATAAGCTTGAAACCTACCTATAAGGCCCACTGCTTGCATGATATTAGGCCTAGAAGTAATGGATTACAAAAGACTTCTAATCATGCATCTATACAAGGTTTGATGAAAATTTGGTGAGTCATCTTGTTTACTAAACTTAAATCCTATGATCATTGGAGTACTCATTGGTATATAATCCAAATTTCAAACTTCCTTAGCATATCCTTGATGTATTTTTCTTATGAAATGATTATCCCGATATTAATTTGGTTAATTTTTAATCTTAATAGGAAAGAAAGTTCTCCCAATATTGAAATTTCAAACTTAGTCTTCATATCCTTTGTAAACTCTCTACTCACATTGTCATTTTTAGATCTAAATACTATGTCATAAACATAAACAACCACTAGTAATTGATGAGTGTCATCTATCTTAATGTATAAATTAATATCAACAACCCCTTTTGGCTTAAGAGATACTTGTCCAATCTATCATACCAAGCTCTAGGAGCTTGTTTAGGACCATATAAATCCTTATTTATTTTACAAACATAGTCCTAATTTCTTTCCATGTGAAAACCTTTATGTAACTCAATATAGAATTATTCATCTAAGTTATCATTTAAAAATGCAAATTTCACATCCATTTGGTAAACTTTGAAACCTTTGAAGATTGAATATGATAATAAGAGTCTAATTTCTTCCATTCATTCCATAGGAGAAAAATTTTCTTCAAAATCTATCCCTTCAACTTGATCATATCTTTTACACATCAATATAGCTTTATTTCTTGTGACTTTTCCTTTCTCATTCATCTTATTTCTGAAAACCCACATAGTTCCAATCACATTTTTATCTTTTGGCCTAGGAACCAAATCCCATGTTTCATTATTTACTATTTGATCAAGTTTTTAATCCATTACATATGTCTAATTTTCATATTGGCTAGCTTCTAAGTATGTTTTAGGTTCAACCTTGGATAACAAAGTTGTGTCTTGCTGATTTTGATTGATCAACATTCTCCTTCTAGTTTGTAAACTAGCATTCACATCTCTAATTACTAGGAAAATGGATTATAAACATTCTCCTATATGGGGATATAGTGTCTTATCTTACCTCTTCCTCTTCACCATTTGATTGATCAGATATGATTTTATTATTTGAATTAGGGTTATTTGTAGTTTTATTTATCTGCAAGTTAGGCTTCTTGATTTCACCTACCTCTTCAAATATTACATTAAAACATTTAATAACCTTGTGGATTATGTTATTGAAACATTTGTAAGTAAAACTTATTGAAAAATAACCCAAGAATATGCCTCATCATAACTTCATTCAAATTTTCCAATATTTTCTTCATCCCTCTTGATAAAACACATGCTCTCAAACGCTCTAAAATCTTTGACATTAGCTAACCTATTTTTCCATAGCTCATATGGAGTCTTATCACCATTTACTCTAAATTGACACACATTTAAGATGTAAATAAATGTATTAGCATCCTCTTCCCAAAAAACATTTAATAGTTTGGAATCTTGAAGCATGGTTATACTCATCTCTTAGATAATTATGTTTTTCCTCTCAACTGCCCCATTCTATTGGGGTGTCCTAGCAGTAGAATATTATGTTCTAATTCCTTTTTCCTCATAAAAAGTATCAAAAATGATAAGATCAAAATTCACCTCCTTTGTCTAATCTCACACACTTGATTTTTTATCCTTTTTCATTTTCAACAAGATATTTGAATGCTTTAAACTTTGCAAAAGCTTCTAATTTCTCCTTAAGGAAATATATCCAAGTCATCCTAGTAAATTCATAAATTAATAACATGAAATAGTTGTTACCTTGAATACCTTGAGTTTTATTAGGTCCACATATATTAGTGTGGATCAATTCTAATAGTACTATGGCAGAATTCTCCTTAGATGTATAGCTTCTCTTAGTTTGCTTCTCATGAAGGCATGCCTTGCAAAGAGTATGAGGAATCTTAGTGATTTTAGGTATATGCCTCACTAATCCTTTTGTATTTATCCTCATTAAGCTATCAAAATTCATATATCTAAGTCTTATATTCCAAATCTAACTTTCCTCTAATTTATTAATGAATCACTCCTCTCTATTGGATTCATGGAACATATACAAGTTATTTTTGGCCTTGTGAATATTTGTAACAAATTTTCCAAACTTAGCTCTTCTCACTTCACACCCTTTATCAAGAAAAGTCAAAATATTTCCTTGCTTTCACATTTAGATAAGACTTATAAGATTGTGTTTCAAACCTTATACATATAGAACATTTTTAGTTTTAGTGTGACCATTATCCAAACTAACAAAACCTTTCCCAACTATGTTATTAGAATTATTGTAACCAAATCTAATTAAACCTAAATTTTTCTTTTTGAGAGAGATAAACTTTCTCTTGTCTCTTATCATATGAATTGAGCATCCACTATCCATGTACCATTTCTTTTTTTCATCCTCTTAAGTATTCAAGGTATTTTGAACAAGTATTGACTCTTCTTTTGGTGTACTATCTGAATCTTACTTCTTCTTTTCTTTAATCTTGGATTTATCTTCCTTGAACCATTTGATGGTGTCATTGACTTGAACTTCCTTTTTCCAAAATTCCCTCTTTCATTATTTGGCTATATGTCCCTATTGATTTTAATTATAGTATATATCTGAATTTATACTCATTGAAGATAAATTATGATCCCTATATCTATGACCATATTGATTACAAGTGTAACAGTACCCATTGAAGACATAACTATAATTGTTCATATTGGTCATCCTTTTTACTTAACCATTAATAACCCAACACTTCTCACCTTTAATTTATTTGGTAGAGCTAGAATTATACTTATCCTTAGATAAAATCACATCTATATATGTCATATATTTATCTTCTAAATGATCCATTCTTTGATTTAAGCCTTTACCCGTCATATCTTGTAAATTATTGACTATTGTTTCTACTATACCTATTTGTGTCTTCACATAATCAATGTTTGAATTAATCTCATAACATATAGAGGAATTTAGATCTTAATTTTTACTTCCTTTCATGTTCTTCAATCTTTCATTTTCTTCCTCTAGACATTTGATCTCTAATAAGGCACATACTAGTTTACTTGGAAGATATGTCTCAGCCTCTTTATCATCCATTATACCTATGATCACCTTTAAGTGGTTAAAATTGCAAACAAGGTATGGATATGATACCAATTATTAGATTTGAAATCAATGAGAGGGGGGGGGTGAATTAATGATATAATAAATTCAAATCCAAAACTTCAAACTCTTAAGCACTCAATCATAAACATTCATAAAGCATATAAATCATTCATAAAGAAAGTTATACAAGATCAATGATAAATAACACATGAATTATGTGAGAAAACCTCATGGGGGATAACACCCACTCTCAATATTTAAATCACATCGATTAAATTCCTATAATATATCATAAACAAGAGACCTTTAATGAATTACCCACTTCATAAGGAACACCCACCCCTAATCATGAAAAATCACCAACGTATCCTAAATGTTGAGCACCAACACAACACATTTGATATCAATAGATAAAAAAAATTAATTTCCTTTCAATCTAATGTAAAAATAATGTATGAAACCTATCTTCAATCCTTCATAATCTTTAAATCCTTCACATACAATCAATGCATCCAAAACACCCTTTTAGATCACTTTATACTTATTCACTCATATTCAATATTCAACCCTATAAAAACATGGTTATAAAATAGAAAATATGGCCTATAATTCATTCATACATTCCTAAAATTTATCTAATCTTCAATCCATCCACCAAACACACTCACACTTCACTATTCTTTGTATATCAACTCTCAAAACCTTCACATTTAATCTTGCCCTTTATAAAGTCTACATGATCATCACCTTCTTAGTCAGCCAAAAAACTTTCCTTAACCCTCAATGATTCAATAACACTTTAAATAAGATCAAAACCACATTCATATGTCATCCATATATTTTATATACCACCCTTAAGCATCAACACCTTTCAATTAGGCCTAATAAGCTCTTTTAGGTCCATCAAGGCTTATTCACCCTATTAGCACCTCACCAAGAAAAAATAGGAACACAAGACCACTTCAAAGCACATAGGTCCATGAAAAATGACCCCTAAGATATCATCAAATTATTAAATTCATTAATACATACTTATATATATGCAAAACTTATCAAACATTTGCCTTGTACATGAAATCACCATGAACAAACCAAAAGTCAACTTATAAGCAATTGTTCATATTGAAGATGGATAGGTCAAACAACCAAAATCCATAAAAATGATTCTTATAGATTATAAAACACTTTAAAATATATAATTCACCTTGAAACATCCAAATACCATCAATAAAAAATCAAATAACCTTCTTAGGTCATTTGTAAAAGGTCAAACCCTTAGTCAAATTTGAACCACAACAAATCTAGGTGTATGACTAGTCAAACCTCCAAATTATTTTTCTTAGATTTCCCTCAAAATTATCTACCAATTTTATTTTTATACCACCATAAAATTCATCCAACATAAAAATTTATATCCAAAATAATGAGGACTGGTTTTCTTTTATAAATTCAAATATTTGAATTCCAACGGTCACTTTTTAATGAAAATTTGGCTATGTATGGAAAATAGAGAAATATGCCCGGGAGACCAACTTTTCACTACCATAAATTTTTATATACACCACATCAAAACCTAAAATTTTAGACACATCATCTAATAACAAACCCATGTGACGATTTTCTTCTTACACCTTCACATGTGCTAATTTTGATGTCATCAATCTACTCACTTAGCCTAATTTGCCAAAATATCAACTAGGCCTAGATGACCACAATGATGAATCAAATGGAAAATTTGAAATTATACAAGCACTCAAAGAAATATTGACACCCCATAGGGATTATATAACATGATCACATTATCAACAACATCTATCAACTTGCCTATCCAACAAAACACTAAAGGTGTATGCATGCTATCGAAGAATAATTTATCATTGACTATCTAGCAACCTTGACACCTCAAAAACTTCCTTAGATACCTTGAAGACATAATTTTTAAAACTCCAATAGAGTGTCCCTTCCCTTCATGGTTAAGTAGATAAAAGTATTACAGATATCAAGAATTCAATAAAAATCCATTTGTGGTATAAATTCTAATACATGTAGCAGTCACATAGACCATGAAAACAATCCTCTATCTTATATGACATCACACATACACATGTATATTTTAAAGTATAGTGGAATTAAAATGTCTTAGCTATAACGTTACTTTGGCCAAATTTTTCATTATAAAATCTAGATATCATATGGATCTATGTCAATTCCATACACATATACTCTTTACTAATGAATCTAAATATGTCATAAGATACTAGGTGATAGATATACACATTGCATGACATGAACCTTGTATACCTATAGTCTATTATCCAAATAATCATGTATAGTATAATTTCATAACCTAATTTTCAAGGCATAATAAGTACATATTTTTAGCATACAATCATTTAAAAAATAAAAACACAAATTTACTTACTCTACTCAGTACAAGGTAAAAACATCCATCTAAGACAAAAAAAAACATTACTTTATCCATGATGTAATTATTAATAATACATCCAAGTAATGCATACTCTTATAGATCATCTATAATACACAATATAAAGTATAATCATAGGCATTATGTTCATCTCATAATAATGTCACTCTTTTTTTTGTTACACTATATAACTTGAGTATTAAGTTAGAAAAAAATACTAAATATATAATATGCACATAACCTAGGTTTACTTATAGATTAAACCAAGTCAATAAACCTCTTTTTTATTAACTAATCAACTTTAAACATTGTTTTCCTATTTTCAATTCATAGAAAGGCAGAGATCATTTTAAAACTATTACAAGAGCACAAATCATACTCATGCATATTAGATGTACATTTTATAATATTATTTCATTATTTAAAAAACAATTCTAATAGATAAAATACAACCCTCTCTAGGTACATTTTAGTGTATATTAGCAACTCAGGATTTTATATTACTCAATTTAATTTATAACTAAAACACCATCCAATGAGGCATCAATTTCCCACATACATCAAAACCAAATAAAATTTTATAAAATACATTTATTTAAATATATATAATCATGAATTCATTATCAATGAAGTTGCTAATCTCAACTAAGTTTCAAAGGTATGTGGTTCTATCTCATATTTAAACATGGTCATTTACACACACACACACACACACACACACACACACACACACACACACACACACACACACACACACACACACACACACACACACACACACACACACACACACACACACACACACACACACACACACACACACACACACACACATATATATATATATATAGAGAGAGAGATTATTCAATAAAATAATAACTTTAGTATAGTATGCATTATACCTTGAATATATTTACATGTGACTGCATAATAAGAATGTTACAGCTATAGACTACATAAATATTATAATATTATCAACCTTCCCTAGCTCAAATTTATCATAACATTTTTATAGTTCATTAATGTATATAATATACATGATTATATTATTTTATTATCATTATATCTATCAAAACAACTTTTTCAAGTTTTTAATAGATAAAAACTATAAAAAAAAGTAATCATAATTCATTTAATTTAGTCCATATTTATAACACACATGTTTTTACAACATTCCCTCAATAAAAATGCATTTAAAAATCCTATGCAAGGCATACTACTATGGTTATCAATTTAAGATGATGTCCTCAAGTCTATAATAGTTCTTTTAGGTCAGACAAAAACATCCTCAATCACTATATAGTCCAAGTTTTTAATCGATTAAATAACTTTCCCATGATACCAATCATCAAAGATGAATATAATAACCTAAGGTTTCCATAAATACTAGGATAAAGTCACAATATATAATAATACACAATCCATTATCTTTATAAGTCATGCACAAGTAAAATGATTATAGTGAGGGTATTTCACAAGATGAATCGTTAGTCAAAGTATTTCCCATTTCTTTGAAAAGTGTTTCTAATATCACTTTGACAAGCCTATGGATGAAAAAAAGTTCCATCCACATGTATACAATTGTCATTAAATAAATTGTCAAGGCACTATCAATGCATATTTGAATGGTATTTTATTTCACACAAACCCAATTAGGATAAGTATTAAAAATTTGATTTTAAATATAAATCCAAGTCCCTATAAAAATATAAATAATCCCTTTCAAGCTTTCTATTCTAAAATTAAAAACCATATTTTCCTAATTTCTTTAATAGTCATCATTACAATGTAGGTGTTGATAGACTTTGCCAAAATGTTCATGTTCCTACCTCCAAGACCCCCAAATATTTTTTCTTTTTTATTTTTATTTTATTTTCCTTTCTCATCCACATTTTGCATGTCTTGAATTTTTTGATGAAACTGTACCAATTAACCATAATGAGGCTTGAGATCATCAATGTAGGTTTCCTCTTCTCACTACTAACTCCCAGTCCCATAACCCAATTTGCTTGGCAGTTGTATGTAAAAAACCTAAAACTATTCATTCCATCAAATAGTGATTTCAAATATAATTATAGAAAAAAGAAACCAAATCTATTACAATAACGACATATTCTTTGTTTTAGATCAAATGTATCCATGGTGTTAAATCCACTATAACCTTACTCATTCTCAAAACTTATTTTTCCTATGTTTCCAAAAAAATCTTTTAAAATAATTGCTTGGGTGACTTTTTACCCATTTTCCTCTAGCCACTAAAAAGAGGTAGGAATTGCATCCTAAAATAATTACATGATTTAAATACAAGACATGGTTTAATAAACACCCAATACTCTAGGTTTGAAATTCATAAAATAGGTCTACCATAAATATATCTCAATAATCCAAAGTTTAGTTCATAATAAGGATTCACAATGGTTCATACAAAAAATACACATTAACAAAATTAATAGGTTATAATAACAAAAACATCTATTCCAAACTAGTCATTTCAAAACAAGGTAAGTAATTTACCCACAATAAATGAAAATCAATGCAATATTAACCATAAATAAAAGTAATAAAATGTACACACCCATCACATTCACATAATGTCATTAAAATTTAATTTATCTTAGAAAGTAAAAGTATATGTGTGTATGCAGGTTTAATTTCACTCTTTTTATACCAAATTATGATATATATCCTCCTCCCCTATGATAATATCCCTTTGTTATAATCTATGAGGGTGGGACAATCCTAAAATCACCTTAGTCAACAAAAAGGTAATTAGTCTGATATTTCAATAGAATAATAACGTACTTAGAGTATATGTACATCAATGAACTGCTTTAAAATCACATCCACATAATAATAATATTATTATTATTATTATTATATATACACACACACACATATATATATATATATATACATATATATATATATATATATATATACATACATATATATATATATATACATATATACATATATATATATACATATATATATATACAAATATATATATATATATATATACATATATATATATATATATATATACATACATATATATATATATATATATATAATATATCCATATGCACATAGAAATATCCTCTAAACATAAATTATATAAAAGAAAATAGTAAACTATCAACTATATAGTGTAAATGCCCAGATATGTAAATAAAATCAAAAACTAATAATCATTAGTTTCACTTCCCTCACTAGTACTAATGCATTAAATAGAGAGTGGGAAAGGATGTGAGATCATACCCCCTAAAGTAGGTAATCATCTCCATAAATGTTATTGTTGGTAATTAGGCCTGTCAAGACCAAATTATAACCCATGTAGTTCAGAACTTTCCAAAATCCAGTCAATAGCCCTCTACAACTGGTCAAACCAATGAATTATAGCCTAAAATAGTAAATTTTGGTCAAAAAATGTCATAAATGGAATAAAAAGGGCATTAATTATTTCAAAGGGATTTTGAATATGTTCAATAAAAAAAAATGTCCCTTTCCTAAAGTTTCAAATCTTGAAAAAGTTATTTAATATGCTTTTTAAGCCAAAAGGGCCCCTATTTTACCCCACATGTGCCATATTTACAATTTAAAATATGTGGAAAGGTAAAAAAATTATAATTTTTCATGTTATGTATTCCTTTTGAAGTCTTATTTTTCAAGCAGTAGAAGGCTAATTTTTCTTTTAAAAGGCAAAAAATACCCTTTTTCCTTCATTTTGAAAGCAAGAGTATAGATTTTGTACAGATTACATACATCCAAGGAATGGGATATCAATAAAATATGATTACCATTCCCAATAAATAATTTCATGGTGATTTTAATATTCTACAAGCCCAAAACCATTCCATTATAGGGATTTTCCTTCTTTGCACAAAGTTACTTGCTTGCAGGTTTTTTGATGGTACAATATGTTGGAGGAAGATGAAGGTCTAAATTTTGGGGTGAAAAAACTAGAATAAAAGGGATTATTCATTTATTATGTTATTATTTAATTAGATTATCCATCCTCATTAACAATCAAGTTAAAGTCAAGAATTTTTTTACAGTTTTGCATCTATGAAGGCAATCAATTTGCCTCAATTTCTCCTCCCCTGAAGGAAAATAAAGTTGTTCCAAAATATAAAGAACTTAATCTACCAATACATGGCATATTTATTCTATTATTAATTTATTTAATGGTCCAACAAGTTTCACAAACATAACCATTCAAATCTACAGTATGGCATCCTTTTAAGGAGAAGTTGTATGGTCATGAGAAGAGATGGTAGCGTCAAGTTTTGAAGAAAGTTTTTTTAGAGGGTATTCATCATGATTATAATGTATTAAAATAATAATTCACATAATTTGTCTAATATTAATACCAATAATCCCATATTATACTCTCAAAGCATCTCAAAAGAGCTAGTTTAGAATAATTTAACGAAACTTTACATATTTTTTTAAAAAAAAATTATAAAACTAAGTTTCAAATTCACCTCCTATCACTCCTCCAATGGATTTTAAATTCATTTGGTGTGATGATGATTGTTTTTTTTTTTTTAATATCACCCTTTATGTAACCTTTAGAATGCTTTTAGGCACTCTTTTCCTCTTACATCTCACTCACCCCCATCTCACTGTCATACACACCCTTATCACTATGTTCTTATTCCATTTTCACCCTCCTTTCATGAATTTACCTCATATTTCCACCATATTTTATCCCTACCACCCTTAAACCCACCTAATTTCAATGAATCATCAAGGAGAGATAGAGGTTGATCAAATGACACTCAAATCATAAAAAGGGAACTTATAGACAAATCTAGCATCATAACAAAGTCATAATGAAGCATTTATAACAAGCATAAGAATAGTCAAATATGATCACAAGGTTATATGAGGTCATGGATTAAGGAAACACCTTATTGAAGGTAAATAAGGTCAAAAAATACATATACAGGGAGTAGGCCTTCATGGAGGTAAGAAAGGTAGCTTTGAGCTTTGAATCTTGGTATTCTTCCCACATGTTGATACCTAAAACAAAATAAAATATAGTCAAATACATGAGCATGTACAAAGGACATATTCAAAAATTGAGAAGGATATTTCATATGTTATTTATGAATTAATGTTATCTAGCATATCAATGGAGGTTTTCAAGGGTCAAATCATGTTTTTGAGCCTTCCTTAAGGCTAAACTTAGATAAATCCATACACATGTCATATATACACAGTCATGTTTAATGGAAAGACATGATTGTTTAAAATAAAGAGTTTGATTAAGGTTTTGACAAGGTGTAGATCATGTTTGGTCATCAAAATCAGACCTAAAGGGTTTGAATCAAGATACTAGTAGCCCATTACACATAATAAAATATTCTATAGCCAGTTATAATAGGCTACAACTGTAGGTGGTGATCATGAGCATAAGAAGAGGCTTAGGGTTGTTTTCTCATAAGGGAAACATTCTTGAATAAATATTATTAAATAATTTTAATAAATAATAATATAAGGATAATTAGGTAGACTCATGGGTATCTCCAAATGTTATCAAACCCTTTAATCCATCTTCAAGTCCTAATTGGTCTATACAATCACCAATAGTCAGGTTTGGAGAAAATGGGCAATGAATCAATGATAAATTGATAATTGTAATGATTCTTGTTCACAAAAGATATCATGAACCAATAATATTTGAATTTGGTCAAATAACTTCAAACCATATTGTCAAAATGTTCAATAGGGCTAAAGAAAATAGAATTGGTAAACCACAAGTACCTTGAAGGAATGCCACAGTCAAAAGTATGTTTGATGTTTAAAAGAAGACTTAAAGGTTTTTGGGCTCTCAAGAGGTTTATTACTTGGAGAATGATTATCTCCCAAGATAAATAAATGTTACCAGGCATATGAAACCTATAAAAGGGGGCTAATGAGGAGAGTAAGTGGCCCACAATCAGCTCAAGGTCACCCTAAAGTAGACTCTATGGGAGTGCTGTTTTGAATGCACATCAAGGGTTTTGACTATTAAAAATAGGGTTTTGATGCTGAGAGTGGTCATATTATCATGGAATAAATAATGATATCTTTATTTTGATTCAAATATTCCAAACGCATAGGGACTAATTTATGAGTCTGTACACTATCATAATCTTGCACCTACAACTATAAGGGCTAATAAGGGTTCTAACACAGTCATATGCCTAAAGTTAGACAAAAATAATTTTGAGCATGGTGAAATAAGATAGTTTCATGGTTTAAATTCACATCAAGGAATAAATAAATGTGTTTATCCCATCACCAAGAGTCTATAGTATGAGTTTTAATGATAACTTATAGCAAGCCTTCAAACATACTATAATCAAGTGACAAATTAGTGGTTTGGTTGTCTACATGGGTTTTTAAAACTTTAAAAAAGGGTTTTTTGATTGATTAATAATCTATATAGTGGAATTAATAATAAAGAGGTTTTAAAAAGATGAGAAATCATGAAGATAACCTATAGCCATCAGGTAGGACCTACACTCAGTCATAGGACTCACCTACTGGTCAAGAATAAAAGTAGCCATTTTGAAACCTAGTAGAGGGTAGATGATAAATTTAAAGTCATAATAATCCATGTATGGAGGTGTCCATAAGAGTGTTATATACTTTTCAAGTTTGGAATCAAGTTTTAAGACCAAAAAATCTCTAATTACCCTTCTCGCGCCCAAGAATGCCTACAAAGAGACAACCTCACATGTTCATATTGTACACAAAAATATGCATGGGGGGATAATATAGTTAGGATAATTGTATGGGTATTATAAGAGTCCATAAAATTTTGAATGGGGTCAATACATGTTCCTAGCTCTATGAACAAACCTTACGACTGTGAGAACCTTTAAAACCCTAGTTAAACTATTATAGGAGCTTAATGGGATATTTTTTCAATATATTACATATAAATTACCATAATTGACCATATAAAATATTGAAATATGTCTAAAATTCTCTCAAGGCTATCAGCATGTGGTTGGTTTGTACATGTACTATATAAAATAGTATAAAAATCACTCATTTTTTATAGGTTTTAGCTCCAAAAGAAGGTATAGTCACTATATGAAGGAAAGGTAACTATTGGAGAAGGTTTTTAGATGTGTATTATACCTATTTTATAATATTATAGATATAATATTTAAGATTAATTGTCAAATTTGATAAAAACCCCTTCTTGACCTCCTTGTGCAAGCGAGAAAAAGTGTCTAAAAATCCCCTTGATTCTCCCATATGAAAAAGAATGAGATAAAATGCTCTTAGGAAGATGTAAGGGGTTAATTAATATTTATTATATTCTAATTTGTTTGAAAATTTAGCCTTTAAGAGCCATGAAAAATCACTAAGATTACAGCCCTATCCAAATGGCCTATTTGCTAAGTAACTATGCCTTCTTATGCTCAGTACAACTAGGAGAAGCTGCATGGGGATGAATGATATTAGGGGTCAAAAAATAACTAAATACACTTGATATTATTCGAGGAGATATAGTATAATACTTTTTGTACTTTATAAACCATGGTTAAGAATTTGTAAGCCTAAAACCCTTCTAAGAGAGTTATTTGCCCAAAACATTTTCTAATGCCTTCAAATGACCTCAAATGGCCATGAAACCTCATGAACATAATTTTAAACTCTAGGCATTTCCCTTTCATGATTTTTTTTACATATGGATTTCTCATAAAGGAGCATAAAATCCAAAAGAAGGTAATAACAAGTAAAATCATGAAATGCAGAGATTGATGATGATTTACAAATGTATATGGGAAATATTCAAATATCCTAAGATGATTTTTAGGTTGAGGAAGTCCTCATGTGGACAATAATGGTGAAAATTTCTCCCAAGGTTTTGGATAAGCCCATGAGCATGAGCAAGATGAAGGCACCAAGAATAAAATGAAAGTTTATGGTTGTTTATAACCCTTATGTGAGTTTTGTAGGTATCAAATGGTGATGTATAAGATTTCCAATTGAATAAAGGATCATATATTATTGATTTGAATACTCTAATAAGTTTCATGGTTTGTTGCAGGTTCCATGGAGTCCAAGTGTATAGATAGGCCTATTTGGTCAAATAATCAAGTTTAAATTTGGCATTGAGATGGATATGAAATGAGTCTACATGAATTTATCATGTTGCATATCTTCCCTTCATGTGGATATATCATCCACTTCAGTGTTCAAAGTCTCATTTCATGCAAGGAGGAGCTTAGTGAAGCAAACTAGTCTTGAGCTTTAGTTGACTATTTGGCAAGATCATGCATGTTTCATGGTTATCTAGTAAAGAAGGGATTTTAACAAATTTCAATCTTAGTTCAAGTGAAGTTAAAACATCCAAATTTTGTGAAGCATTCATGCATGAAGATTGAAAAAGTCCAAGATGGTACCACTACTCCTTTTTCAAAATTAAAATGAGTTTTCATGCAAGATAAAGAAAATAAGGAGATTTTTGAAAATTATTTTAATTAATTTAAACTCAAAATGGACTTGAGTTAATATGGAGTTGATCTCCTCTTCTTTTTTTAATGCTAATCTTGGCTAGTTATTTTCTATTTTCTATATATTGTTTTATTTCAAAGCATTTTAGGGAATCATTCTTTCTTGGTAAGACTATACTCTCCCAAAATTTGAGTTTTGTAACCTTTTAATAGAAATAAATGATTATTTTCAGATTTCCTTTATTCTGGTATAGTGGGTTTATATTATTTTGATTTTTATATATGGTAGAAATTTCTCCCTTGTCAAGTCCTAATCTCACCTAGCTATCGGTGTGCTACTTATGGAGGTCGTGTTTAGTGTTTAATATCATTTAGATGAGCTAAAAATGGATATAAGTGGTTGGTTAATGCCTTAAAGCATACCTATTCCGTCATTTCCCTCAGGCTCTAATCAACTGATAAAACCTCTATATGAAATACTAATGCATATGAGTCTTGGAGGTATATGATCCAATGTTTTGATTATCTTATTAGTGTTTTAGGAGCTTAAATAGAGTGGATGAAATAAATATTTAGGGGTATAAAAAATAGTACGTAGGATTTCCCTTTCAGTATCTCTTCCCCTTTTCATCCCAATAATTAGTAATTTAGTACATAGTGCATAGTGATACATGAGAGGAGATAGACTCAACAAAATTTAGAGGTATGGTCTGAGTTCAAGTGTCCCACACCTCAAATCATTCCAATGTTAGTCTAAGTGTGAATGAGTTTCAAATAAAAATATGTCAAGCCTTCAATTAGGGTGCTATTTGGGTTGCTAATAGTTCTAACACACCTGATAAGACACAAATTTAGCTATTAGAGTACACATTTGTAGAATATAATCTTCAAAACTAGTCTTTATTACTCTTATGGCCCTTATCTCAAGGTAAAAGGTACATTTTTGTTCATAATTTGAGTTATTTTCATGATATTCTAGGCTATGGTAGCAGCCTATAGAAAATAATTTCATCATTTTACTCCCTTTAAGCATTTTTAGTATGATCCTCATGACCCACATTAGCCCTCCCATGACCCACATAAGCCATATGAAGAGTATATAGAGGCTTATTAGTAGTATGAAATATCATATCATTCCTATAACCATGATCCATATACATCTCATCCCTATCCATATGAGCCTTACCCATTCCAAGATCAACCACCCTTGCAAAAATCTTTGAATTTTCATGATGAGATAGAGGAAATGAAGAGGGTAAGCCAAATGATTACTAAAGAGATATCAACCTAAACAAAAGAGTTATTAGATAAGCAATCTTGGTCTCAAAGGTCAATACCTTATCTTTCCCATATCAATATCCTTATATTCCAATTCCATCTTAACAAAAAACTTTTTGAATCATGACTAAAGATGAAATACATTCAATACAAGAGGCTCAACCTTTACCCTTTCTTCCTCAAAATCCAAAATCCTTTCTTTCATGGAAAGGAATTCAAGAAATAGTGCAATAAAGAGAGGAGGTGATAGTTATTTAGGTTTAGTTTCCTTAAGAGAAAGAGAAAAATTAGGTATCTATGGCACAACCATTAGATATTTCTCATCTTATTTAATACTTTTAGGGATATAATATGTCTATCTTAGAGGAGTCTATCCTTATTAAATCAAAAGAAGAAGTTATATTTGATGTAGATGGAGATGAAAGAGTTTTACATGAACATAAGGAGGACATCATCATTGACACAATTAGTGTCAAGGAAGAAATTGATGAAGTCAAAGAAGTTGCTACTATGATTGAAGATCAGTCGAGAGTAGATGATGGAATTCAAGAGGAATACACTATAAATATTGAATTTTAAGGTGTTTTCCATGAACTCATTGATCTAATAATGGCTACCATCCATCATGAATAATAAGAACTTGCAAAAGTGATAAAAAATGAGTACCAATTAGCATAAGAAGCTGAAGATAAGTTGTAACCTTGTGATCATAATGAAGAATTTATAATTGTACTTCAAATTCATGAGAATAAGTCTTTATATTTGTTTGACATATATCATTCAAGTTATTATTTACTTTAATGTGGCTTAGTGTAGATTGAGAGAAGGTTTATCATCAAACAAGAAGTGGTTATTCCCTCAGGAGATGATATGTTTGAGTATCTCAAACATGGCTATCAACCTCTCTCATCATCTTTAGATACTTGTATACTTTTGTAATCTAAGTGTGAACACAAATGAACTCAATAAGTCACAAAATTAGATCCATCTCACTTAGAGATCAACCTTGTAGATATGAAAAAGGAGATACAATAAGCTAGTCTACATAATCATGATCAATAATTCATAAAATAAGATTTGAAGATGTTCTTGCAAAGTACATAGATCTAGGAGCATGATTACTAGGTCTTGGAGTCATACCTTTAATCAATATACATGAGAATGGAGGCTGGAATCCCATATGCATCATCAAGAAGACATGAGAATCCAATTACTCTTAGCTACAAAAGAGATCTATTAAGAGATGGAAAATACATTTTAAGGTTCCATGGTGTATCAAATAATTTTCCATTTGATCTTAGAATAAATCTTCTTATTTCAGGTTAGTAGGTTTTCTTTATCTAATAATTTAGTAGCACAAGCAACAATCTACTTCCCTTTCATTGTTTCCTTGTTTTCCATAAGTTAGTTATCTTTTCTTTCTAGTTTAATTGTGTGTCCCTTTAGTATTTTTGTATCAGTTAAAAAATGTGTCTCAAATCCCAAAAGAGTCTATTTTCCAATGGAATCTATTGAGTTATTTTGATAATAAGGATATTCAACCCTTGTAAGTCACTAGAAATTTTGGTAATTTAGCATGTCAAGACCAAATTCTAACCTATGCAATTTAAACCTTTCCAAAATCTAGTCAATATCCCTCTATAACTAGTCAAACTAAAGACTTTTAGCCTAAAATAGTAATTTTGGGTCAAAATTTAAAAAATTAAATAAAAAAGGCATTATTTATTTTCAAAAGGCTTTTTAATATGTTTAATAACATTAAAATTGCCCTTTCCTAAAGTTTCAAATCTTGAAAAAGTCATTTAATATGCTTTTTGAGCCAAAAGGAACCCTATTTTACCCCACACATGACAAATTTCCAATTTTAAATATGGGAAAAGGTTTAAAAGGTCTAAATTTTCATGTTATGGCATGCATTACTTCTAAATTCTTCTTTTTCAAGTGGTGAAAGGCTTAGTTTTTTTTTAAAGGCAAAAAATACCCTTTTTCCTTCATTTTGAAAGCAAGAGTGTGGATTCTATATGGATTTCATACATCTAGGGTATTATATATTAATAAAAGGTAATGAAAAATTTACATTAAGAATTTCATGGTGATTTGAAGACTTACAGGCCCAAAATCGTTCCACTACAGGCACTTCCCTTCTTTACACAAAGTTACCTACTTACAGGGTTTTTGATGATACGGTCTACTAGAGGAAGATGAAGGTCTAAATTTTGGGGTGGAAAAACTATAATAAGAGTAATTAATCATGTATCAAGTGGTTATTTAATTGGATTCTCCATCTGTATGAACAATCAATTTGAAGTCAAGAATTTTTTTGCAGTTTTGCATCTATGAAGCAACTGGTTTTCCTCAATTTCTCCTCTCCTAGGTAGGGTTTCATGGAAAATCAAGTTGTTCCAAAATATTTAGAAATTAATATACCTTTAAATTTAATAATAAATCTATTTTTACTTCATTTTACATTCCAAAAATTCTCACGAACATAGCCATTCAAATATGCAATATGGTATGCTTTCAAGAAGTTATATAGTCATGAGAAGAGATGGCATCATCAAGTTTTCAATAAAGTTTGTTTGAAGGGTCTCCATAATTATTATAATATTTTCCAATCATAATAATAATAATTTATACAATATTTATAAAAATAATCCCATCTAATGCTCTCAAAGCATCTCAAAAGAGCCAATTTAGCATAGTTTAAGGAAACCTTGCATATTTTACAGTTTTTTGTAGAAAACCAAATTTCAAATTCACCTCCTAGTACTCTTATAATAGATTTAAATAAAATTTGGTGTGATTATTATTATTATTTTTTTCATATCACCCTTCAGGTAACCTTTGGCATGCTTCTAATCACTCTTTTCCTCCTACATCTCACTCACCCCCATCTCATTGTCATACACACCCTTATCACTATGTTCTTGTTTTGTTTTAACCTCCTTTCATGAATTTAAATCATATTACAAACATCCTTTATAAATACCACCATTAAAACCACATTATTTCCAAGAATCATCAAGGAGAAACAAAGGTTGATTAAAAGACACTCAAAGCATAAAAAGGGAGCTTATAGGCAAATCTAGCATCATAACATAGTCAGAATGAAGCATCTATAGCAAGCCTAAGAATAGTCAAAAATTATCACAAGGTTTTATGAGGTAATAGATTAATGAGACACCTTATTCAAGGTAAATAAGTTCAAGTAATCCATATATGGGTATTAATCCTTCATGTAGGTAATAAAGGCAACTTCGAGCTTTGAATCTTGGTATTCTTCCCACCTGTTGATACATATAGCAAAATAAAATATAGTTAAATACATGAGTATGTACATATGAAATATTAAAAAAGTGAGAAGGATATTTCATATGTTATTTATAAATTATCCTTATCTAGCATATAAATAGAGATTATCAAGGGTCAAATATGTTTTTGATCCTTCCTTAAGGCTAAACTCAGATAATTATGTACACATGTCATATATGCATAGTCATGTTTTGAGGAAAGACATGATTGATTAAAATAAAGTGTTTGATTAAGGTTTTGGTAAGGTTTTTATCATGTTTGGTCATCAAAATAATACCTAAAAGGGTTTTAATCAAGATGCTAGTAGCCAATTACACACAATAAAATATCCTATAGCCAGTTCTAATAGGATTACAACTGTAAGTGGTGATCATGAGCATAAGAAGAGGCTTAGGGTTGTTTTCTCATAAGGGAAACATGATTGGAGAATGTTTATTGAATAATTATAAGAAATAATCATATAAGGATCATAATGTAGACTCATGGGAATTTTCTCATGTCATCAAACCCTCTAAGCCATCTTCAAGTCCTAGTTAGTTTATACAATCACCAACTGTTAGGTTTGGAGAATATGGGAAATGAATCAATGATAGATTGAAAATTGTAATGATTATTGTATATAAAGGATTTAATGAACCAAGTATAGTTAAATTTTATCAAATAAATTAAAAAATACTATCAAAATCCTTAATAGGTCTAAAGAAAATAGAAATGGTAACCTATAAAAGCCTTGAAGGAATGCCATAGTCAAAAGTATGTTTAATGATTGAAAGAAGCCTTAAGGGTTTTTTGGATCTCAAGAGGTTTTTTATTTGGATAATGAGAGAAATAGAGGGTGCTAATAATATTAAACCTTTAAAAATGGGATAATGAGTAGAGGAAGTGACCCACAATCGGCTTAAGGTCACCCTACAATGGACTCCATAGGAGTGGTGTTTTGAATGCACATCAAGGGTGTTGACAATTACAAATATGGTTTTGATGATGAGGGTGGTCATATTAGCATGGAATAAATAATTATATATTTATTTTTATTCAATGATTCCAAACACATAGGGACTGATTTATAAGTTTGTACACTGTCATAATCTTGCACCTATAGCTATAAGGGATAATAAGGGTTCTAACCTATTCATATGGATAAAGTTTGAAAAGAATAATTTTGATAATGGTGAACTAAGCTGGTTTCATGGTTTAAATTCACATAAATGAAGCACTAAAGTTTTTTATCCCATCACCAAGAGTCTAGAGTGTGAGTTTTAATGATAACCTATAGTAGGCCTTCAAACATACTACAATCAAGTGACAAATTAGTGGTTTGGTAGTCTACAAGGGTTTTTAAAACCTTAAAAGAGGCTTTTGTTATTGATTAATCATCATTATAGTGTAATAAATAATAAATATGTTTTTAAGATATAATAAATCATGGAGATCACCTAGAGTCATCAGGTAAGACCTACACTCAGTCATAACACTCACCCATAAGTCAAGATTGAGAAGTTGTCATTTTAAAACCTACTAGAGGGTGGATGATCACTTAAAAAGCATATTAATACATGTAAGTAGTCATTCCTAAGAATTTTATATCCTTCTCAGGTTTAGAAGTAAGTTTTAAGACCAAGAAATCTCTAATTACCCTTCTCAATCCCAAGATGCATATAAAAAGATAACCTCACATGCTCATACCATACATCAAAACATGCATGGGGAGTTGAGATAGTCAGGATAGTTGAAGGGGTATTCTAAGAGTGTATCAAATTTTTAATGGTGTCAATCCATGTTCCTATCTCTATGAACAAACCTTAATACTGTGAGAAGCTTTAAAACCCTAGCTAAACCCTTCTAGGAGCTCGATGGTAGATATTATCAAGATAGTACATACAAATGCTTGGAATTGACCCTAGAACCTATTGAAATATGTCTAAGACTCTCTTAGGGTAATCAACATGTGTTTGGTCCATACATGTATTGTATGGAATAGTATAAAATAATCACTCATTTTTATAGGTTTTAGATCCAAAAGAAGGTACAGTCACTAGATGAAGGCAAGATAACTATTAGATAAGGTTTATATAGGTGTCTTAGACCTATTATAGAATATTTTAGATAGAATATTCAAGAGGAATTTTTAAATTTGATAAAAATCCCTTCTTGAACTCCTTGTGCAAGCCAAAAAAAGGTGTTCAGAAAACCCCCTTGATTCTCCCATATGATAAATAATGAGCTAAAATTATCTTAGGAAGAGGTAATGGGATAATTAGCTTACTTATAGTCTAATTGGTTTGACAATTGATCTCGTATGAGACATGAACAATCAATAAGACTATAGTCTTATCCAAATGGCCTATTTGCTAAGCAACTAGCACCTTCTATTGTCAGAGAAGCTACATGGGGATGGTTGACCAAATTTGACCTTGCAAGTCAAATTAGGGCCCTTATAGGTTAAAAATTTCTCTTTATATGTTTTAAGGGGTCTAAAATTGGGTCATAAGGTGTATTATAGGTCATTTGATGGAATTTAATGTCATATTAGCCTTGGTCATTAGTCATTTTAGTCCTTTTATCATTTTGAGTCATTTTGAGGTCAAAATAGGAAATTAAATGAGTTGTATAGCCTCTTATGAAATATTTAAGGTTTAATAAGGGTTATTTCATGTTACATGTGTCCTAAGAGGTCTTAATCAACTATTGGTAACTGAAAGTGGGAAGTTCTTTAGAATAAAATATAGTTTCATTAGGAAAAGAGAAGAGTTTGGCACTTGTATGGCCTATGAGAGAGTGTTACATGGGGGAGAAGGTTTTAACATGACTCTTCATCTTTCTCACACTAATATCAGTGTTTAATATGCTTTGAAAGTGCTAAAAAAGTCCCAAAACTATTCTACTCTTTTAGACATGTAAAAGTGATCAATAGGTTCATGTTTGGTATGATGAGTAGAAGAAGTTTCAAGTCAAACTATTTTGGGAGGTGGTATTAAAATCAGATTTATCCATTTTCATATCAATATATTAAGGACTGGTCAATCATGCTTTATTAACCATCCTTTACAAGTTGATTGTGCTTTTCTACTTGCCAATCTATACACCTTATAGGTTTTGCTCCATTTTAGATAAGTACATACAAACCAATTATTGAGGTTGTTTCCAAATGATGTTGGATTCCTCCTCTAATTATATCCATGTTTGGGTTATTATTTCAAGGTGTTTTGATATGATAATCATATTAAGTTATAGGAGGGAACAATTTTATATGTAACATGCATGTTTCCACCATTTTCAAGAGTTTCATGCTTTGATGGTGACTTCACTAAGTTTGATAGGTTAACACTCATGTTTATTATGTTTTATTTATCCTATTTACCATTAAAAATCTTTGTCCAATTAATATCCATGAGAGTACACTCATAGATCACCATATAAGTAAACTGCTATATGACTCTCATACCAGTCAGCCATGTGCTTGAAAAGGAAAATCAAGTTGAAATGAGGATATTTTGGTTTGTTTTAAAATCCTAAAAATTTGAATTAAGTTCATTTAAAAATTTTAATAAGGTACATGATAATTAAAAATGAGACTCATCTTCACTACCTAAGCACATAATCTGCCTGCTACAATTCAAATATTCACCTATAGGAGTCTTGAAGGATGATGTCATGCTATGATGGGAGAATTTGTAGTGGATTAAAGGTATATTTAAGGTGTGAGGAGTGAATTTTTTAGTGTTGATATTGCTTCACAACTCATGAATGGTTAAAAATCATGCATACTATCCACTTTCTCTTTTACTGCCTATATGCACTAAATGACCACCTAAAGGCAACCTAATAGAGAGATAAATATCCATTTCAAGTGTTGAATAATGTGATGGAACATTTTATTGAAGTCATAGCATGTTTTTTAGACCATGATAGGCCCATTAGAGTTTTATGTTGTCAATCCAACTGTGGAGAACCTTTAATAAGTCAAATGATTAAGTTCAGTGATCTAGTCCCTAAAACATGAAAATAGAGTTCCAAGCCTTTCTATAGATATCTTAAAATAGGGTTATAAAGTGGTTTGAAGATTATAAATGTGTTTATATATCATAAATATCATAGGATGAGACCTTTTAAAATTTTGGGGTCAAGAGGACTAGGGGAAGATAGTTGTTATCAAGGACTTAAGTTGTCATTTTATATATTCTCAATCAATGATATCTACAACAATCTAAATCTTTGAGCAACCTTGTATGTCAATTTGGCAGCCCTAACCATACCACCATGTCATATTGGTTTTAAATGGTGAAAATATCACTCATGGTCTAAATATAATCTAAATAAAGGGATGATATACTGATTTAAACCCCCATACATATCTATAGGGTTGTCTTAAGCTTGGAAACACCCACCTACAGTTGGGTAAGCAGGCAATGAGCTAAAAACATTATCTAAATGATGATATAGCACAAGTAACATGAGTGAACAAGTTAAAATAAATTATAATTGATCTTGGAAGGTGTCATAGGTAATTATGCAAGGTTTTCAAGGTTTAACCATATAAGGTCATCTACAAGTATGGTGCCAACAAACAAACATATAGTTAACTACCTCAGACTAATCTTAGGAGCAATCCAATTCAAAGTGTGAGATAGATATTTGTATCATGGATTAAAGGGTTTTAAATATTAAATGAAGGATAAAACACTTGATGATAGGGTATTAAGCATATAAACATAACCTACAAGCTCCTTTTGCCTGAGTAAGTAGGGTCAACTTACCAATCAGGCCCAACCAAGTAGGTGTATATTCTAATGTGAAACCCTAAGTTATAAAGGTTTATGAATATTTTTAAATGATATCATCATGGTTCCATTGATATCTCATAGGCATATTAGAAATAAGGAAGAGCTTAAAACCTTTCAAAAGTAGTCCATAATCTTTCCCTTGAACACTATACATAGTCCTTTGTATAGGAAGTTTGTCTTGAAGCCTGAAGGAGTAGGGGGTATTTTTACCTGATAAAGAGCCAAATTTTGGTGTAGAGTGTCTTTTTACCTGATATATACTTTTTCATTTATATAAATCATAAGATATTCCATTTTTGAGCTCAAAACCCACTCAGGCTTGTAGGAAAGAGAAGGAGAAGCTCAATAAGGTGATTTCAAGTGCTCATATATAACTTGATTTTTTTCATGGAGATATAAAGAGATAGGGGAAGTTAATAAAGGTATTTAACTCTATTTTAGTGAAATGTTTTGGTAGATTCAACATCCCATATTTATGAATGAACCTTAAGAGGGTAAAATAAGCCTAAACCTTCATAAACCCTTGTCAGTGACCAATTTGGGGAAATAGAGATGGAAAGATATCATAATATCATATTTTTCCTAGGATGATGATATAACTTTTCAAGATACTCCCTCAAATTATTCCCCATGCTTTTGGATAGTATGAAATTGTATGGATAGGGTACAAGATAAGGTACTTTTGACTATTTTGTGTGTTTTATAGGTTTTAGAAAGAGTCTAAAGATGAAATAAAGTTTGGGAAAAATATTATGAATTTTAATAACTCACTATGTAATTTATTAATTCATAAAAACTCTTAATTTTTCAAATAATAGCTCTTATCTCAGCTAGTCAAAACTGACATAGTGGACAAGCTAGTGAGAAGGGTAGAAAACTTCAAGTGAGCTGATTTTAATGTGTGCATGATGCTTATAACGACATGAAGGGTCTTTAAAAGTGTCATCCACTCCCTCCCATGGAATTTTCATGAAAATTTGATTGAAATATGATTTTTTTAGAGTATAGGGAGTGAAAGCTCCCTTCTAGATGATTCTAGATGACTAGACCTACAAATAATTCATGGAGAGGGATGTATAAAATACTTCCCATTCAGTCCAATCATTATAAATATCCCTTATCATTTTTCTTACATTCAAAGAGTTCTAAATTATGAAGGTAGTTTTTTGAACTAGAATGAGAGCTTTCATGACACTTTCCAAGAGTTTCATGACTTGGAGAGCCACTTATTCCTTATAAACTTTCATATTTCATCCCATATAATATTATCATTAAAAATGAACTCCTTTTATCATCTTTACAAGTGTCCTTATGACCCTTTTACTTCTCTTTTTTTCTCTCTCTCTTAAGTTCTATAATAACTAGGCATTTTGGCCTTTGTAACTTATGATCCACCTTAGTATGGTGAATCCCTACTCATTTTCATACCATTTGATAAATAAGACTACTTATTTTTACCTTTTAATGACTTTTATAGTGTTTTTACTTGGATGATGGATCTTTCTTAGTGAAGACTAAAGATTCCTTAACATATTATCTCACTTTTTCACCCTATTTATAGTTGGAAAGTTTCTTCTTATAGGGAATGTCAAGTGTTCTAAGAAATGTCAAAGGATTGAGTGAGTTATTCTATTCATTAGTGCCATTCAAGGCCTCTTATCTAGTCCTCCTAACCTAAACATTAATCCATAACTTCAAAATATAATATTGATGTGAGAAGATGAAGAATGGAGAAGTGTATGTCTAGTTAGTCTCTTGGTTTCATGTGTAATGTGCAACTAGTTGGAAGTCATCAATTTATTTGGTGTAAAACATCCATTAGAATAGTTTTCTTTAATTTTTATCTCTCCCTTTTCCCCCTTAAGTTTTAGGTGTAGTTGTGATCCAAAGGTGGTACATCAAGGTAGCTAGCCCTATCAAGAGATTCACCTCATCCTTAGGCTACCCACAAGCCTAAAGATGTTTCAATTTTACCACTTGGATGAGGAGATCTAAGACATATCCTAAAATATTGAAAATCCAAGTGAAAATAGTTTTTAACATACCCAATGGGACTCTTAGTCCAAGAGGTTAAAAGATTTTTAATGTTGTCTTTTAAGAATCAGCCTTTGGAGGCATCTTGACTCTAAAGTTACATCAACTAGTCAAATAGACCAGGTATTCCTCTTGAATATTTTTAATTATCATTCCTTTTATTATTTCTTTTTAATGAAGTTTCATGGTTGATCTTGGTGTTAAGTTTTGTTTTACACAAGTTGGTGAGATATATCTAGCCTATGGCATTCCATATCAATCCTACCATGATCTTTGACTAGCTCCAAAATGAACTACATCAGCTCATTAATGAAGTTTGTCTCATCCCTACAATTATCCTTCTCCATATCTTACTCCTAGTCAATCTAGTCACTTCTCCAATCAGTCCATTTCCACTTTCAAACAAACTCTTTTGGGATATTAGAGGTACATGTTGGATCTTGATACTCTAAGAGGATGTGGTCAAGATTTTCCTATTCATCTTATTCATAAGAAAATAGATGTATTAGAGATATCCAAAAGAGAGTGGGCACCTATTGAGAGAGCCAATTAGCAAAGGCTTACAAGTGAGATGTTAGATGTGAGTGGCTTAGTTTCTTCCTTAGAAGATAGGATAAGAATTTATGAAATAAAGCCTCACCAACCTATTAGCCTTCATATCCACTTCCCTAAGATTTATATCATTCCTATTTGACCCCTATTTATGACCCCAATCAATATTATCAAGGTCATCCTTTTCCCCATTAATTGGAAGAGAGATTTGAAAAGAGAAACCTTATTTTTGAAGCTAACTTAATAGGCAGATTGAGTTAGACAATAAGCAAATGAGTTATTCCATGTTATCATAAAAATAAGTGGAATTCAATCCCTCATTTCCCTCTCCCATTTCATCCCCACCTCAAGAAAAGACCTCTAGATATGAGATTCCAAGATGGAGACAAGGTGGAGAATTCAAGCCTAAGGATATTCCAAGTTCCTTGAATACTTCATCCACTCCTAAAATTACATCACACCTCAAGAAAAGACTTATAATCTTAACATCCTAAGCTATAGTAAGATAGTGTAAGAATGGGTAAATAAAGAGGATAGAATAATTGCTAAGGAATGTGAAGTTGAGAATGAATTTGATCCTTTGCAAGTCCCTCCCACCCTTCTTCTAGAAGATTCTTGTGTTCCATATCAACCATATTTTATTCCTTATGCTCATGATGATTTCTATGAACTTCAAGTTAGTATTTTCCAAGAGAACCTAGCCAATAAAATTGAATATCTAGAGTCAAGGATGAAATTTTTGAGTCAAAGTGTGATGGAAGGTTTAGACCCAAAAGAAGATCATATACCTAAACACACCCTATCTAACCTCCCTCAAGATATTGATCAATCTAAATTATATGTTATTGAAGTTATTTTAAATTTTAAGGAAGGAAACTAAGACATTTTAGCCCATGATTTTCCTTCCCTTCCTTAAGAGATTCTAAAAGAATCCCCTACATTTTGCTCTCAATCTGATTTTGAGTTCTATGTGCCACCTCCACCAACTAGCTCATCTTTTATTCACCCCATAACCCTTTGACTTGATGGACCTATTGTATGGGAACCTAAAGAAGAGTATTTGGTTGATAAAAAATCAGAAATCTTGATTGAATAAATCTTAGTTCCTTAGCAACCTCATTGGATTAAGTCACATGACTTCAAGATGCAAAGTCTTGGAATCACAAGGAAGGAGATTGAAGATCTTTCAGACCTTGAGAACCAAAGTCCTATTTTAGAGTTTGAGATGCAAATTGAGATCCCTCAAGAGGTCCTAAATGATTAATAATACATGATTCCTTATTTGGAATCTTTAGATTGGGTTGATATGGAAGAATGTCTTCCTTCTGTCAACGAGGAGTAAATAGTCCATGAATCTTCCATCAATTTAAAATATATCATTGATGGGTAGGAAAAAATTATTAATCAGCATTTGGATGACTTGTTTGTAGTCACTAGATTAACATATACTCCTCTTTAAGGAGGATATGATCTAATCAAAGATGGAGAAGGCAACCTTGACACATAAGTGAGTATGTAAAGGAAAATCAACCTTTCAAATCCATCCTTTAAAGAGGCATATGCATTCCATTATGAAATTTTTGATATCATCAAGATGGGATACCATCCTCTCAATTATTTTGGAGGAATACATCATCTCTTGAAGGATAGATCAATCTCTTATTGGCCTTAATCTTCTAAGGAACAAGAAACCAATCCTCTTGAATCCATGCCTACCAAGAAGATACTAGTTAATCATGAGATGAAGAATGAGTAGTAGTATGAGTTATGTGTACATGTTCAAGAGGAATATATCTACATTTGAGAAATATTTAATGATGCTTTTCTTTAGAGTATATCAAGTGAAGTGCCAAGGAATAGGTCTGATCTAAAAAAATGTCCAATTCAAGGAGAAATATGCTTGGAACTATGACTCATCTCAATAAATTTAATATTCAAGGAATTTTCCTTTTGATCCTAGAAATGAGTTAGGCTTAGTTTCTAGTTGTGCATAATAGTTATTTTTTTTATCTCCTTAAGTGTCTTGAGCACATGTGTGTATGTGTCTTGTTAGTTTGTTTGATTTTTTTTTGTGTGTCCTTGATCCAAAACTTAGAAGTTTTGATTGATAGATATTTCAAGAACACAAAAATAACATAGTAACAATGAATTCTCTGAGAAGAGATGTTTTATTACTCAAGATCGTAATACAACTATATGTTTATCTCTGGGAAGAGATGTATGATTTTCCATTTTGGGTTACATCTTCATTTTTACACATTTTTAAAGTAGGAGGATGTGGAAGGTCACAAATATTGAGGGATATTAATTGGCTTGACTTCCACAATTTAAAACAATATAGAATTCTAGGAATTACTATTTTTAGAAACTTACTATTTTTAGACTGCACTACTAAAATTGAAATTTGGGGCACTTCCATTGGGTTTTTAGGGTAAAAAACCATAAATACAATATCCATGTCATATCACCATATTATTATCATTTTTATATTTCCATATTTTCAAATGGGGAGTTAATTGGAGCTACAGTGCAAAAGTTATGTCTCTCAAAAGTTCCATCATCAATTGGGGTAGAACCGTCACCCAAATTATCACCTAAATTGTTGCCCAGATCAGTCCTTTGCTTTGTGTGGTTGAGTTAGTTATTTTTTATTATCTTGATCAAATATTATGTTCAATGGAAAAATTTCATATTTTTGTGTCTCAAACTTTTGATGACTCCCTAAGCGTAATGGACTGATAACGTTACTGGTGTAGTTAGTATAATAGGCATACTACCCCTATGAGTCACTAATTTATTAACAAAATTTGATTGTGAAAGTAAAATTGGGTCTAATATAGGTAAAAAATTGGTCTTTATATGTTTTATGGGGTCTAAAATTTGTTCATAAGGTGTATCATATGTCATTTTATGGAATTTAATGTCACATTAGCGTTGCTCATTAGTCATTTTAGTCCTTTTATCATTTTGAGGTAAAAATAGAATATTAAATGAGTTATGAAACCTTTATGGAAGTGTGAAGGTTTAATAAGGGTTATTTAACATGACATGTGTCATAATATGTATTAATCAGTTGGTTTTAATTGAAAGTGGTAGGTTCTTCAGAAGAAAGGGTAATTTTCTTAAGAAAAGAGAAGAGTTTGGCACTTGTACAGCCTATGAAAGATTTTTACATGTGGGAGAAGGTTTTAATATGACTAATAATCTTATTAATACTAATATTATTTCTTTAAATGATTTTTAGTTTCTAAAAAAATCTTAAAACCATTTTAATCCTTTCTTACTCTTTTAAACATGCAGAAGTGATCAATAGGTTCATGCTTGGTATAGTCATTAGAAGAAGTTTCAAGTCAAATGATTTTTTGAGGTGTTAGTACACTTATATAGATAAATTTACATATCAATATATTGAGGATTGGTCAAACATTCTTTATGAATGATGCTTTTCAAAATGACCATGTTTTTTTGCTTACCCATTTGTGTACCCTACAAGTTTTTCTCCATTTGGACAAGTACATACAAACCAATTGTTGAGGTTATTTCCAAATGATTTTGGATATTCCTATAATTATCTCAGTGTTTTTTTTATCATTTAAATGTGTTTTTATATTCTATTCATCTTAATTTTTAGGAGGGAACATTTTTCTATGTAACATGTAGGTTTCCACCATTTTTAAGAGTTTCATGCTTTTATGGTGAATTAAATAAGTTTTATAGGTTCATACTCATGTTTATAAAATTTTATTGGTCCTATTTGCCATTAAAACTCTTTATCCAAGTAATCTCCATAAGAGTGTAGTCATAGAACACCATACAACCAATTTGTTATATGAATGTCATATTAGTCAGCCATGTGCTTGAAATGGAAAATCATGTTGAAATGAGGCTATTTTGGTTTATTTTAAATATTCAAAAGTTTAATGTATTTTATTTAAAACATTTCAATAAGTTACATGATCCTTAAAAATGGGAATCATCTTCACTACCTAAACACATAGTCTGTCTACTATAATTCAAATACTCACCTATAAGAGTCTTAGAGGATGACATCATGCTATGACAGGAGCCTAGGTAGTGGATTCAAGATCTTGGAGGTGTGGGGATTGAATATCTGAGTGTTTATATTGGTTCATAACTTATTAAATTTTACAAATCATTCACACTGTCCAATTTCTCCTTTACTACATGTATACACTGAATGACCACGTAAAAGTAGCCTAATAGAGAGCTAAATATCCATTTCAAGTGTTAAGTCATGTGATGGACCCTTTTATAAAAGTCATATAATGTGTTGTAGACAATTATATGCCCATTAGAGTTTTTAGGTTGGTAGTCCAACTGTGGATAAATTTTAAGAGGTCAAATTATTGAGTTTAGGGATCTAGTCCTTAAAACTTGAAAATAAAGTTCCAAGCCTTTCTATAGATATCTTAAAATAGGGTTATCAAGTGGTTTGAAGATTATAAATGTGTTTATATATAATACCTATCATATTACAATACTTATACAAATGTTTGGGTTAAGATGATTAGGGTAATATATTTTTTTAGGAGGGCTAAATTTGTCATTTTGTGCATTAAACTTAGCCAATCATATCTACATAAATATGAATCTTTGAGTAACCTTATATGTCAAGTTCGTATGCCTAACCATACCACCATGTCATATTATTTATATATGGTTAAAATATCACTCATGGTAAAAACATAATATAAATAAAGGGATGATGTGCTATTTTCAACCCCCATGCATACCTACAGGGGTGTCTTAAGCTTGGAAATACCCACCTACAACTGGGTAAGTAGGTAGTGAGCTAAAAACATTATCTAAATGATGATCTAACCAAACTAACATGAGTGAAAAAGTTAATATCAATTATAATTGATATTATAAGGTTTTATATGTAATTATGAAAGGTTTTAAGGTCTAACCATATAAGGTCATCTATAGGTATAGTGCCAACAAGCAAAAATATAGTCAATTGCCTAGGACTAGTCTTAAGAGTAATCCACTTCAAAGTGTGAGATATATAGTTAGATCATAGATTAAATGAGTTTTAAATATTAAATTAAGGATAAAAAATTTGATTATAGGGTCTTAATCACAAAAACATAACCTACAGGCTCCTTTTTCCTAAGTAAGCAAGGTTAACTTACCAATCAAGCCCAACTAAGTAGGTGTATGTTCCAAGCTGCAACCCTAAGTTAAAAAGGTTTATGAATATTTTTAATGATATAATCATGGTTATATTTATATCTCATATTTATATTATGAAATAATTAATAGCTTAAAACCTTCCAAAATTAGTCCACAGTCCATCCCTTGAACACTACACACAGTCCTTTATCTAAGAAGTCTATCTTAAAGCTTGAAGGAGTAGGGGGTCTTTTGACCTGATTAGGAGCCCAATTTTGGTGAATATGGTCTCCATAACTTGTATAACCCTCTAAAACTTTTATATTTTTTAATAAATAAAATTGATTGCCCTCTATTGTGTCTTAGATAGAGGGTACTCCCTTATGAATAAAGCTAGCAAGGTTAGGAGAATAAGGCAGAAATATGAAGCCAAATGATGTAGATAACTTGAAATTGGGTTTGTAAAGTTGTATTAAACTTAGAAAATAATAAGAAACAAAGAAAAAATGGAGGAATTAAAATATAATGGTCTATAATCTTAAACTTATAGGCAAGTCTATTAGGCTTTGAAGAGGCATAGTACCCAAATGGGAGGTCACTTACACTTCTATATCTAGGTATGATTTATAACCTATTAGAACATTCTCATAGGTTCATAAAAAATATGATAGATCTAGTGGAATTAAAATAATATTAGTTGGATGGACTAAACCACAAGAGTGTATGTAGGCCTGCTAAGTAAAGTTTAGACCTAAAAGCCAAACAGAGGGTCAATTCTACTATTCACATGAGGTGAGCATTATATCCCATTAAATAATGTTTTTGGGGACATTTTAGATGTGGTATATATCTTAGAATGTAGATAAATCATAAGATAGACCATTTTTGAGCTCAAAACCCACTTAGTCTTGTAGAATAGGGATGTAAAAGCTTGATAAGGTGATTTAAAATGCTTATATCTCTCTTGATGTTTTGCATGGGGATCTAAGGAGTTAGGGGAAGTTGATAAAGGTCTTGAAATATGTTCCAATGAATTTTTTTGGTATATTCAACATCCCATCTTTATGAATGAACCTTAAGAGTGTAAAATAGGCCTAAACCCTTGCCAGTGACTGGTTTGGAGAAATGGAGATGAAAATCTAATCTAATGGCATATTTTACCTAGGATGATGATATAAAATTGAAAGAGACTCCCTCAAGATACTCCCCATGCTTTTGGACTATATGAAATTGTACAGATAGGGTACATAAAAGAGTAATTTTGAATTTTTTTTGTGTTTTTTAGGTTCTAAGAAGAGTATAAAGATGAAATAAATTTTGGGGAAAATATTATTACTTATAATAACTGAATATGGTAGTTTATTCCTTTATCAAAACTCTTAAGTTTTTAAACAATAGCTCTCATCTTAGCCAGTCAAAATTGGTGTAGTGGACAAGTTAGTGAGAAGGGTATAAAACTTTAAGTGAGCTTATTTTAATGTGTGCATAATTATTATAAGGACATTTTGGGTCTTTAAAAGTTTCATAAACTCCCTGTCATGTATTTTCATATAAAAATGATGTCTTTTTGGAAGCCAAGTGTGCAGGGTGCATGAAAGAAGAGTTTCTTAGAGTGCAGGTAGTGATAACTCCTTTCCATATGACCAATATAATAAAAAATGAATGGAGATGTATGTATACAACCCTTCCCATTATTTAAAATCATTAAACCTATCCCTAATCAGTTTTTTGACATTCAAACAAGTCCAAATTATGAAGGTAGTTTTTGAGCCAAAATGAGAACTTTCAGGCCACTTTGCAAGATTTTCATGACTTAGAGAGCCATTTGTTCCTTTTAACCTTTCATGGTTAATCCCATATCCTATTATTATGCATAATTAACTCCTTTTCTCATCTTCACAAGTGTCCTTATGACCCTTGTAACTCTCTCTTCTCCTCTCTCTCTCTCTCTCTCTCAAGTTCTATAAGAACTAGTCATTTTTGCCTTTATAACTTATGCTCCACTTGAGTATGGCAAATCCCTACTCATTTTCATATCATTTGATCAATAATAATATTTATTTTTACCTTTTCATTACTATTATATTGTTTTTACTTGGAATATGGGTCTTTCTTAATGAAGACTATGGATTCCTTAGCTTGTTGTCTCACTTTTTCACCCTATTTATAGTTGGAAAGTTTCTTTTTGCAGGGCATATGAAGTGTTATACAAAATGTCAAGGATTGATTGAGTTATTATATTCATTATTTCCTTTCAAGTCCTATTATCTAGTACTCCTATGCTAAACATTCATCCATAACCTCATAATGTAATATACATGTGAGAAGATGTAGATAGGAGAAGTGTATGTTTGGTTAGTATCTTGCTTTCATGTGTAACACGCATCTAGTTGGAAGTCATAAATTTATTTGGTGCATAACCTCCCTTAGGATAGTTTTCTTTCAATTTTATCTCTCCCTTTACCCCCTATGTTTAGGCATAGTTGTGATCTAAAGTGGTACATCAAGGGAGTTATCCCTATCTAGAGATTCACCCCATCCTTAGGCTACCCACAAGCATAGAGGTTTTTCAATTATGAAACTTGGATGATAAGATATTATAAATCTCTGAAAATGGTGAAA
Organism: Torreya grandis; assembly: GCA_037957365.1. NCBI lineage: Eukaryota > Viridiplantae > Streptophyta > Pinopsida > Cupressales > Taxaceae > Torreya > Torreya grandis. The sequence continues at coordinate 1,038,775 of JARHVA010004428.1, read as the reverse complement.
ATACAAGTGACAAAAAAAATTTGGCATGTTTGATGGGACTCTTAATCTAAGAGGTTGAATGATTTTTGGTGTTGTCTTTCAACAATCAACTTTTTGAGGCATCTATCTAAGCATCAATTGTGACCCTGAAGTTACATCAGCAAGGAAATCAGCCTAGGTATTCATTTTGAAAATTTTTTTTGATCATTCCTTGTGTTCTTGATTCTTAATGAAGTTTCATGGCTGACCTTGGTGTTGAGTTTTGTTTTAAACAATTTGGTGAGGTATATCTAGCCTATGGTATTCCATATCAACCCTATCATGATCCTTACCATATTTAACATGAAGTGTATCATCCCATTAATGAAGTGTATCAGCCCATTTATGAATTTTATCAGCCCTATAATTAGCCTTCTACATATCTTTCTCCTAGTCAACCTAGTCACTTCTCCAATTAGTTGATTTCCCCTTTTAAGAAAACACTTGTGGGATATGAGAGGTACATGTTGGATCTTGATTATCTAAGGGTATGTGTTTAAGATGTTCCTAGTAATATTATTCATAAGGTGAGAGATGTATTAGAGATATTCAAAATAGAGTGGGCACTGATTGAGAGAGCCAATTGGCAAAGGCTCACAGTGAGATGTTAGATGTGAGTAGATTGGTTTCTTCATTAGAAGATAGGCTAAGAATTCATGAAAGGCAACCTCAAAAAACCTATAATCCTTCATATCCACTTCCCAAAGATTTATATGAGTCTTATTTGACCCATATTCATGATCCCAATCAAGCTTACCAAAGTCATCCTTTTCCCCATCAGTTGGAAGAGAGTTAAAAAGAGAAACCTTATTTTCGAAGCTAATCCTAATAGGTAGATTGAGTTATCCAATAATAAAATGAATCAATCCATGTTATTATTAAATGAAGTGTAATTAAATCCCTTTTTCCCTCTCCCATTTCATCCCCACCTCAATAAAATACATCTAGATATGAGATTCCATATTGGAGACAATGTGGGGAATCCAAGCCTAAGAAGATTCCTAGTTCCTTGGACACTTCATCCACTCCTAAAATTACATCACCACCTCAAGAAAAGACTTTTAATCCTAAAATCCTAATATAGAGTAATATATTGGAATCATGGGTAAATAAAGAGGATAGAACCATTATTAAAGAGTGTGAAGTTGAGAATGAAGTTAATCCTTTACAAGTCCCTTCCACCCTTCTTTAATAAACTTCTTGTGTTTTATGTTAGCCCTATTATATTATTTATTCTCATGATTATTCCCATTAACTTCAATCTAAAATTTTCCAAGATAACCTATCCAATAAAATCGAAGATCTAGAGTCAAGGATGAAATTGTTGAGTCAAGGTGTGATGGAAGGTTTAGACCCAAAAGAAGACCATATGCTTAAACACACCCGATATAACCTCCCTCAAGAGAATTACCAAGATAAATTAGATGTGATTTAACTTATTTTAAAATAAAAAGAATAAATCCAAGAAATTTTATCCCAAGTTTTTCCTCCTCTTCCTCAAGAGCTTCCAAAAGAATCCCCTACATTTCACTCTCAATCTGATTTTGAGTTTTATGTGCCACCTCCACCAACTAGCTCATATTTTCCACACCCCATCACCCTTTTCCTTGATGTACCTATGGTATGGGAACATAAATAATATTATTTGGTTGATAAAATATCAAAACTCTTACTTGCATAAATCCTAGCTCCTTGGCAACCTCATTGGACTAAGTCACGTGACTTCAAAATGCCTAGTCTTGGAATCACAAGGAAGGAGATTGAAGATATTCCAACCCTTGAGAACCAAAGTCCTATTTTAGAGTTTGAGATTAGAATTTAGATCCATAAATAGGTCATAAATTTTTAATAATATAAGATTACTTGTGTGTAATATTCAGATTAGGTTGATATGGAAGATTGTCTTCCTTTTGCCAAAGAGGAAGAAATAGTCCATGGATCTTCCATCACTTTGCAAGATATCATGGATGGGAAAGAAAACATTCTTAATAATAATTTGGATTAATTTTTTTTAGTAATTTTATAATTATATACTCATCTTCAATGAGGATATGATATAATCAAAGATGGAGAAGGCAACCTTGACATGCAAGTGAGTATGCAAAGGAAAAACAACCTTTTAAATCTATCCTTTCAAGAGGCATATGCATTACATGATGACATGTTTGATATCATCCATATGGGATATAATCCTATAAATAAGTATGGAGAAATGAATCATATATTTAAGGATGGAACAATCTCCTATTGGCCTCAATCTTTTAAGGAACAAGAAACCAATCCTCTTGAAGTTATGCCTACCAAGAAGATACTAGTTAATAATGAGATGAAGAGTGAGAAGAAGTATGAGTTATATGTATAAGTTAAAGATCAATATATCTACATTGGAGACATATTTAAGGATGATTTACTTGAGAATAGATCAAGTGAAGTGCCAAGGAATAGATCTAATCTATAAAACATCCAATCTAAGGAGAAACATGCTTGGCACTATGACTCATCTCATGAAGAAGAATATTTAAGGAATTTTCCTGTTGATCTTATAAATGAGGTATTATTAGTTTTTATTTGTGAATAGTTTTTTTTTTTTTATCTCCCTACGTGCCTTGAGCATATTTGTGTATGTGTCTTGTTAATTTGTTTGCTTTGTTTTGTGTGTGTCATTTGTTTTGTGTAGCTGAGGTAGTCAATTGGTCTTGTCTTGATAAAAATTGTGGTCAATGGAAAAATTTCCTATTTTTTATTATTATACTTTTTATGACTCCCTAATCCCAATTTACTGATAAGGCTACTAGTCTAGTTAGTATAGCAGGCATACTACCTTTATGAGTCACAAATTTGTTGACCAAATTTGACCCTATAGGTCAAATTAGGGCCCCTATAGAAAAAAATTTTGTCTTTAGATGTTTTATGGGGTCTAAAATTTTGTAATAAGGTGTATTATAGGTAATTTTATGTATTTTAATTTCACATTATCCTTGGTCATTATACATTTTAGTCTTTTTATCATTTTGAGTCACTGTAAATAGGGAATTAAATGAGTTATACTACCTCATAGGGAATTTTTAAGTTTTAATAAGTATTATTTAATGTTAAATGTGTCATAATAAGTCTTAAAAAACTATTGGTAACTGAAAATGGTAGGTTATTTGGAAGAAAGGGTAGTTTTCTCGGGAAAAGAAAAGAATTTGGCACTTGTATAGCCTATGAGAGAGTTTTACAAATGGGATAAGGTTTTAATATGAATATTAATCTTCATAACACTAATATTATTGATTTAAATTATTTATAATTCATAAAAATTCCCAAAACCATTCTATTCCTTTCTTTCTCTTTTAGACATGTAAAAGTGATTAACAGGTTCATGTTTGGTATGGTCAGTAGAAGAAGTTTTAGGTCAAATTATTTTAGGATATGGTAGTACACTAAGAGAGTTCCATTTTAATATAAATATTATTATCATTTATCAACTATTATTTATGAACCATCCTTTACAAGCTGGCCATGTTTTTCTAATTGCCAATCTATACACCCTCCAAGTTTTGCTCTATTTTTGACAAGTCCATATAAACTAGTTGCTAAGGTTATTTCTAGATGATGTTAGATTACTATTATAATTCTCTCCATTTTTTTTATAATTTTAAGGTTTTTTATATGATAATAATCTTAAGTTGTAGGAGAGAACACTTTTCTATGCAATAGGTAGGTTTCCACCATTTTCAAGAGTTTCATGAATTGATGGTGACTTAACAAAGTTTGATAGGTTCATAATAATATTTATGATTTTTTATTTCTCATATTTACCATTCAAACTCTTTCTCCAAGTAATCTCCATGAGAGTGTAGTCATAGAACACCATACAACCAATCTATTATATGACTATCATACCAATCAGCCATGTGCTTGAAAAGGAAAATCATGTTGAAATGAGGCTAAGTTGGTTTGCTTTAAATAATAAAAATTTAAATGGATTTAATTTAAGCATTCTAATAATGTATATGATCCTAAAAATGAGACTCATCTTCACTACCTAAGCACATAGTCTACCTACTACAATTCAAATATTCACCTACAAGAGTCTTAGAGGATGACATCATGTTATGATGGGAACCTTTGTAGTGGATTAAAGATATTGGAGGTGTGAGTAATGAATTTTGGATTTTTTATATTGTTTTACAACTCATGAAATGTTAAAAATCATGCACACTATCCACTCCTTTACTACCTGTATACATTGAATGACCACCTGCATGCAGCCTAATAGAGAGCTAAATATCCATTTCAAGTGTTTAAGCATTTGATGGAAACTTTTATTGATTTAATATCATGTGTTTTATACCAAGATATTCCCATGAGATTTTCTATGTTTTTAGTCCAATTTTGGATAACTTGCATGAGGTTAAATGATTGAGTTCAGGGATCTAGTCCCTATAACATGAAAATAGAGTTCCAAGTCTTTCTATAGATGTCTTAAAATAGGGTTATTAAGTGGTTTTAAGATTATAAATGTGTTTATCTATAATCCATATCATATTAAAATACTTATAAAAAATTTTGGGTAAAGAGGACTAGGGGAAGACAATTTTTAGGAGAGCTAAATTTTCCATTTTATGCATTAAACTTAGTCAATCATATCTACAAAAATCTGAATCTTTGAGCAACCTTGTATGTCAAGTTGATGCCCTAACCATACCACCATGTCATATTTTTTTTATATGGTGAAAATAAAACTAATTTTCAAAACAAAATATAAATAAAGGGATGATATACTATTTTCAAGCCCCATACATACCTACAGGGTTGTCTTAAGATCGGAAATACCCACCTATAGTTGGGTAAGCAGGCAATGAGCTAAAAACATTATCTAAATGATGATCTAGCCCAATTAAAATGAGTAAAAAAGTTAAAATAAATTATAATTGATCTTATAAAGTTTCAAAGGTAATTATCCAAGGTTTCCAAGGTCTAACCATATAAGGTCATCTACAGGTACGGTGCCAACAAGCAAAAATACAATCAACTACCTAGCACTGGTATTAAGAGAAATCCACTTCAAAGTGTAAGATATGTAGTTATATCATGGATAAAATGAGTTTTAAATATTAAATCAAGTCTAAAACATTTGATTCTAGGGTCTTAAGCACATAAACGTAATCTACAGGCTCTTTTTTCTTGAGTAAGCAGGGTAAACTTACCAATCAAGCCCAACCAAGTAGGTGTATGTTCCAAGGTGAAACCCTGAGTTATAAAGGTTTATGAATATTATAAATTATCTCATAATGGTTAAATTTATATATAATATTTATGTTATTAAATAATTAATAACTTAAAACCTTTCAAAAGTAGTCCATAGTCCATCCCTTGAACACTACACAGTCCTTTATCTAAGAAGTCTATCTTGAAGCTTGAAGGAGTAGGGGGCCTTTTGACTTGATCAGGATCCCAATTTTGGTGTAGATGGTCTGAATCACTTGAAAACCATATAAAATTTTCATCTTTTCTAATAAATAAAAGGAATTTCCCTCTATTTTATTTGAGACAGATGTCACTCCCTTATGAATAAAGATGGTAGGGTTAGGAGAATAAGGTATAAATATGAAGCCAAAAGATATAGATAAATTGAAAGTGGGTTTATAAATTTGTATAAAACTTATAAAATAATAATAAACCAATAATATAATTAGTAATTCCAATAAAATGCTCTTGAATCTTAAACTTTTAGGTAGGTCTGTCAGGCCTTGAAGAGGCCTAGTGCCCAATTGGGAGGTCACTTACACTTCTAGAACTAGGTATGATTTATAACATATTTTAAAATTATAATATGTTCATAATATAGGTGATATATTTTGTGTAATTCAAATAGTCTCAGTTAGATTTCCTAAACCATAAGAGTGCAGGTATGCATACTAGGCAAAGTTTAGGCCTAAAAGCCAAATGGAGGGTCACTTCTATTATTCACATGAGGTGAGCATTATATCCTATTAAACCATGTTCATGGGGATATTTTATATGTGTTATATATATTTTAATTGATATAAATCAAAATATATTCCATTTTTTAGCTCAAAACCTACTCAATCTTGTAGGAAAAGGAAGGAGAAGCTCGATAAGGTGATGTAAAGTGCTCATATCTCTCTTGATGTTTTGAATGGGGATCTAAGGAGTTAGGGGAAGTTGATAAAGGTATTTAAATATTTTTCAATGAATTTTTTTTCATCTTAAATGTCTCATCTTTATGAAAGAACCTTAAGAGGGTGAAACATGCATAAACCTTCCTAAACCTTTGCTAGTGACCAGTTTGCAGAAATAGAGATGGAAAGCTAATATAATGGAATATTTTACCTAGTATGATTATATAAAATTGTAGGATACTCCATCAATATACTCCCCATGATTTTTCATTGTATGGAATTGTACAAATAGGGTACACAACAGTGTACTTTTTATTATTTTGTGTGTTTTTTTAGGTTTTAGAAGGAGTCTAAAGATGAAATAAAGTTTGGGGAAAATATTAGGAATTTTAATAACTAACTATGTCCATTTATTTCTCCATAAAAACTCCTAAGTTTTCAAATAATAGCTCTCATCTCATCCAGTTAAAATTGGCATAATGGACAAGCTAGTGAGAAGGGTGGAAAACTTCAAGTGAGATGATTTGAAGGTGTGCTTAATGCTTATAATGCCATAGAGGGTATTTAAAAGTGTCATAAACTCCCTCCCATGGATTTTCATGGAAAATTTATTCATTTTTGGAATCTAAGTGTGTAAGGTGCACGAAAGAGGAGTTTCTTAGAGTGCAGGTAGTGATAGCTACTTTCTAGATGATTATAGATTACCAAGCCTACAACCAATTCATGGAGAGGAATGTTTGAAACCATTCCCATTAATTATAATCATCATACATATCCATAATAAATATTAGGGTGTTTAAATAGGTCTAAATTATGAAGGTAGTTTTCTTAGCCAGAATGAGAATTTTCATGCCACTTTGCAAGAGTTTCATGACTTAGAGAGCCACTTGTTCCTTATAACCTTACATGGTTCATAACATATCCTCTTCTCATGCACAATTAAATATTTTTATCATCTTTACAAGTGTCCTTGTGACCTTTGGACTTCTCTCTTCTCCTCTCTCTCACAATTTCTATAAGAACTAGCCATTTTGGCCTTTGTAACGTATGTTCCACCTAAGTATGGCAAAGCCCTACTCATTTTCATACAATTTGATAAATAATACTGTTGATTTTTACCTCTTCATGAATATTATAGTGTATTTACTTGGATGATGGATCTTTAATAGTCAAGACTATGGATTCCTTAGCATGTTGTCTCACTTTTTCACCCTATTTGCAGTTGGAAAGTTTCTTCTTGTAGGGCATGTGAAGTTTTCTACAAAATGTCAAGGACTAAGTGAGTTAATTTATTCATTAGTTCTATTCAAGGCCTATTATTTAGTCCTCCTAGCCTAAATATTCATCTATCACATATTGATGTGGGAATATGCATATAGGAAAAGTGTATGTTTAGTTAGTCTCTTGGTTTCATGTGTAACATGTAGTTGATTGGAATTCATCGACTTATTTGGTGTATCACCTCCCTTAGGATAGTTTTATTTCATTTTTTATATTTCCCTTCCCCCCTCCAAGGTTTAGTTATATTTATGATCCAAAATGGTAAATCAAGGGAGGTATCCCTATCTAGAGATTCACCTCATCCTTAGGCTACCCAAAATCCTAGAGGTGTTTCAATTATTCCACTTGGATGAGAAGAGATAAGACATCTCCTCAAAGGGTGAAAATCCAAGTGATAACAGTTTTTGGTAGCCCTAATGGGACTCTTAATCCAAGACATTGAAATATTTTTGGTGTTATCTTTCAATAATCAATCTTTAGATGCATCTATCTAAGCTTCAATGGTTACTTTGAAGTTACATCAGTTGGTCAAGTAGCCTGTGTATTCCTTTTGAATATTTTTGTTGATCATTCTTTGTGTTATTGGTTCCTAATAAAATTTTATGGCTGACCTTGTTGTTGAGTTTTGTTTTACATAAGTTGGTTAGGTATATCTAGCCTATGGCATTCCATATCAGCCCTGTCATGATCCTTACTAGCTCCAACATGAAGTGTATTGGCCCATTCATGAAGTTTATCATCCCTACAATCAGACTTCTCCATATCTTGCTCCTAGTTAACCTAGTCACTTCTCTAATCAATCCATTTCCACTTTCAAGAAAACTCTTTTAGGCTATGAGAGGTACATGTTGGATCTTGATACTATAAGGGGATGTGGTTAAGAGGTTACTATTCATCTTATTCATAATGTGAGAGATGCATTAGATCTAATCAAAATATATTAGGCACCTATTAAGAGAGCCAATTAGCAAAGGCTCATAAGTGAGATTTTAGATGTGATTTTATTGGTTTATTCCTTAGAAGATAGGATAAGAATTCATAAAAGGCAACCCCACCAAACCTATCAAAATTCATATCCACTTCCCCAAGATTTCTATTAGTCCTATTTAACCCCTATTCATGAGCCCAATCAAGCTTACCAAAGTAATCCTTTTCCCCATCATTTGGAAGAGAGAGTTGAAAAGAGAAACCTTGTTATTGAAGCTAATCTTAATAGGTAGATTGAGTTGGCCGATAAGAAAATGAATTATTCCATGTTAGTATTAAATTAATTGGAATTAAATCCCTCATTTCCCTCTCCCATTTCATCCCCACCTCAAGAAAATACTTCTAGATATGAGATTCCAAGTTGAAGACAAGGTGGAGAATCCAAGCCTAAGGAGATTCCAAATTCCTTAAACACTTCATCCACTCCTCGAATTACATCACCAACTCAAAAAAAGACTTATAATCCTAACATCCTAATCTAGAGTGAGATAGTGGAATCATGGGGAAAGAAAGAGGATAGAATAATTATTAAATAGTATGAAGTTGAGAATTAAGTTGATCCTTTACAAGTCCCTCCCACCCTTATTCAATAAACTTCTTGTGTTACATGTCAACCCTCTTGTATTACTTATGTTTATGATGACTCATATGAACTTAAATATAGACTTTTATAAGAGAACCTATCCAATAAAATTGAAGAGCTAGAGTCAAGGATGAAATTGTTGAGTCAAGGTGTGATGGAAGGTTTAGACCCAAAAGAAGATCTTATGCCTAAACACACCCCATCTAACCTCCCTCAAGAGAATGATCAAGTTAAATCATTTGTGAATGAAGTTATTGTCAAAATTAAGGAATAAAACCAAGCCATTTTAGCCCAATTTTTTCCTCCCCTTCCTCAAGATCTTCCAAAACAATCCCCTATATTTCACTCTCAATCTGATTTTGAGTTATATGTGCCACCTCCACCAACCGTCTCATCTTGTCCTCACCCCATAACCATTTACCTTGATAGACCTATGGAATTGGAATATAAAGAAGAGTAGTTGTTTTATAAAAACTCATAACTCTTTATTTAATAAATCTAAGCTCTTTAGAAGCCTTATTGGACTAAGTCACATGACTTCAAGATGCCTAGTCTTAGAATCACAAGGAAGGAGATTGAAGATCTTGTAGCCATTGAGAACCAAAGTCTTATTGTAGAGGTTGAGATGCAACTTGATAACCCTCAGTAGGTATTAAATTCTTAAGAATATATTATTCCTTGTGTGGAATCTTTATATTAGGTTGACATGGAATAATGTATTCCTTTTACCAAAGAGGAAGAAATAGTCCATGGATCTTCCATCACTTTGCAAGATATCTTGGACGAGCAAGAAAAAGTTCATAGTCAACCTTTGTATGAATTTTTTATAGTAATTGGTGTAGGATATAATCCTCTTCAAGGAGTATATGGTCTAATCAAATATGGATAAGGTATCCTTAACATACAAGTGAGTATGCAAAGGAAAAATAACCTTTCAAATATATCCTTTCAAGAGGCATATGCATTCCATGATGAGATGTTTGATATCATCAAGATAGGATATCATCCTCTCAATCAGTTGTGATAAATACATCAGCTCTTGAAGGATATAACAAGCTCCTATTGGCCTCATTCTTCTAAGGAATAAGAAACCAATCCTCTTAAAGTCATGCCTACAAAAGAAGATACTAGTTGATCATGAGATGAAGAATAAGTAGTAGTATGAGGTATGTGTGTAATTTCAAGAGGAATATATCTACACTAAAGACCTATTTAAGGATTATTTTATTGAGATAAGATCAAGTGAAGTGCCAAGGAATAGGTCCAATCTACAAAACATCCAATTCAAGGAGAAACATGCTTGGTACGATGAATCATCTCATGAAGAAGAAGATTCAAGGAATTTTCATTTTGATCATAGAAAGGAGGTATGATTATTTGTTATATTTTCATAATATTTTTTTTTCTAATCTCCCTAAGTGCCTTGATCACATGTGTGTATGTGTCTTGTTAGTTTGTTTGCTTTGTTTTATGTGTGTCCTTTACTTTGTGTGGTTAAGGTAGTCAATCGGTCTTGCATTGATCAAATCTTGTGGTTAATGGTCAAAATTATTCTTTTTTTGTCTTATAATTTTGATGACTCCCTAAGCCCAATGGACTGATAAGGCTACTAGTCTAGTTAGTATAGTAGGCATACTACCCCTATGAGTCACCAATTGATTGACCAAATTTAACCCTGTAGGTCAAATTGGGGCCCTTATAGATAAAAACTTGGTATTTAGATGTTTTAATGGGTCTAAAATTTGTTTATAAGGTGTATAGTATGTCATTTTATGGAATTTAATGTCACATTATCCTTGGTTATTAATTCATTTTATTTCTTTTGTCATTTTGATTCATTTTGAGGTTAAAAAGCCCATTAAATGAGTTGTACAACCTCCTAGGGAATTTTTAAGTTGTAATAAGTGTTATTTCATGTTAAATTTGTCCTTATATGTCTCAATAAACTATTGGTAACTAAAATGGGTAAGCTCTTCAAAATAAAGGGTAGTTTTATTGGGAAAAGAGAAGAGTTTAGCACTTGTACAACCTATGAGAGAGTTTTACACATGGGAGAAGGTTTTAATATGAGTATTAATCTTAATCACACAAATATAATTAATTTACATGATTTTTAACTTCTAAAAAATGTCCAAACCCGTTATACTCCTTTCTTTCTCTTATAGACATGCAAAAGTGATCAATAGGTTCATGTTTGGTATGGTCAATAGAAGAAGTTTCAAGTCAAACATTTTTGGGAATTAGTAGTATGATAAGGGAGATAAATTTACATATAAATTTTTTGAGTATTGATAAACCATGATTTATTAACCATCCTTTACAAGCTGACTATGTTTTTTTGCTTGTTAATATATGCACCCTATAGGTTTTGCTCCATTTTGGACAAATCCATACAAATAAGTTTCTGAGGTTGTTCCTAGATTATTTTGGATTCATAATATCATGATATACATGTTTTTTTAATAATTTTAAGGTGTTTGTATATGCTAACCATCTTAAGTTGTAGGAGGGAACACTTTTATATGCAATAGGTAGGTTTCCACCATTTTCAAGACTTTCATGAATTGATGGTGACTTCACTGAGTTTGATAGGTTAATAATAATATTTATGATGTTTTATTTATCATATTTACCATTAAAAATCTTTCTCAAAGTAATCTCCATGAGAGTGTAGTCATAGAACACCATACAACCAATCTATTATATGACTATCATACCAATCAGCCATATGCTTGAAAAGGAAAATCATGTTGAAATGAGGCTAATTTGGTTTGTTTTAAGTCCTCACAAGTTAAATGGATTTAATTTAAAAATTTTAATAAGGTACATGATCATTAAAAATGAGACTCATCTTCACTACCTAAGCACATAGTTTGCTTGCTATAATTCAAATATTCACCTATAGGAGTCTTGGAGGAGGATGTCATGATATGATGGGAGAATTTATAGTGGATTTAATCTCTTCAAGGTGTGAGGATTTAATTTGGTAGTGTTTATATTGGTTCAAAACTCATGAAAGGTTAAAAATCCATCACACTATCCACTTTCTCCTTTACTGCCTGTATACATTGAATGACCACCTATAGGCAACCTAATAGAGAGCTAAATATCCATTTCAAGTGTTGAAGCATGTACTAGAAAATTTTATTGAATTAATAGCATGTGTTTTATACCATTCCATTCTCATTATATTTTCTACATTGGTATTCCAACTATGGAGAACTTTCAAGAGGTCAAATGATTTAGTTTAGGGATCTAGTCCCTAAAACATGAAAGTTCCAAGCCTTTCTATAGATATCTTAAAATAGTTTTATCAAGTGTTTTGAATATTTTAAATGTATTTATATAGTATAACTATTATATTAAAATACATATACAAATTTTATGGTCATGATTACTAGGGGAAGATATTTTTTAGGAAGGCTGAATTTGTCATTTTATGCATTAAACTCAGTCAATCATATCTATAGAAATCTAAATCTTTGAGAAAACTTGTATGTCAAGTTGGTAGCCATAACCATACCACAATGTCATATTGGATTTATATGGTTAAAATACCACTCATGGTCCAAATATAATCTAAATAAATGGATTATATAATATTTTCAACCCCCATACATACCTACAAGGGTGTCTTAAGCTTGGAAATACCCACCTACAGTTGGGTAAGCAAGCAGTGAGCTAGAAACGTTGTCTAAATGATGATATTTTGACCTAATTAAGAGAAAAATTTTGGTTTATATAGTCTCTATAACTTTTATAACCCTCTCAAATCTTCATCTTGTCTGAGAAAATAAATGGAGTGCCCTCTATTTTATCTCAGACAGTGGGCACTCCCTTATGAATAAAACTGGTAGGGTTAGGAGAATAAGGTATAAATATGAAGCTAAAATATGTAGAGACCTTGAAAGTGGGTTTTAAAATTTGGATAAAACTTATAAAATCATAATAAAAAAATCATAAATGGAGGAATGCCAATGGAATGGTCTAGAATCTTAAACTTATAGGTAGGTCTTTTAGGCCTTGAAGAGGCCTAGTGCCCAAATAGGAGTTCACTTACACTTGTAGCCCTAGGTATGTTTTATAACATATTATAACATGATAATATGGTTTTAAAATAGGTGATAGATCTATTTTTAATTAAATAAGCTTGATCAAATTGCCTAAACCATGAGAACGCAGGTAGGCCTACTAGGTAAATTTTAGGCCTAGAAGCCAAATGGAGGGTCACTTCTACTTTTCACATGAGATGGGCATTATAACTATCATATCATGTTTTTGGGGACATTTTAGTTGTTTTATATTTATTTTCATGTAGATAAATCATAGGATAGTCCATTTTTGGGCTCAAAACCCACTCAAGCTTGCAAGAAAGGGAAGGAGAAGCTTGATAAGATGATTTCAAGTGCTCATATCTCTCTTGATGTCTTTCATGGGGATTTAAGGAGTTAAGATGAGTTTATAAAGGTATTTAAATATTTTATAGTGAAATTTTTTGGTAGATTTAATTTCCCATATTTATGAATGAACCTTAAGAGGGTAAAATAGGCCTAAAACTTCATAAACCCTTGCTAGTGACTAGTTTGGGGAAATGGAGATGGAAACATAATCTAAAAAATATTTTCCTAGGATGATGATTTAAAATTTTATGATACTCCCTCAATATACTCCCCATCCTTTTGGACTATATAGAATTGTATAGATAGGGTATAAAATAGGGTACTTTTGACTATTTTGTGTGTTTTATAGGTTCCAAGAGGAGTCTAAAGATGAAATCAAGATTGGGGAAAATATGAGGAATTTTAATAATTAAATATTTAAATTTATTTAATAATAATAAATCCTAAGTGTTCAAACAATATCTCTCATCTCAGCCAGTCAAAACTGGCATAGTGGACAAGTTAGTGAGAAGGGTGGAAAAGTTTAAGTGAGATGATTTTAAGGTATACCTTATGCTTATAAGGCCATAAATGGTCTTTAAAAGTTTCATCCACTTTATCCCATTGATTTTCATGGAAAAACTATGCATTTTTTGAAGCCAATTGTGTCGGGCACATGAAAGAGGAGTTTTGTAGAGTGCAGGCAGTGATAGCTCCTTTGTAGATGATTATAGATGGTCAAACATATAAAAAATTCATGTAAAGGCATGTATTAAACCCTTATAATTAATTCCAATCATAATGCATATTCATAATAAATTTATGGATCTTCAAATAAGTTCAAATTATGAAGGTATTTTTATGAGCTAGAATGAGAACTTTCATGCCACTTTGTAAGAGTTTCATGACTTGAAGAGCCACTTATTCCTTCTAAACTTTCATGGTTTGTCCCATATCCTCTTCTAATTCATAATTAACTCATTTTATTATATTTACAAGTTTCCTTATGACCCTTTTAATTCTCTATTCTCCTCTCTCTCTCTCTCTCAAGTTCTTTAAGAACTAGTTATTTTGGCCTTTGTAACTTATTCTCCACCTGAGTATGGCAAAGCCCTACTCATTTACATACCATTTGATCAATAAGACTACTTATTTTTACCTCTTCATGACTTTTATAGTTTTTTTAATTAGATGATGGATCTTGGTTAGTGAAGACTATGGATTCCTTAGCATGTTGTTTCACTTTTTCACCCTATTTGCAATTGCAAAGTTTCTTCTTAAAGGGCATGTGAAGTATTCTAGGAAATTTCAAGGATTGAGTAAGTTAGTATATGAATTAGTGGCATTCAAGGTCTATTTTCTAGTCCTCCTAGCCTAAACATTCATCTGTAACCTCATAATGTAATATTAATGTGAGAAGATGCAGATTGGAGAAGTGTATGTCTGGTTAGTCTCTTGGTTTCATGTGTAACATGTAGCTAGTTAAAATTCATCAACTTATTTGGTGTATCACCTCCCTTAGGATATTTTTATTTCAATTTTTTATCTCCCTTTTCTAATTAATGTTTAGGTGTAATTGTGATCCAAATTGGTACATCAAGGGAGCTATCCCTATTTAGAGATTCACCTCATCCTTACGCTACCCACAAGCCTAGAAGTGTTTCAATTATGCCACTTGGATGGGGAGAGCTAAGACATCCCCTCAAAGGGTTAAAATCCAAGTGATAACAGGTATGAATTCTCTTAGGGTTTAAATTATTTTTTAATACACTTGAGATTAGTGGAGGAGAGAGAGGCTAATACTAGTTGTACTTTATAAACCATGATTAAGAAATTGCAAGCCTAAAACTCTCCCAAAACCCTTCTAAGAGAGCTAATTAACCAAAAAAAAAATTAATGCCTCAAAATTACCTCAAATGGCCATGAAACCTATTAAACATCATTTTAAACTCTAGGTATTTCCCTTTCATGATTTTTATTGAAATATGGATTTCTCATAGAGGAGCATAAAAGACAAAATAAGGCAGTACCAAGAAAAATCATGAAATGTAGAGCTTGATGATGATTTTAAAAGGTATATTCCAAATATTCAAATATACTAAGATTATTTTTAGGTTGATTAAGTCCTAATGTAGATAATGATGGTGAAAATTTCTCCCAAGGTGCTGGACAAACCTATGAGCATGAGCAAGATGAAGGTACCAAGAACAAAATGTAGGATTATGGTTATTTCTAACCCTTGTGTGAGTCTTGTAGGTATAAAATGGTTATTTCCAATATGTTAAAATTAATAAAGGACCATCTCTTTCTAATTTTAATACTCCAAGAAGTTTCATGGTTTGTTATAGGTTCCATGGAGTTCAAGTGCACAGATATGCATATTTGGTCAAATAATCAAGTTTGAATTTGGCATTGAGATGGATATCAAATGAGTATACATGAATTTATCACGTTTAATATCTCCCCTTCATGTGGATATATCATCCACTTAAGCCTTGAAAATCCCATTTCATGTAAAGAAGAGCTTAGTGAAGCAAAATAGTCTTGAGTTTCAGTTGACTATTTGGCAAGATCATGCATGTATTCATGGTTATCATGTAAAGAAGGGATTTTAAGAACTTTCAAACTTAGTTCAAGTGGATTTAAAACATCCAAATTAGGCATACCATTCGTGCATGAATATTGACAAAGTCCAAGATGGGCCCACCACTCTTTTTCCAATGCCAAAAGGAGGTTTCATGCAAGACAAAGAAAAGGAGATTTTTGAAGACTATTGTAATTAATTTGAACTCAAAATGGACTTGAGTTAATATGGAGTTGATCTGCTCTTATTTTTTCAATTTCAATATTGTCTAATTCTTTTCTATTTTCTATGTATTGTTGGCTTTCATAGCATTTTATGGATCCATTCTTTTTTTGGTAAGACAAGACTCTACCAAAATTTGAGTTTTGTAACCTTTTTATAGAAATAAAATATTGCTTTCAATTTTCAATTATTCTAGTATAGTGTGTTTATATCAATTTGATTTGTCTATGTGGTATAAATTGCTCCCTTGTTATGTCTTGATCTCACCTAGCTACTGGTATGCTACTTATGTAGGTCATGTTTAGTGTTTAATGTTATTTGTCTAAGCTAACAGTGGATATAAGTGGCTGGTTAGTTCCTTGAATTAGTCATATTCCATCATTTCCCTTGATCTCTAATCAATTGATAAAACCTCTACAATAAATATTGTTGCATATGAGTCTTAGAGTTATAGGATTTAGAGTTTTTCTTATCTTAGTAGTGTTTTAAGATCTCAAATAGAGTGGATGAAATAACTATTCATGTGTATCACCAACAGTAAGTAGGATTTTCCTTTCAATATCTCTCTTCCACTTCTCATCCCAATAATTAGTAGTTTGGTAAGCAATGCATAGTAATACATCAGAGGAGCTAGCCTTATCAAAATATAGAGGTCTAGTCTGGGTTTAGGTTCCCACATCTCAAATCATTCCAATATTATTCTAGGTGTGAAGGAGTTTTAGATCAAAACTTGTCAATCCTTCAAGCAGGATGTTTTCTGGGTTGTTGATAGTTATTTCAAATAATTTTTTTGAAAATAATAACAATCTGAAATAAAAAATATTTTAAATAAATGAGGAAAAACACTATAAAATTCTTCATAGTCCTCCCATGTGGAACTATATTCATAATATTAGTCCCAATAGACCTTGCATTGTCATACTTCCTTATTATGCAAGCTAAGCTTATGAGTATCAATTATTCCGATTAGTTCTACTATGAGCACACTTGTATATAGAACTTATAATGTATGCTAAATCTAGTGGTAAAACAGGTCTATATGCTAAAATATTTATTAATTATATAAGCTCAAAGGGTCCCAAATATCTTGGTGATAATTTTTCTTATTTCTAAAATTTTATGGAAATATTTTAGGGTTTGACATGTAGAAAAACCCTATTTCTAATTGATAATTTCCTTATTGTCTTTTTTTAATAAACATAGATTTTTCACCTATAATTATCTTTAGGTAATCTATACCTTATTAGATTCACCTTCTCCTCAATTTTATCAATCAAATTAGGTCTAAATACCACTCTATCCTTTAACTTATCCCAACTGATTAGTGTTCTACACCTCCTACCATACAATGCCTTAAAAAGATCCATCTTCAAAGTTGATTGGAATGAGTTATTATAATAAAAATCAACCAAAGGTATTAATTATTACCATTTGTATTTTTTGTCCATGTAGTACATTCTCAAAATATCCTGCAAGAAATTATTTACTCTCTCAAAATTTCCATCTATTTATGAATGGTAAGTTATACTAAAGTTTAACTATGTACCTAAACCTACATTTAGAGTTCGCCAAAATCTTGAGGTCATACTAGGATCCCTTTTCCAAATTATCTTTTTTATAAACCCATGTAATATATACACTTCCTTTACAAACCTTTTAGAAAACATATGTACATCATCTATCAAATTACCTTTAATGAAATGTGTTAACTTAGTGAGTTTATCAACAACCACCAGTATCATATCATGACAATTAATTGACATATTAAATCCTTTATCCATGCTAATGAAATTCCACTTCCATTTAAGTATGGAATGTGGGTACAAAATCCTAGTAGGATGTACATGTCTTATTGACATTCCAAGCATCTAAACATAAAATCTATCACATCTTTATTGATTCATATAATGGTCTTAGCTCTGATAATAGTAGTCATACCAAGAAATACTAAATATGGATCATTATGCAAATCTTTCAACATAGTACCCCTAAAATTTTCCCTAACAAGAACATATATTATTCCATTGTATCTCAAAAGTCCATCATGTTAAAGTTATAATCCTTTATATTTATGATCTTATGAATTTTGTTATAAAGTTTTATTTATCTTCTCATAGAATTCATATCTTGGTGAGAACTTTACTACATAATTTTATAAGGGACTCCTTATAGTATCTAAAGTTGAAACATAACTTATATGACTAAGGTCATCTACCACTTTATTTTCTTATTACCTAATGTAGCTAATGTAAAAATCATGGTCTAACAAGAATTCTAACCATCATCTTTGATGAGAATTAAGATTATGTGGGGTAGATATGTATTTTAGTGATAAATTATCATTTTTGAGCTCAAAAGGTTTTCTCAATGATTAATTCCTTCATACTTATAAAGCATGCAGTATGGTAGCTAACTCTAAGTCGTGTGGGGCATAGTTTGACTCATATGGATTCAAATTTATTGATTCATAAGCTACAATTGAATCATATTACATAATAAACCTCCTTAAAGTATCCCCCAAAATCATCAATTATTACTAAAAAATAAATATTTGGATCTGAAATATAGAACACTACTTCTAAAGTAAGCCTTTTCTTCAAAATATAAAAGACTTATTTGCATTTATTGTACCAAAAAAATGTCATTATTTCCTCTAAAGAAAGGTGATCAAATTTTATATATTAGATAAATTTGTCATAAACTTCT
Source organism: Torreya grandis (assembly GCA_037957365.1). NCBI lineage: Eukaryota > Viridiplantae > Streptophyta > Pinopsida > Cupressales > Taxaceae > Torreya > Torreya grandis. The sequence goes on along the minus strand of JARHVA010004428.1, from coordinate 1,019,884 downwards.
TATAGTATCCTTTTAAACCCATAAAATTACACACGTCATGCACATTTATAGGTTTTGTCCATCCCTTAATGGCTCTAATATTAGTTAGATCTACTAAAATTTCTTCTACATAACTAATATGTCTCAAGTAATGTACTCTTCTTTGAAATAATGCACACTTAGATAACTTCCCATAGATTTTGTGCTTTTTTAAGTATTTCAAAACAAACCTAAATTCTCAATATGATCCTCTTCACTTTTTTAATAGATGAGGATATCCTCACGAAAAACTAGCACAAATTTATCAATATAATCCTTGAACACACTATTCATGAGGTTCATGAATGATACAGATGCAATCATTAGCTTGAAAATAAACACTATGAACTCATATTGTTTGTACCTAATATTGAAGGTTGTTTTTAGAATGTATTCCTCTTTTATCTTTAACTAATGATACCGAACTCAGAGGTCAATCTTGAAAAATATTATTCCACCATGCATTTGATCAAATAGATCATAAACATGGGTAAGGGATACCTATTATTGATAACTATGTTATTCAACATCTTGTAATCTATCCACAAGTGAAGGGTCCCATCCTTCTTCTTTACAAATAGTATAGGTTCACCCCATGGTAAAAATTTGGTTGAATCAAACATTTTACCAACATCTCTTAAAGTTAGGATATTAACATGACCAATTAATTTGTCATTTTTTAGGGAACCTTCAATTAAGGTTCTAATCCTAGAATTATATCAATAGTAAATTCAAATTCCATTTTGGGGGTTAAACTTGATAACTCCTCTTGAAAAACATGTTCAAATTATTATAGAAATGGGTAGTATTCCATATAGATTTCCTTGGTTTCTTCGATTTCATAAACTTTGATGAAGAATAATAGGCATCCCTTATGCTAAACCTTTTTCAATTGAATGGATGAAATTTTTCTTAGCTTCAACTCTCTCTTTTCTCCCTATAATTAGGTTTTATTTCCCAAATCATCTTAAAATTAAACTTTCTTAAGAAATTAATCAACTTTAGCTTTATTCTTAGAGATCCAATTCACTCCTAGGATCATGTCATATGATCCTAGTGGTGTTTCATAAAGATCAACTATCATAGTAAATTATGGAAACTTTACTTTAGCCTCAACAAGACACCTATAAAATTTGACCTTGGATTCATTACCATACTAAATTGACCAAGCATTTGTAATAAAATCAACTTTCCTATATAATTTAATTAACATTTTAGGATAAATAAAAAATCTAGTGGATTCTATATATATCAAAATTAAAATAGGATTCCTAATAAAATTACCTAATAATTCAATGGGATAAGCTTAAAATTCATCTTGATGATTGTCAACTACTGCATGAATTAACTACTAGAAGGTTCTCTATTGTGATGTAGAGGTAAATGAGTTCTTATTTTTACCATGTTTCTTCCATCGAGGACATCCCTTAACATAATGTCTTCCTCCACAAGTAAATCATCCAGCTAGTGGTCCCTTCTTAGACTTTTGCCTCCCTTAAATCCATCCTTGAAACTATTTATAAGTTTCATTTTTCTTGATTCATTATTAAACCTTACATTATGACTATTGAATCTATTCTTTAAATTCCCATTTTATTTCTAGTTCTTTTTCTTGAAGATTTTTTTGAGATTACAAACTTATTTTTGAATTTTTCTGACATTAGCAAGTAATTTAAAATTATGTTCTTGTTTAACTACTTTTTCAAAGACCTATTCCATGGTATAGTCCCATAAGCATCCACTTCACATCCAATTTGGGATTTTAAATACATGATGAACTTCTTGATTTAAAAAAGTTCATCATTTTGATAATATGAAACATACTTTATAAGCTTTGTGAATAGTTCCTAATACTTATTTACTAATAGATTCCCTTATTTTATATTCTATAAATATGTTAATTTTTTATAAAAGTATAACTTGGGTAGTCACTAATATTTAAACAAGATAAAAAATTTCTCCCAAGTAATGGTGGTGGTGTCAAGGTCCATCTTTAACTTTTTATTGGGCCACCAAGTTGTTGTTTCACTAGCTAGTTGTTAGGTTCCCCAAATAGCCTTTTTTCCTTAAAATAATTTCAGATATCAAAATAGTTTTCCATATATGTAATCCAAGATCTAGATCTATCACACCAACACTATACCATCAAACTTGGGTGGATTCACTTTATTCATATTTCATGCAAGTTATGCAACTACTTGAGATCTTACTACTTGTTTTACCTCAACATGCCCCTAATATTGAGGTTATTCCTAACTAACTATTTTTTATTTAGGTGATTCTTATTTATTTTCCTCATCCAATCCATCAACTTCTACATTTGGGGTTGCTAATCTATATTTGGTTTTGTTCATGACAATGAGCATTTGATCAAGTTTTGTAGCTTGTTCAACTGCTAGCTAATTTGGATAAACTTGAGGATTCTCCTTAAATTTCCCATCAACATTATATCTACATCACACCATTATCCTCACTTAAAATAGGATAAATAACTTAATGTTAATGGACTCATTTAGTCTGACCATTCAAACCTACATTTTGATACCACATTATTACAACCCCACTAGGTTACACATTTTTTAAATAAACTTTACTCATAATCATCTTCATTCATTATCATTATGTACTATTTTTTGATTGCTAAATACATCTATAATATTAAATTTAGAGCTACACTTAACCCATTGGTTAGGATGTAATTTATTTAACTTTGAAATAACATAGAATAATAAAAAAGATAAAATTACTCTCATGATTCATAATAGACTAAAATGTACACAAGTACACTAAAATAATCCACATTTACATCTATACATAAATATATAGCCTATGTTTTTTACAATATTCAAAACTATGTACAATTTATACAACCACTATTATATTTAATAATAAGTCATAATATATAAAATATTATATTTATCACTAAATATCATAATACACATGAGAGGATGTAAAATAGTACATTTGATCTTCATAAAATATCTCCATAATCAATATAATATCCATGAGTATGACTCCAATACGGTTGATTAGCTTAAGAGAGGGAAAGCATCATCGAGGTGATTTTTCTCTAACCATAGACAATTGGTCTCTTGCACACATCCCCACTAGGCGTGTCCCTTCCCTTCATGGGGAGAGAAGAAAACATCAGTGTGTATATCAAGAATTTAACTAGAACCTATGTGTGTTATAATTACTAATACATGAAATAGTCACATAGACTATGGAATATAATATTATATCTTATCTGACACCACACATACACATGTAAACTAGAAAGTATAGTGGAATGATGATGTCTTAGTTATAACATTATTTTTTCCAAATTTTTAATTAAATAATTCAAATATCACATGGATCCATGTAAATTATACACACACACACACTTTCTCTCTCTACTAATGAATCTAAATGTCATAAGATACTAGATGATAGATATATGCATTTCATGACAAAAACCTTGTATACCTATAATCTATTATTAAAATAAGCATGCATGGTATAATATCATAACCCAATTTTCAAGGCATAATAACTATATATTTTTATCATACAACCACTCATCAAATCAAAACACAACTTTACTTGTTTTATTTAACATAATGTAAAAACATCCATGTAATACAAAAAATCACATTGCTTTGTCCATGATGCAACTATTCTTAATACATCCAATGAATACATGTTCTTATTGACCATTTTTAATACACAATATATGGAATAACCATATACCTAGATTATAACAAACCAAGTGATAAAGGTATTATTTTCATCTCAAAGGAATTTCACACTTTGTTTTCTTTACACTATATAAGTTGAGTATTAAATCAAATATAATGCTAAATAGCTCATGTGCACATAACCCAGATTTACTTATAGATTAAGCCAAGCCCCAAAACCTCTTGTTTTCTAATTGAGAAACTTAAAATTGTATTGCCTATTTCCAATCTAAGCAAGGCATAACTCATTTTAAAACTATTACAAGATCACAAATCACACTCATGCATATTATATGTATATTATACCATATTATTTTATTACCTACAAAATAATTCTTATAGAAAAATACAAACCTTTGTAGCTAAGTTTTATTGTATATTATCCACTCAATATTTCATATAAATCCATTTCATTTACAACTAAAAAACCATCTAATGAGGCATTAATTTTATAAATATTCCAACACCAAATAACATTTTGTAAAATAATGTTATTTACCTACAATTGAGCATGAATTCCTTATCAATTAAGTCTTTAATCTTAGATAATTTTCAAAGATATGTGGTTTTGTCTCATATTTAAACATTACCATTTGTATAATATTATATACATGCATGCATGTATGTGCACACACACACATGTATATATGTATATTTAAATGTTAAATTTATGTAGTTTTATCTCATATTTAAACATGGTCATTTGTATAATATTACACACATACATACATGTGTGTGTGTGTGTGTGCGTGTGTGCATGTGCATGTGTGTGTGTGGTGTCACCACAGACACACACACACACACACACACACACACACACACACACACACACACACACACACACACACACACACACACACACACACACACACACACACACACACACACACACACACACACACACACACACACACACACACACACACACACACACACACACACACACACACACACATATCTACATACACATATATCTATATACACATACATGTGTGTGTGTGTGTGTAACACACACACACATGTATGTGTATATAGATATATGTGTATGTAGATATGTGTGTGTGTGTGTGTGTGTGTGTGTGTGTGTGTGTGTGTGTGTGTGTGTGTGTGTGTGTGTGTGTGTGTGTGTGTGTGTGTGTGTGTGTGTGTGTGTGTGTGTGTGTGTGTGTGTGTGTGTGTGTGTGTGTGTGTGTGTGTGTGTGTGTGTGTGTGTGTGTGTGTGTGTGTGTGTGTGTGTGTGTGTGTGTGTGTGTGTGTGTGCGTGTGTGCATGTATATGTATATGTATGTATATGTGTGTATGTAAAATTAAAAACCCCACTTACCTAGTTACTTGAATGACCATCATTCTAATATATATGGTGATATAGTTTACCAAAATTCCCCTGTTCCTTCTTCCACAACCCCCAAATATTTTATCTTTTTTATTTTTATTCTAATTCCCTTTCTCATCCACATTTTATATTTTAATGAAGTTTCTAGTGAAAATCTACTAGTTAAACATAATGAGGCTCAATATCATCAGTGCATGTTTCCTCTTATCAGTACTAACTTGTAGTCCCATAACCTTATTTACATGTTAGCTACATGTAAAAACCTTACAACTCTTCATTATGCCAAATGGTGAGGTCAAACATAATGATAACAAAAAGAACCCAAATTTATTCCAATAATGACCTAATTCATTTTTAGATCAAATGGATGCATGGTGGTAAATCCACTAGAACCTTATTAATTATCAAAAATTTATTTTCATAAGTTTCTAAAAAAATATTTTACAATAATTACTTGGGTGAGTTTTTCCCATTTTTCTCTATCCACTAAAAATATGTAGGAATTGAGTCCTAAAATATTATATGATTTAAATAAAAACTATGGCTTAAAAATTTCACAATGTTCTATGGGTTTGAAATACATAGAATACATATACCATAATTATAAATTAGTAACCCAAAATTTAGTTTGCAATAAGGTTTCACAATGGCTCATATAGCTAATGCACACTAAAAAAATTAATGGGTTATACTATCAATAACATCAATTTTAAATTGGTCATTCCAAAACAAGAATGATAGTTAAAATATGGCTTAAATAAAAAATATCTCTTAAAATTAGAATATGTTGATAACCACCTCAATTGTATCCCCATCCACCACCCACTTATGACTCATCTTAAATCTTATCAACATATTCTTATGATGATGATGATAGAGGACCATTGATACACTTAAGTGGGTGGTGGATAGGTATACAATTGAGGTAGTTATCAACATAGAATATGTACTTGCAATACAAAGGATTCCTATTATGGTCATGCCTATGTTGTGTGATATAACATAAAGCCACTGATAAGCAAAGAGAATTATCTCAATGGGAGATTAGATTAGACAAGTATGATGTTTTAGGTGTACATATAAAACATTCTAAATATTTTAAAGGCCTTGATTATATGTATGACCATATGTGTGGTGTGTTATATGTCTAATGGAGATACCCCATTATAAATTGTATTTAGGTTCCAATATATGTTGGATAAAGTCAAACTATTTAATAAAGAATATGTGAATTGGGTAAATCTAGTGCATGATTTTTATAGCATATTGATAAAGATTAGTAGATAATGTGACCAATCATATTATATATTAGTTGTATATATGAGAGGTTACTAATGTATATACCAAAAATAATACCTCACATGATATATATTCACCTCCCATAGGTAAAAAAGTACATCTAGGAGCATGTTGTATGATCAATCTTACATGTTTTAGCACTAGAGACCATACAATGGGATTAGATTATATGGACTTTTTATAGTCATTATGCATGTGGGGCCATCATATCCATCCACAATACAAACAAGGGTTTAGATTGCTATAAACTACCACTAAATATGGTGGGTATATCTACACCCTTATGATTGTTTTCCATGAAAATTTAGCCTAGCACACCTAAAAACACATTTTTTTATCTTGATCTGATAGGTGATACATTTGAGGGAGCCACAAGGAGTGTGTGGATGAGGGGTGAAAACTATAGTCCCTATAGTCATACCTCATCAGCTTTTGGTGGATAGATGATGAATAAGGTGGTAGTGGGTAGCATAGGGATAGGGAAGAGGTGAGCATGCAATAGTTGTGATCTATAAATAATAAAGATATCCATTGGTAACTCTATAAAATATCTGGACCATAAAACTACAAGAATGTAGATCAAATCAATAGGTTGTAATGGTTTCATAGATAAGGTGGTGAGGATTCTCACTAGGACATAGCCATGGAAACATGTGTTATGGTGTCCATGGTGATGGTAGTACTATTTTTATGTAATTTATTTAAGTTTATGATATAATTTTTGTCTCCTAGAGGTAAATGTATACATGTTAGGTAATAGTGATAAATATAATGTAGATTTTAATGTGTGTGTGTGCGCATTTACATGTGTGTGAGAGAGAGAAGGAGAAATATGATGTTAATTATGGTTTATGTTTTATATATGTGGTGGTGGATAAGACATAGTGTAAGAATCTAGTGGAGGATACCCACCATGATATTTTAGAACTTGTTCTTCCTCATCACGATACTATGGGGATGTTATATCTCATGGAGCCAATAGTGGGATCACATGCTAGCTAGTTTTAGTTGGTAATAGAAGCTAACATGGAGCTCCAACAATGTGAGTAGGATTCTACTTAGGAGGTATCACTAATAGGGATGGGAGGATGTGAAGAAACAATGTGGAAAGCCTTAGACATAGAGAGGGCCACTCACCTAAATATAGCTAGGTAAGTACAAGATCTACAAGAACATGTGGATTGAATATATGGATAGGTTGAGGGTATGCAATCACATACTTAAATACTACAAAAAAATTTATTATACTTTATCTAGAGCCTCCATGGTGAATATGGAACCTCACCCTGATGGAGCTGAAGGTGATCCATAGCCCTAGAGCCTACTTTAATATAGCTAGGTGAGTACAAGATCTACAAGAACATGTGGATTGACTATAGGGATAGGTTGAGGGTATGCAATCACATACTTAGATACTACAAAAAAAAATTATTCTACTTTATCTAGAGCCTCCATGGTGAGTATGGAACCTCACCCTGATGGAGCTGAAGGTGATCCATAGCCCTAGAGCCTAATTTATACTTAGCTATACTTTACATTTATATATTACTTGTTGAGATGTACTTATGTAAAAAAATGATAATTTGTATATAGAGATATATTTTTATTACTATTTTTTTTGTCTACATGTATGACTATGATGTATGAGTTTATTTTCTTTCTAGCATTCATTTAATGTTTAAATATAATGTTTTGGAAAAATGTGATGTATTGGTAGTCATGTTTTATTATTTTATATCAAATGTGAGAAAATATAGGTCAAAAACAACAAAAATTAAATGATAAAAAATTAAATTAAGTAGATATAAAATGAAACAAACAAAAGATGGGAAAATAAGGTAAAATGAATTAAAACACACCACATGAGATATGTAAAACATTGTAAGTCAAAATAAAATATCCAATGTTATAAAATCCAAATATATAAATATATATATATATATATATATATATATGTATGAAAATTATGATATCCCATATAAGATAATTAAAGTCAACTAAGGCTCCCTTTTCTTATTGTTTAGGGTGGTTGTCTCTTCAGTTATCTCTATGTTAAAAGTCACTAATGATGGTTGGATTACCCATGGTAAGGGTAATAATTTATTAATAATCCATGTGTGGGGTATCCACATCACCTTGATTTTAAAAAAATTAAATAAGTTAATCCATTGTGGCTTAATTTGTCACATTCTCTAGTGTTTCTCATTGAACTAGTCAGGTGGTGAATTTAGTTTCTACAGTCAACATCTCAAAAAAATATGGGAGTTAGAATTAGGATTGAGACCAAATCCTATGTTTTATTAAAAAACCTTTTAAATTTTTCACCATTTTTAGGTGGTGGTATTAAATATGTTCATGGAAAGACTTAGGGTATTTGAGACTAAAATACATATCAAATTTTATAGAGCTTGTAAGGAGAGGTAGATTTCTATACGTGGGTTCACATTAGAAGTGTCTAAAGAACTAATTGGGAAGGTAACAAAAATGTTGATAGACATGGAGAGATATTTTTATGAAAAGTTTTTTCAAATGGAGGTGATTAATAAATTTTTCAAGGAGGGAAATAAAATTCACCACATCAAAGGTGGTTATCTTTGCCACGCCCTACCTTTTCCTTAGAGTGAAGTAGGTTGTTAAATAAATATTTACATTACACTAGAGGGTAAGTTCAAAATTATCCACCCACATAATTTTTTATTTTTGAATAAATTTAGACATCACATGTGAATTAGTATTTTTTTATCTCATCATGTCTTTGAAGAGTATTGTGCAAGCTAACCAGTGTGATACGAGGGATTAAATTCTACTTAATACCTTATTTTACTTTTAATTCAAGTTGGTTAAACCACTATGGATCAACCCCTTAGGAACCCATGTAAGAAAGGGTTTAAGGGGAGGAGGGTCTAGAAAATGGAAGAGTACTCAAGAAGACATTGAGGAGGAAGATGATAATTTGGCCTAATTTTTGAGAAAGTTAAACATCCCAAGAGAAAATCCATAGTTAAGGGAGGGAATAAGGTGGTCTTCTAAAAAAAAATCACCTTATAGGGAATCCTATAAATGAGGTTAAAGATGATATTATTAAATATAATGAGGTACCCAAGGGTTGGTTTCTCAAAATTTAGAAGTATAGTCTCTAGGATACCATGATGAAGGACATTATCTCTGACCCAAGGAAAATCACAAACTTTTCAAAAAACTAAAGATGAGGATGGAAGTTACCAAGATTTATTGTGAGGTTACCAAGATCATTTACAACCTGAAGGTTAGTATTGAGGATATTCTAACTAATCAAAATGAAAATGGGGATGATTTTGAGGGATCTATTTTAATTAATAAAGAGGAATACACTTAGGTGAAAACCAAGATAATCAAACCTACATATGAAGAATATAGTCCAAGTAGGATAAATTGGCCAATTTTGATTTTAAATTTAAATAAGTATTTGATTTATGAAATTTAAAATTCTTGATTCATTTTATATTATTTTTACTTATTCCTATAACTATTAAAAAAACCCATCCACACATCTTAGGATCAAAATTTTCTCCATAAATCCCTTATGATTAAATTGGTCCAATTATATATTGATGTTCAGGATAGGTGAAAGGATTGATTCATTGGCACAATAGTTTTTGCTTCCAACAAACCCCATAGAAATAAAAATGAAATAATTCAAAACTAATCTTGGCCTAAAAATAAGAGTCCACTCCTTCAAAAATTTTAAAAATATTCTAACCCTTGAAAATATACCATTAAGTCCATATGAATTCATAGCATCTCTAAAAAATTTATTTATATAATCATAGTTTAGTCAATATTAGTCCCAACACACTCTAATTTCTATATACTTATTAGGTTATACTACCATTGGGTTGACCCAACCTACCTATTAACCATTTCTTAGTCACCATGAAGGAGTAGTGGAGGAGGTTCTTGAGCATGTAGTAGTCTTCCTGGCCTCTTTTTTGACAAACATTGAGAACTTATGAATTCCATAGGAGTTGAAAAATAAAAATAGTTTACCATTTTGATGGGTTTTCTTGATGATATATTTGAGGATTGAGGAGATAAGAATTAATGGGCCCTCAATGACATATTGATGGATTCATGTTTTGCTAATCACAATAGGAATTAGTCATTTATTTCAGTGTTAATATAATAGTAAATTTGAGCCTTTTAAAATTATTTTTGAGTAAAAAAAATACTTAGTCAATTATTTGTGTTTTCTTAGAGCCATGTGTTACTATCCTTGTAGGCTCAAGCTAATTCAAAAGTATGTTAAAAGTCTTAGTCAATTTTCAAGAAGTTTTCCACTGAGGTAATGAAATTAGAAAAGCCCCAAGTAAGAGGACAAGTGAGATGATTCCATGTGTCATAATCCTAATGATTCAATCTGAGAAATACCCATAGAGTTTAAAAGCATCCAAGTTATTAAACTAGTGAGATGATTCCATGTGGCAAAATCCCATTACCCCACGCTCTAGGATATTTATGTATATCCCAGAGAGATGTAAGAGCCCTAGGCTAATGAGTGAGTAAGATGACACATGTGGAATAAACCCACTTCTCTATAACCCTATGGTAGTCCATGTAGGCCCAATAGGTTTATCATAACCTTAGACAAGTGGGTAAGTGACATTATTCCATGTGTCAAAATATTCTTCACCATATAAATAATAATTGACATTGAACTTAAATCTAAGAGAGCCTGAGGAAGATTTAGATAAATAAGAATCTACAACATGGACTTGGTAGAGTTTGAGGTTTTATAACATAATAGAAGGAAGATAATTAGTGAACTAAAAGTAGGCTCAGGATTCTATAAAATTCCAAGTTCATGAGTCCTAAGAGGAATATACATAAAAAATTAAAAAATATCCAAATGATCTTAATGTCAACATGTGGTTATAACCTAACACTAAGGAGTTTGTTGGCATCTATTTTATCATTAGATGAGGTAAATTTGATGGCTTGTTTCACCTTTTTAGATTTCAAAGTCATGAGTAATTTGTTTAACTATATTTATTCACAAAATTAATCTAAAAGTGGCTCAACATGCAAATAATAACACAAAACAACACCAACTAATAGAGTGGTAAGAATAGCTAAAGTTATTCATTATCAATGCACCACCATAATTTCCATTCAAAAGAAGAACTCAATAATCTCAAATTTTTAAAATCTTCCTTCTATCTCAAAATCAAGGAGAATAAGTCAAATATAATAAGGAATTTTATGCCCCTCAAAAGGTAGAGTTTCATCATGCAAAGTAGGAGGAGTTGGTTGAATAGTAAATGGAGTTTCATCACACAACATCAAAGAAGTGAAGAAGATGTGAATTAAATTCAAATTTTAGAAATGTTTTAGTTTTCAGCCTTAATGAGGGAATTAATAAAAAGATTACATGTATATCCCCTCATTAAATACTCTTTTCATTATATATACTTGTTCTTTCTAAGTAATTTAAAGACTACTAGCTGGTTGTGGCTCAACCCTACCAAATTTTTGACTTGTAAACACCTTCTTGAATAATAAATAAACTAATTTTACCTTATCATATGTTGGTTATTATGTACAATTAATGAATTATCAATGTAATTTTATCATAATTACAACATATCCTTGATTTATGTCCAATTTTTTGCACCTTTATGTAGCAAACTTGATCTTGTGTAGGTTATAGTTTGTGTTTCTGAGAGTTTATGCAATCCATAATTGTGATGAATGTTATTTGAGCTTCCTAAGATAAGTGGTCATCCCTCTAGGAAATATTATAATTTTAATCCTTTCTACAAAACACTTACATCCAAGATTCATTCATGGTTAATGAGTTGTCTATATGTGAGTGCTATTTGAGCTCATTGTGTGTGTGTCCAAAAAAGTTGAGGTATTCAATTTTAGTGCATCACCTTATGGTTAGTCATAGAAGTATGGGAATATCTCTTTTCATTAGCAAGAATTAGTTTAGGTTAAGATCAAGGTGATTCATCAAGGTAACCACTCCTATATGTAGGTTTACTTATATTATAGGTCACCCACAACCTGGAAATGATCGCATTTTGACAATTGGGAAAGGAATCCTGAAGATCTTTCTCAAGGGTGCAAGCTCAAAGTGACAATAATTTTTGGCATGCCCTATGGGAAAATGTTCAAATTAATTCATTTTTTGAGAAATGTTTGTTTTTTTTATTGAACATATTAGTTTTTGGAGGAATTTATGCAAGCATCAATGGTGACTCTAAGTTATATATAACAGGTTTAAGTATTCCAAGTTCCTAAAGAACATCAATTCATATGTATTTTGATCCTCCTTTTGTGAAAATAAATATTTTTTACCTTAATATACTTCATATAAATTTGATAATGTTTATGGACTCACCTCAAGTATCCCTAAACCAATAATATATCATTTTTATAATGACACTTACCTCCCACCCCTACTCATGTTTCCAATTAGCCTTGATAAAGTCATGTTCATTCCAATCATCTTGAAAAAAGTATGCAAGAGATAATACTCAACTTTGAGAGAAAATGTATGGAAAAATATATGGAAAGAGAGTACAATAACAATAAATAAGACATTGAATATGAATCCTATATAAATCATCAAAAGGTAGAATCATTGAAGAGATATAATGAGGCTACAAGAGAAAAACTATAGCAGATGCCCATGAGAGCACAAAGAATTGAATCAAAAACCGCAATTTGGAAACAACAAGAACCCCTCAAACCTTTAAGAGAGTCTACTTTATTTAAGGTTAAAATTTTTAGGACTCCTAATCCTATGAAATAACCTATGCTTGTGCAAATTTCCCCCATTATTGCTCAAGTCCCTCAAGCTCCTAAATCAAGGAAATTTCTAAGTTTATCTACTCCTCCTATGTTAATCCAAAATCAAGAGAGGAAGAAGGTTGTATAATAAAAACAAAGAAATATTAAAATTTATTGATCCCTCCACCCATCCCTTAAGTTACAACTATTCATGAAGATCAACTCATATTAGAATATGGGAGGTTGATTGTTGAAAGGAAAGAGAAGAATGAAACATCCCTAACATAAGTTTATTTCCCTCCTTTCAAAAAATTCTTAATTAAAACTATTAATTCCAAATCTCAAAGTATTATTAATTCCTCTTCCATCCTAAAGCCCATTCAAGAGCATCTCATAATGTGTAATTTTCATGTCACCAAATGAATCATCTTGCCCTCCCACCATCTCCCTTTTTTAAGGAGGTACTATTGTATGGAAGGAAAAATAAGATCATCTAAGTGAGGAGGAGAATTTGTCAAGAGAGGATGATCAAGAGTTATGTTGGTCAAATGAGCTTCAATTTTGAATAGAATAAGATTATATTGTAGTACTTGAAGATTAAAATAAAATTATAGTTGTAAGTGAGCATTAAGAAGTTTATCATGAAGATGTCTATGATGACATGGAAATAACTAGTGAGATTGAAATAGTGCTTTCACAAGGTAACATCCCTAGTCATGAGTTAAGTAAAGATAGAAAATAATATGTAGTGATTCCTAGTGAACCTTAAGAAGCTACAAGTGAAGATTAAAAAAAATTTGATGAAGAATGATAGCTATATATTGAGTTGATTTAATACATTTAAAATATTTTTAGGCCTATATATACTTGTGAAGACATTGCTAAAGTGGTTTCCAAGGTTGGAAAACATGTTAAACAATATGTTGATCAAAGCATATCACAAGTAGACCCTGATGAATCTAGAGAATAGTATTTTTAGCTCTTTTAAGAGATTGAACAACATGTAGTAATTGAAAATAAAGGGAGACATATCTTAACCTATCATAAAAGGCAAAGAACAATGGTACAGTGAGCTATTAGAGGTTGAATTTGCTATAATTACTATAAATCAGAATGTGGTTACATTAGATAAATTTCTTAGTGTGGAAGGTAACATGAAGTGAGCATTAAACCACAATAAGAGTTTGTATATATTGGAGATCTATTTGCTTCAGTTCATTCACTTGGAGACAAGTCAAAGAGGTTGAAAAGTAGGAAAAAAGTTGATCCAACCAAAAGGACACTCAAATAGTAACTTTTTCCTCACCTTTGTCAACCACATGGAGAAGATATGAGAGGGTTTTTATTTGATTTAGGTGGAACTAAAGTTTTTGTATATAGTAGTGTCTAGTTTTCATTTTCATCCAAGTGTTACAGCATGTTAGTTTAGACATTTTATTTTCCATAAGTTCTTATGTACATATTGCAAATATTTTTAGTTGTTTTTATATTCCTTTGAGTGCCTTTGGCATAATTTATGTGTTTATTTCTCTCTTTTGTTGGAGTTATTTTTATTTTAATAATTTTCTTACAGACCAATTTTAAAATTAGGGTAGAATTGGAGGTTTAGGGATGATGGAACAATGTCTGAAAGAGATCATGAATCTTTGAGAAATTTAAAGGGTATATTAGAGACAAACCTTGAGAATCCTTTCAAATGCTTTATAAGTAATTCTTAGTTTAGTTATTTAGTGGTTGACCAAAAAATTTGAAGCTATGTTGTAATTTTATAATTAGGTGTTTTTTGGGATTATATGACTCCATACCTAATGGATTTCTTCAAAGGATACTAAGTTCTTACTTAATAGTCAAGCAGTATGCAAAGGTCACCAAAATGTTGACCATTTTTTATCACCATGAAGATGTAGTGAAGGAGGTTTTATAAGACATAGTGGTATTATTAGCCTCCCTTTTAGTCTTCTTGATGAATATAGATCACTCTTAGAGCTTGTAGGGGTCAAAAAATAAAAATATAACCATTTTTGGGTTTTTTATAGTGATAGATTTAGGTGGTGGAGAGATAAAATTTGATGGGCCCCTAGTGATGTCTTGATGACTTCCATTTTTCTAGTCATAGAAAGACTTAACCATTTCTTTCAAAGGTCTCCCAGTGCCACATGTTAATATCATAGTGATCTTGATCCCTTTCAAATACCTTTTGAGTAATAAAAGGATTTAGCCAATTCTTCATGTTCACATAGATCCATGTGCCATTCTCCCTAAAGTATCAAGTTAGTCCAAATGTCTTTTAAAAAATAGTATATTTTGAAGAATTTTCCTAGTGAAGCAATGATGTCATCAAATCCCTAGGTAAGTTTGCAAGTCAGATGCTTCCATGTGTCATAATCTTAGTGAACTAGAGTCCTAGAACCATTCATAAAATTTCAACCCTTTGGGCTAATGGGTTAGTCGGATGAAGCTAGATGGTGAAATCTTGTTGTCTTGCTCTCTTGGATATTTATATATATCCCAGAGAGATCTTACAGCCCTGGGATATGGGTGAGTAAGATGGAATTATGTGGTACAATCTTAATACTTTATATCCCCATGATAGTCTATGTAGGCCCAACAAATTTGTCGGATCCTTGAGAAAGTAAATAAGTGAGATGATGTCATATGGTAAACTCTTGATTCACCATAGAAATAATATTTAATGTTTCACTTAAATCCAAGAGATCTCAGAGAAGGGCTAGACATATGATGAACTATGACATAGACTTGGAAAAACTTGGGGATTTATAGTCCAATAGATAGAAGATAATTGAAAGACTAAGAGTAGACTTGTGAGTCTAAAAAATTCCAATTAAATGGGTCCCAAGTAGAATATACCTATAGAATTATAAAATACCACAATGATCTCAATGTCAACACATAGATGGAACCTACCACTAAGGAGTTTATTAGAATCCACACTAGCATTGGCTGAGGAAAATTTGATGGTTTATTTATCCTATTTAGACATAAAACTCATGAATAGGCTATGTAATTACATTAATACATGTAATAAATCTTAGAGTGGTTTTATATGTAAATCATAAGGCAATATGAATCCAATTGGTAAAGTGGCAAGAGGAGCTGAAATTTTGCATTATTAATGCACCATCATAATTTCCATTAAAAAAAAGACATTATTAACCTCAAGAATATCATCTTTTCACTCTAAAAAAAATCAAAAGAAGAATTCAAATTGATAAATGACTTATATTCCCCTCATGAGGTGGAGCTTCATCATGAAAGATTAGAGGAGTTGGTTGAAGACTAAGTGGAGTTTCATCATGAAATGTTGAAGAAGTCAAGAAGATGTGGATTAAAGTTAAACTTTAATTATGTTTTAGTTTTTATCCTTAATGAGGGCATTGATGACAAGTTTTCATATGGTTCCCCTCAAAAAAGGCTCCTTCCATTATATATACTTTTTCTTTCTAAGTAATATAGAGATTGCTAGCAGGTTATGGCTCAGATCTACCAAATTTTAGACTTGTAAATACCTTATTTAGAAATAAAGAAACTAATTTTACCTTCTCATATGTTGGATTTTATGTGCAATTTATTAATTACTAATGTAATCTTATGATAATTATAATTTATCCCTCATTTATGTCTAATTTTGTGCTTCTTTATGTGTCAAACTCAATCTTGTGTAGGTTTTAATTTATGTCTCTAAGAGTTTATGGAATCCATAATTGTGATAGATACTATTTGAGCTTACTAACACAAGTTTGCATCTTGTTACAAACTATTATAAGTTGAGTCCTTTATAAAAACACTTATGCCCAAGATTCATTGGTGATGATTTGTGTATGTGTGAGTGCTCTTTGATCTCATTCTATATGTGTCCAAGCAATTTGAGGTATTCAATTTTGGTGCATCACCCTATAGTTAGTCATATAATTATAGGAATCTTTCTCTTTTCATTGTCAAGAATTAGTTTAGGTGAATATCAAGGTGATTCATCAAGGGAACTAGCCTCGTATGTAGGTTTACTTCCATTATAGCTCCCCCATAACCTAGAAGTGATCCCATTGTGACAATTAGGTGAGAAATCCTGAAAACCTTTCCCAAGTGTGTAATCTCAAAGTGACAACACTACCTTTCATACTAGATATATAATCTATGTGTCTTGCATCCAATCCAACTCAGCGTTTTCTTTCAATTTCATGTTGGGGTTTTCATTTATCTGAGAGAAGGGTCTACCCATTTGACTTAGGTGAATTAATTAGAAATAAATCCTAGTAATATCATAGATAAGGTGTAATTTTATAGGGCTTGTGGTTTGGTTTCAAGGTTGTTCTCTTGTTTTTCATTGTGCATAAGTATAGATTCATTTGTGTTGATGTTTAGCCAAATTTTGTAGTTGGTATGTGCCTTTAGGATATTGTTCCACTTGTTTGTATTTTTTTCTCTATTTATTATTTCTACCTTGCAATGGTTTTAGGATCTATTAAAAATCCAACTTTTACCCATATTAAATAAAAATTTAAAGTCAATTTTAACTCAAACATAAATAAAAACACAAATTATTGTAATAAAATGTCATCCAAAATGCAATACAAGTAAACTCAACTTAAATCAAACATAAATATACACACAAATAATTGTAAATAAATGTCATTAAAAAAATAATACAAGTAAACTTAAATTAAACATAAAGAAATAAACAAATGATTGTAAATAATTATCATTTAGTATGTAAGATAACTAAAGTTAACTTAATTAAAACATAAATAATGATACAAATGATTATAAACTACATCCAATTGTTTTATTTGATAAGGTTAATAAATGAGTTTTAAAGGATCTCATAACCAATACATAATCAAAGTATTTTCAATAAAAAATCAAACAAAACATACAAGGGACTAAATCCTTGGGGTATACCAAAACAACAAGGCAAAATTATACCAAAAAGACACTAAACCAATGGAAACATTCCACCAAACTTCAACAAATTACTTAGGACTTGACCTAATTTAGAAAAAAATAAAATGACTAGAAAGAGGTTAAGGGTAAGAATCCTCAAATTTTGATTAATTGACCAGAGTCCTAGGCTTAGTTATGTCTTTCATCTTCTTATTTACTTATTTTTTTGGAGTGACCCCTAGTTATATTACTTATGCACTCAATTGAGACTTCTACCTCATTTTTATTATCTAGACTGATTTTACTCATAGTTATAGTCACAATTGTCCCCTCTTTCTTCTAGTCAATATGAACTAGGCTTATGAAATCTTTTTGTGTAACCTCTTCTTAGATTGGTTTGACTTTTCTTCTTTGTTTCCATTACACTCAACTCTTTATCAAGGTTTGAAACTTTTCCCCTCCCTCCATAATTTAGGCTAGGACCTTTAGAATTTAGGAGTGCCAACTAAGTCATTAATATCTTCAAATATTCATTCATATCATTGAAAAATTGATGTTATTTGTATATTTTAGACTCCAAGTTTTCTAATATATCCTCTAGGTCTAGAATTTTTATGTTCTTATCCATGAGGGATTTGGATCTTTCCTCAATATTTTATAATTTATCCCTCCCCTTTCCTTTTGTATGTGTTTCTATTTTTTTTACAGCCCTCTCAATCTTAGAGCCCTTAAATTTAACTTGCAATGTTTTCTCTTTACCTTTACATTTCTTCCCAACATGGGTTGAAGTGGATTTAGAAAATGAATCCTCATCCTAAGGCTCTCGATTTTATTTTTTGGTATCATTCTTGTGTATCTATATATTGCTCATCACTTTATTCTAGCTCCACCTCCCCACCATCAAATTCTATTATTTAAATGACATATTTACCCCCATAACATCCCACCCCTCTTGACAATTAATAATATAAGGCCTTGATGTAATATTTTAATGGTAGGATTCAACTTGAAGGACTTTATAAAATTACCCGATAACTTCATTAAATAATATGACAAACTAATTTTATTCCCTTTTAATTGATTCATTAGTATAAATTTATGGGATTAAATGATTATATTCCTACCCTCCAATGTTATGTTTTTCATGATTTAGAGACAAATTTTAGGCCACTTCTTTGGTAGTTCCACTTTGAGAAAGCCTTTCTACTTAGGTTTAGCAACCTCATTAGTATTGAATAATATTTTCATTGTCTATTCCTTGTGATTTTTAATTCCTGTTCCCATTTTTAGGCCATGACATTTCTAATGACTTCTTCAATGACTATTAATCACAAGCCTCTCATTATCACCTCCCTCTCATCCAAACACCTAGTGAAATCCTTAAAGATAATAGGATTATCCTTGAATATCCACACCATAAATTTAGTGATCCATACCTTCATAAGTTTTATCCACATAAATGGGTATTCCCTAGATTTTATAAAAGATAACAACTCCAACCTATCTCATTCACCTCTCATTTCATAAATATTTTTACTCCATAAGAGATTATTGTAGACAAACAACAAATTAACCCACACTCACACCACTCCTGACTTTATGGAATTAATCATGACTCATAACCTTTGATATTTTCTCCCATGATGGAAACTTAATATCCTTAACTCATAATGAGCACTATCTTATTTACATGAGCTTTCATGGGTTGTGATACTAACCATTTATGTCAAGTAATCATTGGATTACTCTATATTTTGGAGGCTTAAATATTTTTCCACATAATTTAAAATGACTTTAATTATGTGTCTAGGAATTTCCTAAATATTATACCACTTATTAAATCAAGTGATGTGAAATACAACATTAACCATGTTATCCACAATTTTATTCCATTCACTATATACATGGGATATTGAAACTTCCTTAAATTATTGTATAAACTTTTTATCATCCTCTATATCCTTTTGGATGAACCAAGAATTTTTAGTTTTTCCTAGAAAAACAATTGAGTATATTCATTTAATCCCATTTAACTCAAAGTTTTTAAAATTTTAACTTTACTTCTAGTTTGATGCCTCATACTATCATTGTGGCTTTAGAAACATGTTTATTATATTTAACTTTAACATCCTAATACATCCAAAGAAGAAAGTGGGTGAAAATGCATGGGATAAAGATATCACCTTGTTAATTTTAGGATTTATTATTTTTCAATATAAGTATCAAGTAGTTTAACCTTGTTTTACTTAGAGACCAACAATTGTTTCCCCTAAAGGTTCAATGTATTTATGTTTACACTAGAATTCAATACCATTTGAAGGAAACCTCATTCATTATTTTCCATTAAGTTAGACTTCATTGATTTATAAAATATGGTATAGGTGTTTTAACTCAAAAATAAACATAAAATGGGAAAGTAATATATGGTATAAAATAAATGGCTCCAGGATTCAAGGTGTGTTAATGATTTAAGAATTGAGTTATGTGTGTGCCTTACCATAGTTGTACCACTATTTTTTGAGTTTCATCAAAGGCTCTAACTCTTCTTTACATAGGGAAAATGGTCTAAGTAAAATGGAAAATAATGCATAATTTATAAATCCTTGACTAAATATCAACACTTAAAATACCTTGTAGTAGATAACACACATATTCCTCAATATAACATGTAACTCAAGTATATAGATTGTATGTGCTGAAAATAAAGTGAGAAACATTTACAAATGAGTTTGAAAAAACAAGAAAATTATAATTATTGTATTAATTTGGGTAACAAATCACTTGTTTGATTATCTAACATCAACATATATTCAAAACTAAAATGATTGACACATTAGCAAACAAACCAATTAGCTCAACAAAAAGTGGGAAATTACATTGATTAAATAGGTTTTATTTAAAAAAAATCCAACCATGGAAAACAATTAAAGCTTAAAGGGTGAATGAATAATAGGTGTAATCCTTGCTCTATTCTAACAAAACTTTGAGACAAAATTTGTCAACCTTTTAAAAGGATTGTAGTTTACAATATATAGAGGGTGGGTATTGCCTCTAAATAGCTTGAGATTCTCATCTTTTGCCATGATAACCTCCCAAAGTTTGTTACAAATAAATGAATTAAAAAAGGAAAATATCCCCCACTTCACTCAAAAAATACCCAAGTACCCCCATAATTGATACATGGACAAGTTATAGATGAAATACCTCCCATCTATTTGGATTGCACCTCTTTGGTAGCCAACATAACTACCATCAGGTCAAACTCCTCATCCATCTTGTTTAAATTCATTGGTGGATATCAAAACATCACCTCTAATTGGGCCACTATCCTTTGATATGATTATATTGAGGCCTTTATAGACACTTTAACCTTCAAAAATTAATTTATCTCGCATTGGAGTAATAAAAGAGTACAAAAACCACCTAAACTCTAGATTTATTGGATTTCACTACCTTCTTCCTTATTACCTGATCAAAGTGACCCAAGTGAATTCTAAACTCACCTCTATCTATAATATTCCCATCTAGGTCGAAACATAGTGATGTTGACTTATTTAAAGTAAGCTAACATCTTTTCCTTACCTTCTTACAAATTTTATATACTATATGAACTAGACTTAGATATTATTCAATTGTAACCCTCATGTTCCCAACATATGTTTGATAAAAACTCAAGTATGAAGTGACCATGATATTCAATTTTGGGAGCATGCCATTTTATATGATCACTGATAAGATCATTCATTATATCTCCACAAGATTAATTCTCTCTAAATATTCTTGGGCCTTTAGAAGATATGCTTTACTATCCATCAGCAGCTCAACCACTTCTCCTAGAGTTGAGAAAAGTTGTAGGAGGGTGTCCTCAACTCACCTGATCAACTCCATAGGAAAGGATCTATTTACTAATGATTTTAGGGCTTGGACTTGCTACTAAATGTCCTCCATCATATTTTCCAACATATCATGTGTATCTCAAAGTACATAGACTAGGTCTTTAGCCACTTTCTCTTCCCATGGATGTCCTCACTTTGGTGATGGAGAAGAGGTCTTGATAAGTTTGTTAAATCACATGGTTTCTTTCTTGGATGAAATTTTGGGTGAGGATTATCCTCATGTTCCCTATGGTTCATTCAAATTCCCACTGGACTTCAAGATCACCCTTCATAGTCATCTCAATTACCTATGACACTATGGATACTCCTAGTGTATAAGGAAGTGTTGGTGGGTGAAAAAGATGGATGTGAGTAGTAGAGGTCTTAGTGGAGGAAGAATAGATGAATTAGAGGGAATGAAGGAAGATATCAATGGAGGTAGAGGAGGCATGGTTCTAAAAGGGAGTAGAATGAAAAGAGAGGCTGAGGGGAACATCTAATCATGCCATTAGCTTTGGGTCAAGTTAATTTGTAGGGTAATTACACTAGGGAGAGGGGAATTTATAACAAGGGATGGAATTGTTTAATTGAAATTAAGTCCCTAGGTTCCCAAGATAATGGAAAATAGAGGTTAAAGAATGATATAGGGAACAATAAGAGGTAGTGTAGGAGGCTAGGGATGAGTCATCTTTTATTTATTTCTATGTCTCTAACTCATATTAGCTTCAACAATTGTAATAGTAGGAGCTAAGGTGGTAGAGGCCATGGGGTCTGACTTAGGAGTCTATTGGGTTATTGTAGGAGCTTATAATGTGGTCAGACATGACTAAATTATGCACAAATGTTCACTTATTTTTATGGAATTAGAAAAAATTGGTGGGTATGTGGAACCTATAGGTAGCTAAACTTGTGGAAGGATTGGTGGTGGCACCATAGAGATCCATACTTGTGAAATGGATTGTGCAAATGGGAACTAAGAGTTGATAATTTTATGCATAAATGAATTTAGTGGAACTTGGGTGAATTATGGAAGGGGTGGAATAGATAAAAGTGGAGGCATAATCAAAGTATGTTTTTGTGGGATAGGGAATCTAGGAAGGGTTCCAATATGTTGCTAATGAATGGTGGGAGTAATGGGAGGGACCTAAATGGGTGATAATTGTTGGTCTCACCTTAGGCTAATCTTAGGCTACTACTGACATTGAACCTAAGCACCTCTGAAGCCTAAGTTATAGTTGTTTAAAGTTGAGTTGATTGGGTTTGAGCCACCTAGGCTTGATCTACCTGAGATTGAGATACTTAGACCATGAGAGGTTTTGGAGGTGAAATTCATGGAGGAGAAGGTATAGGAGGATAAGGAGCTAGGATCCCTTATATAATTCTTATTAAGATATAGGGGGAGTTTTCTAAACATTTCCTTGAGGATAAGATGATGTGGAGGTGGCAAGGCCATATTGGTTGGATGGCCTAGGCTAATCCTACTTTCCTTTATTCTATTTATTGGCCTTAAACTAGGCAAACCCTCTTAATCATTAATTGGGTTGAGGTAGAACACATCCTCCTCATGGGGCTAGTGATCATATTTAATATTAATCCAGACTTGTTGTCTTGCCACATGGGCTCTAATGATGTTGTGTGGATCCTAGTCTCAATATTCATCTTCTCTAGGGTGTATTAGTCCCTTCTTACCTCCATATTCTATAGATGATGGAAATACCTATAAACATGGTCATTTATTGTGACTAGGAGTGTTGGGTAGGTATTTTGTTAGTGGCTAATGTAATGGATGAAGACACCCTCCACTAGTTGGTATGTGATATCCTACTTTAATAGGTGGTATAAAAATTGATAGGGTAGGAAGAGGGGAGTATTTAGGGTCCATTCAACTTGAATAATAGTTTAATCCCTCTAATACTATTAGTCACCAATGTGGGGGATAGAGAGTCCATTTTTTCCTTTAAGAGCCAAACATGGCTGCCTCATTAATGGACCATGTAGACCATTGGGTAAAAGGACTCATATATCTCTTGAATGTGGTTATAATAATGGTGGACATATATCTTGTAAAACACTACATGGAAAAATTCACCTCTAAGAATCCATGTTGGAAAGGCATAAGGTTTAAACATGTGCATTATGCAAACCACATCTACCAAGTAGCTCGTCATGTAAAATTTGTCTCATCCTTAGGAATCTTCCACTTCATTGAGAAATTTGACATAGATTAACCCCCAAGGTTAGTGACCTAATCACCTTTAAGGATTATATGGAGTAGGGTAACCCATAAGAGGTTGATGTGTAGGTTTTCACTTTTTCTAAAAAATCAATCTAATAATATCATACCGATGCAAACACCCTCCTTGAAGGTATGAATGATTTAAAATATGTGCAAATTGATATATTTAATGATTTTTTGGCTTCATGTTGGGCTTATTTTAATGGCATCATTCCCAAGAGCCTAGAGTTCACTTTGTCATCATACTCCATATACTAATGCATAAATTTGTAGCTAGGGAGTCTAATTATAATTGGTATAACTATATCTAATCCATAGACCAGTAGAAATGAGAGATTTTAAGCACTTGTTTATATCTAGTGCAGTCAGCCCATAGAGCAAACTTTAGTAGGGAATGCCATTCTTAGGATTTATTCTCTATAGAATTATTAATGGCATCGATCAAGTTTTTTTAGTCAACTCTACTATTACATTTACTTGTGGGTAGTAGTTGGATGATAATCTCAAGGTGATCCATTCATCATACACCTATTTAATGAACTCTATAGATTAGAATATGGGACCATTATCACACACTAATGATATAGGGGTTCTAACTTGAGTGGTTGTATTATTTTACATGAATTTGATGACTTCAATTATGGTTATTTTCTTTGTTTCCACTACCTCAATCCATCTCATGAAGTAATTTATGTTCATGAGAATAAACGTATGCCTTGTTGAGGAGTTAGGGTTAATGATCCCAAAAAAATCTAGTCCCCATTACGTGAATGGTGTCATTTCTATAAATGACTATAAAAACATTACATCATGATCTTATCTTTTAGTAAAGGTTTGGCATTGATGTCATGTCTTGACATGAGGATAGGCATATTTGAATAGGGTAGGCCATAAGTAGCTTATATTAACTATCTTGTATGCCATTAAATTAAATTTTAGATGGAAAACACCTAGATTCTCATGGAAATTCACCATTACTTCTTTGGATTCATATTTTGATAAGCATCTGAGATATATGTCTTCATGATTTTTATTAAAGATAACTCCTTTATTCAACATATAATATTTTGCCTTGAGTTTAATATCTCTTTTTTCACTTGATTTATCCTAGGAGGTGTTTTCCCATAGAGCATATAATGGATAATTAGGGCTTACCAATCCTATTATAGTACTAGCTCTTAGTCTAATTGGTGCACATATATCCATGGATCAATTTTGGTTATCATCTGATTAAGGACTTTCCCTCTAAAAAACTTGATAGGTTTTATTTCAATATCATACTTTTACAACTTAGTCATCTATCTACCTCTACATTTACCTAGTTTATTCTGACCCAACATTTACTTGATAGATGAGTATGGAAAAGTTGCATGTACCTTGTTCCTGAAGATGTAATTTCAAAAATTCTTTACAAATTTAATGAGTGCATAGGTATATTTATTTAGGATGGAATATTTTAGTTCTGCATCTTTTAGATAGGTGATCATAAAATAAATAGGGTCTTAATCTCCATCTAATATTTGTGTGAGATAGACAATGATGGTGTGATCAGAGGTAAAATGATGAATGTATAAATCCTTCATATATTTTGGGCTAATCAGTATGAGTGTTTCCAAGATGGTATATTTTATACCTTGGAAATCATTATTATATTTGGCATGCCACTCCACTTTTTCATCCTATTTTAACATAGAATTTAGAGGCTTTAAAATTTTGCCAAATCCATAAATTAACTTATGAACAAAATTGATTTTCCAAAAAAAATATTTTAATTCTTTCTTATTATTAGGTAGACATAATTTGGAAATCACATCAACTCTTTTGGGTTATATAGAAACACATTCCTTTGATGATATGACTGATAATCTTACCTTTAGTGATATTGAACATGATCTTCTTTATGTTTAAAGAGATGGCATATCTCCTACACCTATTAAATACCTTATGCAAATGGTGAATGTGATCTCACTTGTGTTTAAAAAACATAGTTAAATCATCCATGTAAATTATTATTTATTTTCCAATTAAACCTTTAAAATAAAAATGTAGAGCCCTCTAAAATTTTACTCTAGTGTTGATCAATCCAAATGGAATTCACTTATAGGAAAACGTAACCCATTTGGGGTGAATGCAATTTTGGCTTGGTCCTATGAATTGACTAGGCCTTGATTGTATCCTAAGAATTTATCCAAAAGAGACATCATCTGGGATCCACTCACTATTTGGATCACTTCATCAGGATAAGGTAAAGGATAATTATTTTTATTTGAATCTCAATTCATATTTAAAAATTGTATGCATAAACAAATCTCTCCATTTGTTTTGCACATGGGTACTAAGTTGTTTACCTAGGTAGAATGACATACTAGGAAGATTATTCTATTTAAGAGTAGTTTATGAACCTATTTATGTATTAAGGGTTCCATGATTGAGTTCATAGTCTTATGCCTCTATCTAAATGGATTTTTTTTCTATTTTTAATGGGATGGTATGAGTAATTATCTTTTATTCAAATAATTTGAGGTCTCCATAGGCCCAAGTAATCAAATCCTTATATCTTAGCATCAAATTTTGAAGTTGCTTGAGTTCTAGTTCTATCCAATTGGAACCTATGTTAATGGTTTGAGGTCCCTCTAAAGAATTGAGATTAATGGTTTGACACTTTTGATTCTAAAAATTGGGATTATTAATTTTAGGTTCATGGATTAATGTATCAAACACCTTTTATAGTGAAATCAACCCTCTTGGGATGCAATTCCTCTAAATATAGAAAATACTATCCTTATCACATTTATCTCTAGGATTGTCTTTGTCTAATTCATCAATTATTTGACATTAAAATAACCTAGCATTATTAAAAAAATATATAATATGTTGATCATCCTCAAAAACCTATAAATTCATTACATTATCTAGGATAAAAGGATAATGGACTAGGTCTATATATAATTCCTGTAATTCATCCTCATCAAAGGTGATTAAGCTCACAATTGAGGATGTTAGTGATTCAATGACTTCATGTTTTTCCCTAATGATAGGGATTAATTTGAATGAATTTAACATCTATATTAAGTCTCAATATCTATTCTTATAATTTCTAATGTATGATATTTTACAATGGAACCCACTTTTAACTTGGTTGACTACTAGCTTAAAATCACTAAATACTCTTAACTCTTTTGCCTTGTGTTTTAATGTGAACTAAAAATGTAGGACTAATGACTCATACTCCATCATAATATTAATGTAGGGTAATTTTAACCTATATAAATCTATTTATCTCTTTCCTTATGGGTTTATTATCAAAACACATACTCGATTGTATTGTTTGGAATGATCCTCATCTACATATAGGGACCATAATCCTAGAAATTATAGTTCATTTCTAGATTTATCTTTGGTAGGTTTCATTTTTATCATATAAATCCCTAAGTCTATAAACACTAGGTTTAATTTATCATTGATATTTTTATACTTAGTTATCATATGAATCATGTGGGGTTCCCTATCCACTTTTATTTGATTAGATACATCTCTTAATGGTAACCACATATTAGAAAATTTAGTGTCCATGTACCTGTTTAAGGTTTTGGACCAATCCTTACTAAGGAACATTTTATGCCTTAGTAATCTCTACCACCTGGATGTATATGAACTAATAAATCCTATGTCTGAACTCTAGTTGTGTGTGGACATTCAAAATTGCACCTACTACCTTAACCTCTAATTTATTAACTTGAACCACTATCTAATCTGACTTGATGGGGACTAACCTTAACTTTTCATAAATGCTTACAAGCATTATGTTCATTGATGCTCTTAAATCCACTAGGTAGTTGTGTAAGTTATTCCCAAATGATCTAATAGTTGGGACAAAGGGAGGCATTTTAGTCTTTTTTTTATGGATGATCATGTTGGTATGGGTTATTTTTTACTTATTTTTGGTAGGCTACATTGGATTTTTAGTCAAGGACTTCAATAGAAGATCATGTCACTCTATATGTATGTATTCTACTATGTGGTATCTTACCTTATTTTGGATTTGTTGGATCTCTATAGGATTTTTTAGTTCATGCAATTTTGGGGCTGGAGGTTCATTTGTAGAATTATGATTTGGTGGGGTTGTACCATTATTTAGTGGATTTGAGGTAGTGAGGGGATGATATGACTACATATTCCTAAGGGAATAGTTGCTCCTATAGAATTTTTAGAACACATGAACATCACTCATGCTTTCCTTCATCACATTTTATTATTAGGTAGGAAATTACATGGTTTTCAGTGCCATGGCTATGTTATGGGATCTACCCACACTTGATTATTCTAGGTGATCTGGGACCACTTCATACTCCTTAATCTCTCACTAAAAGATCTCAACGGTTCTAAAAAACTCTATATAGTCAACTTACCCATGGTTGGCACCATTTAGGCAAGAATATTTCACAAATTGACTTTAGTTAACCTATTTAGGGAGGGATCTTGTTGATCATGAGGATGACCATAATTTCTATTTTATCTTTGGTAGGTAAGCTTATTCTTTAAACTTTCAACACTAGAGATTTTCATTTGTATTTATAGTCCAAAGAATTTATTACTTAGGTTTTGGACCATTTTTTGGGTGGAATCCAACTCATTTTTGATAGACTCCTTGGGTATGGCATGGGTGTTGTTAGTTACTGCTAATGTCAATGATGTTGTAATTGAGGAACTACTTCATTGTAGACTAGGTTTATAATACCCAAGTGTTGGTTTTGTGTGACATGACTCAAATGGAGTTCATTCATTATGAGAAGTGGATATATAATTAGAATACTCTAGTTTTTGATGAGTTATAAACTTAACACAAGAATATACGACAAGGCATTAAGGATGGGCACCATCATTTTATCTTGAGGTTTAAATTACCTATCAAATTTTATGGCTTAAACATAATCCATAGGAAAGTATATTATCCCAAGGTATCATATTAATAACATGGCCATCCAAGGGTTCCAGAAAATCTTGTACATCTCAAGTGCTAGTCAGGAATTAGGCTAATAAAGCACAATGACTCGACTATACATTTTTTGAAACATAACCTTAAAATTTTTGATAGGCTCATGGGGTTATCATTTTATCTGGGTGAACTGATAGTAGAGGACACTAGGGTCAATAAATTACCTAAATTATATTAATAAATCACTACTAAATTAGACCTAGCTTATGATTGAGTTTTCATGAATATTAAGGAACTAACCATAGGTTGAATCCATCAAAGTGAAGGGGAAAATCCTATACACCACCTCTTCATGTTTCACATCTAGAATTATTAGGATGGTCTTGTATGAGGTCACATGTTGCTTATCCATTCATCTAACACTAGGATTGAAATAAGGAAGGTAACTTTCTAGGTCCCTGGGTAAGTCATGGATAACTCTGTGAATGTTAATAGTCAACCCAACTAAGTAGGCCACTTGGAGAGTCGTTACTGGTGTTATGTTTGGGAGAGAATAGGAGGATGAGCTAGTATAATCAATAATAGGTCTATGAATATTTATTTGATATTAAGCTATTTGATACACTTATAGGGGTGAAATAATCATCTTACCTTACCCAAAATTAGAGTTGGAAATCCACACAATAGGCTCCATATTTTCTTAGCGGTAAACTAGTGGCTAAAACTTCCTTATCAAAGTCTAACCTATTATGTATCTATTCCTACAATGGGTTTGAGTTTCATAACAATGTAAAGAAACATTAGATAGAAATAAAAATATATTTAATAACACAAAGCCCTCCTTCTAGTGCTAGCTATTGTGTGTGTTTGAAACACACAATAATGGAGAGAATGTAAAGGAAGGGAAATAAGAAACACTTAAATAAAATTAAGATTATAATATTATATCATTAAAGACCCTCATTATAGCATCATTTTTTTTTCATTAATAAAAAAATATAAAGTAAAATGGAGGGGACAAAGAGTTTAATAAGATCCAAATTAAGAAAACTCAACTATTTAAAGCTGAAAAAAAATTCATGGCCCTCCTTATAACATTAATTATTGTGTGTGTTTGAAGCACACAATAATGGATAACATGTAAAGGAATGGAAATAATAAGTGTATATAAAGTAAAATGCATCTGAACTATTAATCAATCTTATCTTAGAGAAGATAAATCTTACTTGCACTTCCATTTATTGATACATTAGATATTTTAGGTTATGATCAAGATGGATTCTTTAGACCAAACCAATGGATCTATTACCATAATAACATCACTAGAGAGGTTTCCAAAGCCTCTAATCAAGAAATATTATGCAATAACCCTAGATAAGTCTTATGTTTTCATATTCACTAAGTAAATGACAAGTAAATTAATGTCAAATATAGTGTTCATTAAAGCTTATGGCACAAAGTGGGGCTAGTAAACATAAAAATTAAACATGCATATAATACTTGTAATTAAGTTATATATAGATATAAACCTAATTCATGGAGAGAGAAATATATTATAAATCCACTACTTATGTTACTTATATATACTAAAATAAAGGAGTAAAGTTAGAGATACTTACCTTGAACATGGACCCATCAAGACTCAATATATCCCTTGGTCAAAGGTGCTCTGTAACATGTTGTGGTTTGTAATGATCAATAATACAGGCCTAAGCATCCAAAAAAATTCCACAAAACAAGATTCTCCTTCAAGTATAGACCCTAAGCAATAACTTCTCAATTATAATGGTCAAAGAGTAGATTGTAAGGAAGTACAAATGAATAATTAAATTTATTATCTCTCTAAGAGATGATGAAATTAATGTGTGTATATATAGATAAATATAACACTAAACCTTTCTAAAATTTTAGCCAATAAGTTCAAACCAATTTGACTCTATATCATTGATTGATAAAAATAATTTCGATCCTAGTTTAGGTCATCCAAGGCTGACCTAGACCTATAACATGAAAATATAAATTAGAATATAGGGTCGGCATAGGCTGACATTATTTGGTAAATGTAAAAAAGGGTTTTAAGATTAGGAAGGGGATAAGTAAGGTGGTAAATTACTTGGAGGAGTGTGTAAGGTAGGTGTAAAATCTTAGGTAAGTGTATAGTAAAACCTTATATATTGATTTCAAATGGTATTATAGGGAACAACAATCTTGTAAAGTACCAATGGTCTGCCCACACCTTTCTTAGTGCACCCTTTAAGGCATGCACTCAGAGAGATTGAGACTCGATGGTTTATTTCAAGAGAGAAAACATTAGTAGTTGATAAAGTGTGAAAATATTATGTGTATTCATATTCCCCACTTGAATCTCATCATGTGTCACTTAGGTGTAACATGGGATAGTGCTTCAAGAAAAGAACATAGCAACACACAATGCTAAAGCTAAACAAATTATAGTATTTTAAAGCATAAAATAACTAAAAAGAAATGACTAAAATGAAATAAATAAAAAATAACAGTAATGTATGCATATATTGACTCACCTTTATCACTATATGGGTGTCCATTATGCTGGTAGTTTTGATTGTGGAGGGTACAAAAACTACTTTAGACAAACCCAATGATGCAAAACTAAAGAGAAAAAATAAATAAATGTAGGAAATCTAAGATAACTGAAATGGTGTAGGCATAATGTACTTGTAAATTTGGTAAGTTGGGGTGAAAAATTCTAAGTTATGACCAAATGACCAAGCCAAAATTTAAAGTAAATTGGGTACCTAAAAATCCAAGGCTACTAAATGACTAAAAAACTCAAACAAGTAAATCTTAAGTAAGAAAGGTAAATAAACCAAGTCAAACTAAGGATACAAATAAAAATGGTAATCAAATATTAATGTGAAAAAAATAATAATCCTTACTTAAACAAATATGTGAAAGTAATGGTAAAATAACATTGATGAGTGAGGAGTAAAAATCTTTACTCAATAATCAATGGAAAAAAGTGCATAAAAGGGAAAAAAACATTGGTGAGTGAGAAGTAACGAGCCAAATTCACTCAATATATGGAAAAGGTACATGAAATTAGAAATAGACATAATTGTTTGAAAAAAATGGAAGTAAAACAATGGAAATTTTTCAAATAAACCAAGGCTATTATAGAAATTTAAAGCAATGATGTAAAAAAAGTAATCCATAGTCAGTCAAGCATATTATTTTATTCTAAGGATAGATACAACCAAAAAAAATTAGTGTTGGCATGTTTTAATATGTGAATAAGAGGGAATATAGAAGTGTGAAAATAGATTTAGAATCAAATTTTGCTATCAATGGGGGAAGTGAAATTGGTGGTGGGGTAAATGAAGGAAAAAGCAAAGTATATAAATTCTTTATCAAACTAATGACACTTAGATTAAGTTTGTCAAAACAATATGAATTTTGACATTAAAGACTCTTAAAAAAATTTCAATAAACACATAAATATTAGTTCATAAAATGAAGTATAAATATTTTCCCATGAAGGATATATGCATGAAAAGTAAAAATGGAGATACCTTCCCACAATGTGTTCTTCATTTCTCAGGACCCCTTATAGAGCCATCAATCTACTTTGGAGATTGGTAACTTGTGTGATAAATTAGGTATCACCATATATTTGTTTTGAATTATCCTATTATAATCTACTAGCCTACCACACCCCAATAGGCCTCGGCTATATCATGAGGTCAACTGTGGATTTTGAGCTTTGATTGGAAATAGGAGCTATGCTATGAATCACATCTTTTAGTGTGATTTTGACTTTCTATCTTGATTTTTATCATTGATTTTTGTTTTAAATAATTTTTATTTTATATCTTGATGGATATTTCTATTCCTCCTATATATATATTTAGAGAACCAAACATGGGTTTTAAAAATGACTATCATTTGAAAACTTTGGACTTGGTTTCTAAAAAATATACTTAGAGAGCATGGTATCTAAGAATATTATTAGTTAATGTGAAATAAGATTGTTGTCTTTAATTTGAAATCATTTTATTCAAATTGTAATGAAATGAAATTAAATCAATAGGAATGAGCATGAATCAATTTTAACTACTTCAAATTACAAAAAATGTGAAAATGAATATAGTGACAAGTATGATTCCTTATCATAAGAATGTTTGTGAGTGTAGGTAAACATGATAACATAATCTATTGTGCAATTTTTACCTATAAAATAATGAAAATCTAAACCGAAGAATATGGGATCACAAACTTGTAACCATTTCTCAAAACTCTAAAAAGGAACACTAAGTAGACAAATGTATTTTTGTAATAAAATGATGATTTTATGAGGAGATCATAGTCCTATCCATGGTTTTACACTATCAATCATAAAATAAAAACCCAAGTGAGTGAAAAAAAGGCAAAAATGATATTTGTGAGGAGGATTTGGTCCTATCCATGGTCTTACACTGTAACTCACAAAAGAAAAGCCTGAGAGGGTGAAAATAAAGCATGTGAAAATATAAATTATATATGGTCTTACAATGCAAATCACAAAATATAAACCTAAGATGATGAAAAAAACATTGGAAAATAACAATTTTGATACAACAAAGTGAAAATAATTCATGAGGAAAAACTGGGTCCTATCCATGGTATTACAATGTAACTCATGAGAAAAAGAAACCAAAGGACCAAGAGAAGGAAATAAGGTTTATAGAAAGAGAAACTACTAAAAAGGGTGAGATACATGTATAAATACTAAAAAATGTGTCATTAGTATATTATATCAAAATATGATAAGAAGGGAAATATCTAAGCAAATTATTTCTATAAAAAATGTACATTTGTGGGTTATTTGAAAACATGGCCTTCATTAATTTTGAGGTGATAGGTGATAGGACCAAGAATATATTTCACTAAATAAGGGCCCCATAATTTTTGGGTGTATTTACCTTATTTATCATGGGTATATTCTAATTTAAGGACCGGATCAATAATTTTCAAAGTGAGGACTTTAACCTTTTTATTATGTTATTTGGTGATACAAGCTTTATATTGATGATTATGTTGTAGAGAAGATATACAATGTTCATATAAAATATCGAGATCATGAAGGCAAGCTTCACATAATTCTTAATTTTTAATGATACCATTAAGATATATATGTAAGGAGGAAAGATAAACTTATAATGGTAAGATAAATTCAGAACCATAGACTAGTGAGAATGGTTTTGCCCTAGTGAGAATGGTTTTGCCCTAGTGACAATACAAATGATCAGTATGATATCCCAAAAGTGTGGGATATAAATGAAGATGCCAATTCATGTAGTTTTTTTAGATGGTATTTTGAAAGATTTTATTAATAATTTTATTAGTGGCCTTCAATTGGCCATTGAATTAAGGATGATAGGGTGTGGAAAATCTATAGGATATTTTTAATTTAGTGCATAACTAATTCACATCCTTTCTCTTGAAATTAATGCCATTATCCAAAATGATAGTATGGGTCAATCCAAAATGACAAATGATTTGGTTAAGGATAAATTTTTAAATAGTACTTCTCATGACATTGATGAGAGACATGGATTCTACCCATTTAGTAAAATATTTAGTAACCATGATGATAAAAACATGACTATATTATGACAGAGGTAGTTTTTTGATGAGATCTAATCCCCACAAGACAAATGGATAAGGAGATTCCATAGTTTGGAGATTAACTAGTGGTTAATTTATTAGAATATCATGGAGTTGGTAAGGACTACACTTTTTATCAAAATCTATATCATTCTTCTTGAGAGTAGGCCAAAATTATCCTATATGTAGGAATTTGTGTGTTGTATTATGTCTACTATAGTGACCACCATAAATTCCCCCATGTGTTTTTTCAAGGAGATGAGAGACCTCTTATTTCATTACACAATAGAGGGATACCTTATACATTATGATAATAAAGTATGTTGTATCAAATGACATATTTAGAAGCTTGCTTGGGAATTATGGTTTTTTCCCAAAAATCTATGTTCGAAGGATAAGTTTGATGTTTAAGGAATTGGATAATGTATTTATACCATGGGCTCTACCAAATAGTAATAACCTCAATAGATAGATAAGTAACTCTTACATTTGGATAGAATATAGAGACTTTCTTATTTGAATAATAAATTAGGAATCACTAAGAACTTGATGTAGATGAAATAAGGATGTTGAAGAAATAAGAGAGTTAACAATGGAGTTATGATCTCTTGGAATGGGATTAGTGGTGAAAGAGTCAAACTATTTGGCAAGGGTAGTGTCCAATTAATGATAATCAATAATATTTTCACTTTTACATTGATAATCAACATTAACTTGATGGTAGATGAGTTGTGAGTCACCCAAAATGTGTAAACAAGGAATATCTAAGTCAAGTTCTATTCTCATGCCTAAGTTTAATGATTCATATTATTCCATGTTATTAGTGACATTAAATTGAGTCAAAATTCCAAAATGACTATTTTACCATGAGGACTAGTTAGAATACAACCTTCCCTATCTCATTGGAGACATTTAGCACCATCAAAACATATGGTCCAAGTATCTTCATACAAATTGATGTTTATTTTAAGAAGTTATTCGATAACTAGTTTGGATTTAGTATTATTGGTAATGACATAGGTATCTTCTTGATTACTTAATTATACATTAGTAGTGATGTTATGAAAGTAATTTTTAAGAGAGATATCCTGATTGAGACCTTTAGTATAGAGAATGTTATCATCAGGGAGACTATATTGAAGATGATTAGTAGTGAGTATCTTTGATATATTTTTGCATGATGATGTGAAGGTCAAATTTCATTAATATAACCATCCATTTACCAATTCTATCTCCAAGTGGAAATGATTTAGATAAAAAGTGTTGAATTGGGTCAGAATGAACAATGACTAGATTGTTTGATAGAACATGTAGTGGCAAATCTTTTCAGTTATGAAATAGATAGTTATTCAATCATTTTATACTTTGGTATAATTTTTTTCATAATCAATGAGGCCTCGAATAATATAGAAAATAAAATATTATCTTTTAGTATCATTTTGTTGGGAAAGCATTACCTTAACTGATATGGGTGTACAATAAGTGTACAAAATTAAAGGATAATCATGAGAAGCTCTATAAAATTTAGGTAGATGGAGTACTAATTATTTCTTGTTTTCAAATTCTTTTTGATAGACGTCAGCCCATCCAAAATCATTATCTTTCTTAAGAAAGTAATTAATTCAATATATGTGATAAGCCATTTTGGGGTGTACAAAGGGTAGTTGGATGGAGGAATGGTTATTTCCTATTGTCAAATTATTTTTGATAGAGATCATACCATTTGAAATAATTACCTTTCTTAATAAAGTACTTAAAATAATATATGTGATAATCCATTTCAAATACAAATTATTATATTGCCCCAAGGTTGCCAAGGTAAGTACAAATGTCTAAAATGGAATGAGGAATAAGTATGTTGACTATAGAATTGATTTTAGTGGGATAGACATAAATACCATGAAGAGAGACTCAGAACCCTAACAATTTAACATATGAAATGCCAAAGACACATTTGTAGGGGTTGAGTCTAACTTTGTACTTCATGAGTCGATCAAAAATGATGGCTAGATTAGAAAGATGGGTTTCGGAATTTTAGATTTTTTTATGAGATCATACACATATTTCCATAAAATTTTGGATAAGTTCATGAAAAATGTGGGTCATAACCTATAAATAGGTATCCCAAACATTTTTAATTCCAAAGATCATGTTAACATAGCAATAGGTGCCCCATTTTATTGTGAATGTTATCTTATATTGGTCTTTAGGGGTAATATGAATTTGATTGTATCTCAAAAAACCATCCATGGGGATAAAATTACATATCCATTGGTTGAATCTATGATGGAATATATAGAAGGTAATAGAAAATTATCCTTGGGAAAAGAGAGGTTGAGATTGTAAAAGTCAATGAAGATGCGAATAACCATGGTAATTTTTTTGAAAATGGAAACAATGTTTGAAACCCATTTGAAATAGTCCATAGGTTTAATAAAATTACCATATAATAGTTTTATAATTTATTTATAGCATAGGCTAGAAACTTTAGGGGGAAATTTCTACTATTTTTTCCAAAAGGGTTTGGAATCAAGGTGTGTGATTATGTTATACACAATGATACTAGGATAGATACTAGGTATGTCTTTATATGACCAAGTGAAATTTTGATGATATTTATCAAATAATAGACTAAAATTATAATGCTCAATCTATGTGAGTTATCTAGAAGTGGTTATAGGCCAAGGATATGAGGGTGTACCATATTCTATTCATGTAGCTTCCTCAATAAGCATATCATTTTAATTTTGAAAATGATATGGTGCATTGGGAAAATAGGAAATGGGATTGGTTTTAGGATCGATGATAGCAATGAAGTTCTTAAAATGAGGGGAATTCCCATTAAAATTCCAAATTTTGTGATGTTACCAAGGAAGTTAAGGTTCTTTAGAATGGACCAATTTAAGGATGGCTTCATCAATAGGTAACATAGATAGAGGTCCTAATAATCAACATCTACTTCAATATCAATGATTTTTTACAATGGTGATCATATTTAGAATGTATCAAGTGTACATTTGTAGCCTTTTCATCAAGAGTGATCTTAGGAGTAGGTGTAACTATGGATGAATGTTGATTGGATTCAACTAGACTAATAATAGGTGTATCTTTAGAATCATTGTCATGGAGGGGATATAGTAGAGTGATGGGTAAGATAGAAAGCATAAAAGGTTTTGAAAATTCTAAATTTTCAAGAGGTAAAACTTTTTCAACCACCTAAGGAGTATCGAGAAGTGGATAATTAATTGGAGGTACATGAACTTCAGGTTCTAAATCAATATCCATGTAAATTCTATAAGCATCATATTTAAAATCATGTATTTTAGCTAAGGTTTTATGATAGTGTTGAACATCCAAGTCTCTTGATTGATCTTGGGCCATAATGTAGTTATCCTCATGGGTGGGAGAGATAGTACATGTTTGTGTCTCTAAGGGAACATCTGAAGGTGAGATGTCTAGATCACTAAATTTACATGATGACATGGCCAAATGGTCTTTAAATATATTTTCCACTCCATAGTCAGTGTAAGTGAAATAATCTTATTTATAAGATGTTTCACATGTATTACATGAAGGATGAAATTATTGATCTTATCGATAAGAGGGATGGTACAATCATGAGGTAATAGGGAAGAAGGAAGCCACTCTAAAATGTAAGGAGGTAGCTTGGTAGTATTTCATGTGTTTCAATAATATTTTGGCTCATCATCATTATAATTGACAAAATTGAATTGTAAGTCTAGATTAATATTGATGAATTCAGGTAAAGGTGCACTATTAATTTTTGGAATAGTGGGAATTCGATACTAAAATTTAAGATTGGGAAGCTGGATACTCCATGGGTTAGGATAAGCCTCATGTTTATAACATTTATCATTATGAATAAATTTGATACATTTGATTCTTTAAGCTAATATCCCTCATGCGATGAGTCCATGGCATCTTAGGAGTATATTATAGGATAATGGTAAGTCAAAGACCATAATCTTGTTTCATGTAGTTTGGGGTCTAATAGTAAGAGGGGTCCAAATACAACCAAACAAATTTTGATTGGTCTTATCAAATCCACATGTTAAATGAATGTTTTTTGAAGTGATCTTTGTTATACCCAAGTTGTTGAATAGACAAAGAGATGTCACATTAATTCCTAACCCTTTATCTACTAACACTTTGGGAATACGGGTGTTATTAATGGATATTTTGATAAAGAGAGGTGGATTGTTAGTGTGGAAGAGAATTTCATCATTGATCATGTTCTCTTAAAATAACTCTATGGAAGGTTTTCAATAAGGATAAATATTTTAAATGGTATGAACTTATTTTGATGGAGTCTTGTGAGAATCTTGTTCATCTTCTAATGAAGATAGTTCTTTGATTTCTTAGATTTGTTGCATTAGGAATTTACAATGATAGGGAAAAGTACGAACTAAGTCCATGAGAGTAATTTATAAGCCATAGATTTGAGTTCTTCTATGAAATTCTAATGATTTTTGGAAGAGGAAGAACCAACATGAGGCTTGAAAGGTAAAATATGTTTATTAAGAATATAAGTAGTTGGAGGTTTGGATTGAGGAAGTGATTCCTCATTGATTTACAAAGGTAAGTTAGTGGTAGTAGTGTCTTTAATAAGTTGTGCTTTTAAAAATATTTTCTTTGGCTTGGTGATGAGATATTTGTGGGTTGGTTTGCATTAATAATTGACCTTAGTTGCATTCACATATAGTGAATTAGTATAGTATTGACCACAATCAGTGTCAATTGCATGGATATCCTTGTTTGATTGTTAAGGGTTAGATGTGGAGAAATATTTTGGATTATTAGAGGAGGAAGATTTGAAAGATTATTTATTTTGAGAAGTATTAACATAATCATGATGATGGAATTTTAATCATTGCATCATGATTGAATCTATAATCTATCATAAAATAAATGGAAAATTTTATAATCCCTTAACATGTTTCATGGGAATGACCTATATTGACATGAAACCAACAAAACTGGTTAGGATAATATCATTTAGGGGGATTATTAAGATACATTAATTGGTTAGAAGGTGCTAAAATTTATTTCATTTGTTACAAAATTAACAATCTATGGGAAGGTTGGGGATTTTTTGATTTGGGTACTCCTAGTTTGGGTTGAGGATGATTTTTGGTTATTGCATTGGTTGAATGTTGGAAATATCCCTTGATGGTTTTAATGTTAGGTTCAAACTATTTCATTAGAAAGACTTGACACTAGTTTGGTCAAGATCATCATTTAATTTTTGGGGAGCAAAATTTCAAACCTTCTATTGGATGCAAGGTGTTAATGTGATTATTAAAATTTTGAAAAAGTTGTCCTTAGTCATATTATGATCAGATTTTGTGATCCAAATATTTACATTATTTGATAAAATAATGAGCTAATTTTTTAGGGGATTGTTTAGCATTGATGAAATGACCAAAACAATTTTTGAGAAGATCATTATGTTGTAATTATTTAACTAAAATATTAAATATATCCTTAAGTTGCCATATAAAATGTTGGGGAAGTTGTCTATACTATTCTAATACATCATCGATGAAGGTTTTAACTATACATTTAGTAGTGGTGAAGGTATTATTTTAGATCCACTCTTTATAGAGATTATTGAAATCCTTTAGCAAAGTTTCAAGGTTTTTAGTCTCGTCATATTTAATAGTTGGAGATATAATACTAATATCAATAGATATAATGAAATGGGATAAAGGCCTATTTTCAATGTGTTAAATAATTTTGTTGTGCATGATAGGTTGGGGAATAACATTTCTCTTAACATCTATAAGAGGTGGAGGGATAAAATTTTGATTATTTTGTGGAATAACAATGGGAGGCTAATTATCCTTGTTTATCAAATGATTTTTTAGTTTCATCATTTAGAAGGTGTTATATATTCACATGATGTTCATTTGTTGCACTACTTGTGCAAGAATTTGATTCGTATTAATTGGTGAGTTGGTGTTGGTAGGAGGATTCCCCAAATTGGTATTAGGGAGAGGGTTTTTAGGTGGAAGATTATTAGGAGTTAGGTTTCCTATGGGGTTATTTATTAGGCTTATATCAATTTCCCCCATAATATGGTAAGATGTTTGTATCTTGATGAGTATGAAAATTATTTGATCCACCAATCTTATTTGTTGGAGTTATTTGAACCATATTTCAATCAAAAAATGATGGGTGAGAAAAGGTGCTCCAAGAGTGAGGATCCTCTTGGGTGGTGAAGGTAGGAATAAAAAAACATCCCATATAATATCTAAATGGATTCAGGTTGTCCAAAATATTTTGATAGGGGGTTTTATGATGCTTGAAGGTAAAATCTAAAATTAGAAAGTAAAAAGGAAAAATAGGTATAGATTCAACCACACATAAAATAATATCATCCAATAGGTATAGATTTGACAATGTTGATAGAGTATGTAAAAAAAAGGTACATATAATAGGATGAAAAATATAGTTAAACTATTCAATTGTATTCCTTAAATGATAAATTTGAAATAGGATAGAAGGATACACAGCTATATGGGTTGACTATGTACTGTAGATGAAGAAATAGAATAGATTAAATAAATAAATAGTTGGACATGTTACCTGTATACTTTAAAAGTATAACTAATAGATTGAAAGGATACATAGTCCATATAGGGGGACTATGTAATAAAGGTAAGAAATATTGATAGTTTGTAAGATATTATGTCAACATAGATGATAGTGTTTTTAAAATAGAGAAAAAATTTCAAGATAATAGCTAAGTGAATAAAATTAAATACACAAATAATTATATCAATGAGATGGATCTAATTGGAACACACATCACAAACCTTACATTAACATTGGCTATTACAAGTTTTATAATACAAAATATAATGATCAAAGAACAAGTAACAAATTTAATGTAACTACTAACTAATTGGTCATTCCTGAATGTTGTTAATCTATAATAAAATTTTAAGTTATTGTGATGGGGAGTTGGCTATAATAATGAACTGGAAATCAATATATGGATAGTTTCATGTAGTTTAGGCTGAAAAGTATATTTTATTGGTGATGGTATTGGTTTGGTATTAGGGCCTAACCCCTCACTTCACAATCCTACAATGATAATGGTGTCAAGTACTTTTCCAACATATACCATCAACCACATATTTATACTTGGCTAGAAAACCAAGTTGGATTCCCCCCTTGGTGATGAAATCCAAGTAAGTATACCTTAGGAATAAAAATGTTTCATTATTTTTTTTTGTAAAGTGATTTGGAAGTGTGTGAAAAAGACAAAAATAGTGTGCCTAAATTTGTAAATTTAAAACCACCTAATTAATCTATGTTTATTATTCTAAGCATGCAATCAATTGAAATGAAAATTAAACTAATTAGTAATAATATAGGTTAATTCCTTTTATTGTGAAGATTATAGAGTCAGTTTAAGTGAAACTATATGTAAATAATAAATAAAAGAGTTTAGATGGTCACTATTATTATATAGAATCAATATCCACAAGAACACAGTCAAATA
Organism: Torreya grandis; assembly: GCA_037957365.1. NCBI lineage: Eukaryota > Viridiplantae > Streptophyta > Pinopsida > Cupressales > Taxaceae > Torreya > Torreya grandis. The sequence continues at coordinate 977,642 of JARHVA010004428.1, read as the reverse complement.
AGTTGACTATGTGTTCTAGAGAGTAGACAAGCTATAGAACTGTATTAATCTAGTCGACCTAGTTTGTTGTTGGGTTGCAGTTTTATAGACTATAAACTTGTGAAAAATAGTATTGTAAATGAAAAAATGAAATGACATATAAATTAAGAATGAACCTTGGTGGTTTTGAAGATGCTTAGTTTGAAATTTTTATGTTGTTTTTCTCAAGTTTTGACTTTAATATTCTATGAGTAGAGTTGCTTGGATTGACTATGTCTGTAAACCTATAACTGTAAAAGAAAACTAAAAACATAGTCTACTAGATTGACTATGTATGTAACCATGTAATTGAAGAAGAAGACTATGTCTAGTTGATTGATCTAGTCGCCTTTATTTGAACAAGACATACACAAATAAAATAGAGTCATTTTGGGGCAATTGTGTGTTAAAACTACACATAAACTATTAGAATTATATCCACAGGTTGGATACAATACTTTTTTTTTTAAAACATCAAGATAAAATGAATGCATGAAATAAATCTTAAAAGGGTTTGATTCACATTATGTTAACTATAATGTATACAAAGAAAAATGAATATGACCTATTAATCAATCTTAACTTGGATAAGATAAATCCTACTTACACTTCCATTTTTTGATACATTAGATATTCAAGGTCATGACCAAGATGGATCCACTAGAACTAACCAAAGGATCTCTTACCAAAATAAAATAACTAGAGATAGTTTCAAATCCTCTAGCCAAGCAAAATTATGCAATAATCTTAGCTAGGTCCTATGTTTTCATATTTACTAAGTAAATGATAAGTAAAGTAAAATATAATATAGTGCTTACCAAATCTTGTTGCACAAAGTGGGGGTAATAAACATAAAAATTAAATGTGCATAGAATACTTCTAAGTAAGTTTTATATATATATAAACCTAATGTATGGAGAGAATAATATATTCAAAAGCCATTACTTATGCTACTTCTATTTACTAATAGAGAGGAGTAAAATTAGAGATACTTACCTTGAATATGAACCTATTGGGACTAAATCTCTCATTTGGCCAAATGGGCTTCATAAGAGGTAGTTATGGTTTGTAAGGATCATTAAGATAAGCCTAAATATCCAAGACTTTTCCACATGACAAGATTTTCCTCCAAGTATAGACCCTAAGAAATAACTCCTCAATTAGAATGGTTGAAGACAAAATTGTAAAGAAGAAAAACTAAATAATTGACTATGTTGTCTCTCTAATAAATGGTGAAATGAATGTGTGTCTATATCTGAATCCAACCCTAAACCTTTATAAAATTTTATCCAATGGGATCAGCCTAATTTGACTATATATTTTTAATTAATAAAAATAATTTAAGTCTTGGTCTAGGTCAACTAAAGCTGACCTAGACCCATAACATGAAAATATCAGTTAGAATATAGGGTTGACCTAGAATGACACTTTTTGGTAAATGTTAAAAAGGGGCTTAGGCTTAAGAAGGGGCTCAATAAGGTGGTGAATTGATTAGAGGAGTGTGTAAGGGAGGTGTCAAATCTTATGGAAGTATATAGGAGAAAATTATATATTAATTATAAATGGTGGTAAAGGAGAAAATAATCTTGTGAAGCAGCAATGGTTTTCCTGCCCCTTTATTGGTAAACCCTTTAATGTGTTCATTCAAATAGATTGAGAATTTTTGGGTTCCTTAAAGAGAGAAAGCATCATTAGTTGATAAATTTTGAAAATATCATGTGTATATAAGAAGCACTTCAATACAATATTTTTGGAAGGCTGGGGTTATTATTGATAGTTAATCAAAGTGGAGGGACCAATAGTCTAGTGAATGATAAGTCTAAAATAGTATATCATTCAATATCCCTCCTTCTAGTGTCAATTATTGTTAGCCCTAAGATCTTGATGCATCTAAAGACACTCATGGGTTTGAGTGTTTCAAAGAGGAAAATGGGTGAAAATGCATGGGTTAAGTATATCCCCTTGCTAATTTTAGAACTAATACTAGTTTAGTCTAAGGATTAGGTAGTTTAAACCTTTTTTACTTAGAGATCAACAATTGTTTCCACTAGAGGCTTTATAAATGTGAGGTTGCACTAGAATTCAGTACTAATTGAAGGAAACCTCACTCATTATTTTCCATTAATTCAGACCTCATTGATTTATAAAATAAGGGAAATGTGTTTTAACCCAAAAATAAACATAAAATGGGAAGGAAATGTAGGGAAAAAATAAATGGTTCCATGATTGAAGGTATGTTAAGGATTCAATAATTAAGTTTTATATGTGCCCTACCATAGTTGTACCACTTTGTGTATAGTTTCACTAATGTCTCTGACCCATCTTTATATAGGTAAAGTGGTCTAAGGAAAACATAAAGGAATGCTTGATTTATATATCCTTCACTAAATATCAACACTTAAAAGATCATGTAGTAGATAGAACATAGATTCCTTAATATAATCTATAATTTAAGTACACAAATTCTATGTGTTGCAAATAAAGTGAAAAATATTTACAAATGAGTTTGAACAATGAGAACATTATAACTAAAACATTAATTTGGGTAACAAATAACCTTTTCTATTATTTAAAATCAACTTTTATTCAATAAAGAAATGACTTACACATTAGTAAAAAAACCAACTAGTTTAACATAAAGTGGGAAATTACATTCATTAAAACAGGGTTTCTTTAAAAAATTTCCAACCATGGAAGATTCTTAAAGATCAAAGAGATGAAGGAATAAAAGGTGTAATCATAGATTGATTATAATATCAATTTGAGACCAAATTTTAAAACATTTAAAAAGGATTGTAGATTACAATTTATATATATATATATATATATATATATATAGTGGGGCTCACTGTAAAATAACATGAGATTCCTATCCTTATCCATGATGCCTGACATTTCCTCTATATACTAATCTAATCCTACATTTCCTCTATAAACTAATCTAACATATCATTCATAACCCAAAGTACATATAATGGGTCTTAAACCACTTTCTCTTCTTTCATATATGTCCTCACTTTAGTGAGGGAAAAGAGGTCTTATTGAGTTTTCAAGACCATAGGGTTTCCCTCTTGGATGAAATTTTGTTTGAGTACTCTCCTCATGTTGATTTTGGTACAGCTAAAGTCCCACTAGAATTCAAGATCTCCCTACATAGTCATATCAGTTGCCTATGACATATGGCTACTCCTAGTGTAAGAGGCATTGGTGGGGTGATAGAGATGGATGTGATAGGTGGAGGTCTAGGTGAAGGAGGATTAGATGATATGGATGGAATGAAGGAAGAGAGTAGTGGAGGTAGAGGAGGCATTAGGGTAAAATGGGATAGGATGAAAGGAGATGACTAATAGAACATCTACACCTACTATTGGATCTAGGTCAATTTAACCTATAAGGCAATGACACTAGGGAGAGGGGCATTTAGGATAAGGGAGGAAATTGGTTGTTTTAAACCAAATCCATATTCACCCAAGATAATAGAAAAGGTAGGATAGAAAATGATTTAGGGATAAATATGAGGTGGTGTAGGAGGATGGGGAGGACTTGTATTTTGTTTCTTTTTGGGTTTATTATCTAGATCAGCTTTAATAGTTATATTGGAAGGATATAAAAGGCCATGGGGGTGACCATAGGATCCACTAATGTGACTAGGGTGGATTGAATTATTAACATAGGTACACTTATTATTGGATAGACATCATAACTTGGTGGGAATGGAGCACTTGTAGATATATGAACTTGTGGAAGAATCAATGATGGTACCATAAAGATCACTCCTTATGGAATGGATTATGCATATGAGAACTGGGAGGTGAGAATGTTATGCATAGCTAAGTCCAATGGCAATTTTGTGGATTATGGAATGGGTTGAATAGGAAAAAGTGGAAGCATAATGTGAGTGGGTTGTTATGGGGTAGGGAACCAAGAGGGGTTCCACGAGGTTATTAAGGAATGGTGGAAGAAAGGGGAGGGATTATGATAGGTGTTGATTATTGATCCTAGATTGGGATAATCTCTAGGATATTTATAATAGCAAAATTGAGCACCTATGTAGCCTAAATTTTATCCATTTGAAGTTGATTCACATGGGGTTGAGTTGATGATAATTGAACTACCTAAGGTTGAGCTACTTAGACCATGAGGGGTGGTGGAGCTAGAGAAGATAGCCATGGAGGTGAAACTCATGGAAGAAAAAGTATAGGATTAGAATGATATGGTATCCCTTGTATAATTATTATTTATATCTAGGGGAGATATGCCTAAACATCTCCTCTAGGATAATCTAACATGGAGGAGGAAAGTCTAACTTAGGTGGATGGCCCAAAATAAGCATGGTATCCTTTCTTATTATTTTTAGACTTGATCTAAGTGAACACCTCCTAATCATTGGTTGGGTTGAGGTAGATCTCATCCTCACAATGGGTCTTTTGGACATAGTTGATTTTAAGCCATTCCTAGTATCTTTCCACATGGGCTCTAATGATGTCATGTGATTCCTAATTTTGGTGTTTAGCCCTAACCAGGGAATAGGATTCCTTTCCCATCACCATATTCTATTGAAGTGGAAATACCTATACACATGGTGCCTTATGGTTATTAGGAGGGGTGGCGAGGCATTATAATGGTGTCTAATTTAATGGCTGAAGATGACCTCCACCAACTAGTAGGTGATTTCTTGATCTGCTAGGTAGTCTGGGACTTGATAAGGTAGGAAAAAGGGAGCCTTGAGGGTGCCTACCACTTAAATGATGATGGCATCCTAATAATACTAATAGTCACCAATGGGGGTGACATAGTCCCATATCTCCTTTGATAATTGAGGTATGGATTCCTTGTTAATGACCATGTAGACCACTAGATAAAATGACTCACATATCTCTTAGATGGGTTTTTGATAATGGTGGTCATATAGTTTGTAAAAACCTACATGGACCACCAAACCTCTTAAAACCCATGATAGAAAAGCATAAGGTTTAAATGTCACTATTACATAGAACACATCTATGAAATAGATGATCATGTAAAAGTTGCCTCCTCCCTAAGCATCTCCCATTACCTTAATCAAGTTGAAATTGATCACCCCATACAATCAAGGACCTGATCACCTTTAAGGATTATGTAGAGTAGGGGAACCCATAATAGGTTGATGTGCATGTAGTCACTTTCCTTGAATAATTGGTCTAATAGTATCATATTGATGTGGACTCCTTTAAATGTGTGAATGGTGTAGGAATTCACATCCATCTTATTATCCCATTTAGAATGTGGATTATTTGTCTGATCCTTTAGAACATCATATATTTAATAAGTGTTAGTCCAAGTTATCTTCATAGCTAATCTATAGGTGAATATATAATTTAAGAGGTTTTAGTGATATTTAAACGTGCCTCATGATAAGTCTACAATCTGATGTTTATAATTCATAGAGCATGCCACATTGTGAACACCATCATGTGCTTGATTAGTAGTGGGTATAATTTTTTTGAATAAATTACCACAAGGGAAGACCTATGTCTTGGCTATATCTCAATGAAACCTTCAATTCTCGTATGCCTAGAGGTTATCTTCAAACTTTGCCTAATCTTAATCATCATTGGTAGAGGATTTGGGCACCAAGTCAATTACCTTAAAAATCTCATTATAATGTTTGAAACATGTTAGGCCATCTAGGAACATGGTGTCCCTATATTGAAACTCAACTTTGGGGTTATAAAAAGAAATGACCATTGTATAAATGGTTTTATCTCTTTTAATAATGATTTCTTAGTGAAAGAGTCATGGAGGGAACAAGAATGCACAGAAAATAAGAAGGTGGATGAAGAAACTAGGAGTAATAATGGTAAATTAGCACACCAAGAGGCACTTATAAGGACTCATAACTATTACCTATATTAATATCACATGGTGGCTCACTTATCTTGAATTATGGATAGCTTTTCCCATTTATTTCTAAATTTAAACTTAAACTCAATGATTTTAAATATGCACTACTTGATAGATTTTATAATTAGACATGGCATTTTTAATTTGCCTAATTAGGTCGTAGTTCCCCATTTCATTAATGATATGAGTGTGGTATACACATAGTCATTTCATCCTTATGGCATCTTAGACAACCTATTTCTTGTGCCATGTGTCCATTTTTTATTGGTCTTAAATGTAATAATTACCACCTAGGTGTAGCCTAATACTTAACTTTTACACTTTCAGGAGTATAATTATTGAACTAGAGGAGTGAAGTGACACATGTCATCTTTTTATTATCCCTTTAATTCTATTTTTATCTTTATCTAACCAATTGGGGACTTTTAAAGCTTCTTAGATAAATTTTCAAGGAAGTGCCACATGGATTATTTTGGTAGGTTTGGTTGACCTATGCTTTGACGTCTATGTCAAGTCTAGGAGATTGAAAACTTTGATAGCAAGACATGTAGCATCATTTCATTTTTTCAAACTATATTGAGCTTTAACATCTCTTGTAGGTCTAGTAAACTTACCATTTTTATATCTAGAGGATCTTATTGGTTAGGCTATGGAACCTTTGATCACCAGGCCACATGGTTTTTTCTCATTTAGTCAAGTTCTCATGGGCTCTAACATTTATATTAGGTTTGATATACTAACCATTCTAATAGTTATAGGATCTGATTTGTTGGGCTATCTTGGGTTCTAACATCTCTATTAGGATTGGGAGATTGATGCATTTTGATATTTGAAACCACATGACACTTTATGATTTGGTCTCTCAACCTATGAAAATCCATGAAAATATACTAAGTACAAATGCAATCAATTGAATCAAATAAATTTCACCTAATAATTAATGGAGCTATACAAAGTGACATGTAAGACTCCAGTAAATTATGACTCTAGGATACTAAGACTCTGAGAACTTAAAAACAATTCTAAATATGTAGATTAGAATGTTAGCACAATAAAAATATTCTAAGTGTGAAATTTCACTAATATACTTAGGATGAGACAAATCCTCAAATATTCTTAAACTTAAACTTCAAGGGGGGGATTAATAGGGATAAAATTCCACTATGAATACATTAGAAACAAGACAAAACTAGGGTGACACAAAAAAATGAGGATTCTAAAAGAAAGATATTGATCAGGGAGAGATATAAACTCAATTATCCTCTAATTTAAACAACTTTAAAGAGGCACTCCCCACTTCTTAGAATAAGTGTGTGTGTTTGATATAATAGTTATATTCCACCCCTAGTCGTTTTTCATAGATTACCACCATTATATCTTCAAAGTTCATATGAACCCTTTTCCTCTTATTGTGCCTAGATTTCCTTTGGTTGAACCATAAAATTTGAAATTCAACCAAATCCCCATCAATTTCATCCACTTGATATGAGTTTATCCACTTTAAAGTGATGGAATTTCATTAGAGGAATGATTTTACAATTTTTGAAAATGATAGAGACTAATTCATTGAGAGTAAGATTATTCTTCAATGTAAACATCTTCTACTTTTCTTTGATGGGCTCATAAATTCATTAAGTCTTAGCTTTCTATAATACCATTTTATTTTCAAAGAGTAAATTATTCTTGCTCTTGTAAATTCACCAAAAATATGGGGTAGAGTAATGTACCATAGAAATTCCAAAGTAGGCATCTTCTATGGTGGACTCCACTATTCTATTAAGTCAAGAAAGGAGTCAAGTTTAACACATTAGGTATTAAATTCATGAAATATGAATTTTATTATTTTGGAGACAAAATAACATTTTATGAACAAATGTTTTAATGTTTCCTCATTGATTTTAAGACACACCTATTGGGAATGGGCATACCTCTCTTGGATAAATTATCAATCACAATGATCTTGTTAGAGTATAATGACTAAAATCAGATTTAACCTTGTAGGTGATGTTTCTAGTAAAAAATTCCTTCCAATAGAAACCATATTCTTCTAGGTCCAGGTCCACTAAGTACCTTGATTTGAATAATAATTCTCCACTATCATTTGAAATCCACCTAAGTTCATCATCTTTTTGAAATATATAGTTTTTTTGAATCTTAAAGTTAATATATTGTAAGCTCTAAACTATATCTTAATTATATGCATCCTTATGTAACACTTTCAAGCCTATCTACCATTTGAGCTCTCCCAATAATCTCTCACTTTTAGACCAAAGACCTCCTTGAAATCATGGCTAAGAGATATCCAGGGGTATTTAGAGGATAAATAATAATTAAATAACTAGGGGCATCTCAAAATTGGGTATTTTTTACATCCCCAAGATCCATTTGATTCCTTTCCTTCGCATACTTATAAAACCAATAAGAGATTTCTTTCAAAAGGTAGAGATGTCATTTGGTCAGTCGTCAATCAAAAAAATATACACTTCATAACCCTCAAGGTATTTCTACTTAATTATCTTAGTTAATTGGTTTTAATAATTAATAATTTTCCATCCTTGTCTTGAAATTAGAGCTTGATTCATCTGTACTCTCCACAACTCAAGTCCTTTCTTACTGTTTGGAAGACAAGCCTTTTCACAAGTTACCAATGGAAATATGAATCTATTTTTAAAACCTTTCCATATGAATCTTTTCTAAAATTTATCCACTTTAGTTATAATTTTACTAGGCATACTAAAAAGTGACATAAAGTATACTAGAATAGTTTAGATCATGCTTTTGAGGAATTGAAGTTTGCCTGCTTGAGAAAGTAGTTTACCCTTCTAACTCACTAAAATTTTATAGATTCTATCTAGGAGGAGATTATATAGATCTAGTTTTATTTCCCCACTAAATAGTGGCATCCCTAAACAATAATAAGGTATATTTTTTATTTAAAAACCCATTATTATATACATCATCTTCTTTAATCCTTCTCATGTGTTGATGAAAAAATAATTTTTAGCAAAATTGATAAACTAACTAAAGACTACGTCATAATATATGAGAATATTCTTAAAATATTTAGATTCAGCTATTGTATATTCACCCATGAAATAAATTAAAAGTAATATACGAAAATTCAACATAGATTAAACTAAACATGATAGAAAAATAATCAAAAGACTCAAATGAGTGAAAACCTAAATACCATGGTTCCTAAAATACTCATAGAATTTTATCATATGAAATTTTACTATCTCAAAATCAACCTTAATGTGCTTAAAGTAAAATAAAGGGACAAAAGGAGATCATAGAAGATATATCCATGTGAAAAAGGAGATACAATGATGAATATGGCTTATAGTTGACCATAATAATGGAAGATGGGATTCAAAAGTATCATAGGATATGCTATGAAAAGTGATAGTCATGTCACTAGGTAAATTTTACTTACATGTTATTTATCACAAGAATTTATATGATAAGTCATCCCAAAAGAGGGGGAATAAAAATAATATTAAGAATCACAATGAGACTAAAACAAATTGAAAAATGGTAAAATTTTGATATAAATAACTTGAAGGTGATACCTAAGATCCACTATGGAAATTAAAGCATACTATAAAGTGATTATGAAAGTGTAAAAAATAGACATATATTTTGAAAATTAAAATGTTTAAAATGATATGAAAGTAACAAATATAGAAAAAATATATACAATAATCATCATATATGCTTTAAAAAATAGTATTAAATCTAATTATATGAAAATGTGAAGAATATGATATGACTCAATTATTTTATCATAGATGTGAAAAATATTGACATACATCATTTATAACATCTGATATATCTTATTATAATTGATATGTAGATTTAATCATGGTTTCCTCTACTCTTTATAATATTTGTGTTAGGATTTCTTGGTGTTTGATCTCTAAAAAAAAGTATGCACACTAAAAGGATGAGGTTGTGTAACCTCCTAGTGAGGAACATGTGATGTTATGGAACATACATCCTTTGATATACTATATGAATTTGGTCATAGAGGAGGTTATTCCTCTTTTTTACATGAATCATGTGAGAATTTATAGGAAATGTGAGGTGGGGGCCTCAGAAAGTCTCAAAAACATTTATTAAGAGATTTGCACCTATATATATGATGTGCATAACATTGGTGTCAAAGACAATACATGTCGCATTATTTAGGGATATAATTTGGTGTAGTGGATCCATATTCAAAATATTTGGAAGCTTAGTTATTTCAAGGTGTAATGTATCAATATATTTACTAAGAGCAATAGTGGGTCAAAGAATGAGAATTCGTCCCATGGAAGAAACATGTGATCCTAGGATTAATATACTTGTGTGGTCGACTATACATAGTAGAAGTTGGGTCTTGAAAGCTTAGATTTGTTTTATAATATCTAATAATCTCTACACTTTTTGGTTGAATGACTAGATACCTTCTGAAACTCATAACTATTGGGTGGGTGGGTATGGTAGCATGTCCAAATTATGTGGATAATCATACTAGGGTCTATTTGGTACTTCATCAAATAAATAATTATAATCATATCATAGAGTGGTAGAGTTAGGACCATGTTTTTTATTTAGATATCACTAATACTCTCTAAACTAGTGATGGGAGTGACTATAGATTCTATGGAATGAATAAAAGGTAGTCAAATCTGGGGCATGGAATATAAATGTGTCTAGAGTCTATGTAGGAATAAAGATTGAAGAATCAAAATATATGGTGAATACATATGGTCCAATCACATATCTATACTAAAACATGATCTAGAGGGGCTCAAAAGTAACACGAGTGATATGTGTGGTAAAATATAGAATGTGATTCATCTTGGACATGTATCACCATCATCATAGTCTAGAGTAATAATATACTTATTAAGGTCTTTGACCACTACATCACTAGAGGATGAATGGGAAATGGGATTCTTAATAATAACCATAAAAGTAGTGAACTCATCATTTAAATTATTTTGAGAATGGGGTCATAAGGAGGGAGGAAACATAGCTATAATATTAGAGGGGAGATTTAATGTTTTTATATCCAAATTGATCTCATCAAGATCATCATCATCATAATCTAAGTGGTTATGTGGGATATTTAACACAAGTTCGAGATGAAAACTAGAGGTTAAGGATACTTAAAGAATTAGTATTTATGGAAAGGAATATTGGGAAAAGGTTTAAGGGTTGATATTTTAAAGACACCACACTCTTCAAATTATTATGTATTACAAGGATTAGTATCACCTTAGTATTTTAGATAACAACCTTTTGAGGAAATGTAATGCATTGATAGGTGGAAGAGGCTACTACCCTCATATCATGAGCATAAGGGTCACCAATAATAATGGTGTGAGATAATAGAAATTTGAAGATAATAAACTTAACTCTAACCATGAGGGTAATGCTAGTGATATGAAACCAAATTAATACTAAATGAAGCATTAATAATTTTTCATATCCTTGGTACGTGGTTTAGGCAGATTTAATATTATATTTCAATTGTCTTAAAGTTTTGATGAATTATAAGGAAGTGACACAAGTGACATAACCTTCATCTATCAAGTCACACATCACTTTGTTATCACCAAATTAGACACTATTGAATAAATGGGAATCTTCGACGTGTATTATAATTTATTCAAGGATAATAGAGGTTACAGGAAAATTTAGTGAAAGAAAATCATTCATGGTTTGATCAACTTGGATGCATATTTATTCACATTATTGTAAAATTATATCCTTAGACTTGAGAAAAGCAACTTAATGCCCCATAGGTGGTTGTTAATGAATGTTCATGTTTCATAAGAGTTTCAAAAGTATATTTATATGATGAGGATAAGTCATCATGATATCAAGGAGCTAGATTTGAGAAGGGAACTTATAAATTTATGTTATGGGGTCCCATTCATCAAATCTAATATGAGCTAGATAGGATTTTGAAAGAGGTATGTAATTATAAATTAGATCAAATATAGCAGTAGATCCAAATTAAATCTGATTAGAAATAAATGTGTGTAATATAAACATTAATGGTATAGTTGAGATAGGTTGAGATAACAATATGGTTATGGTAGATGAAATTGATTACACAAAGACATCAAAATAATACTATATCATCTTGGTTGATACAACAAAATCATAATTAAGGGTTGCAATATATTATGTTGGCCAAGATGATATAATATAAATAGAATTAATTGAGGAAATAAACTATATTGGATTATATTATATAGGTTGGTTTGATTTGGAAACTAAAGACTGTATTAGGTTGGATGATATAGTTAGAAAAGAGGTTGATGGAAAAATAGACTACACCTAATTAGTCAAGCTAGTTATGAACTCAGGTAACTATACCACATTGGCTAGTATAGTTCTAATCAAATAAAATTGTACTAGGCTAGCTGGTGTATTTGGGTTATATGAAAATATAGAAGTTATAATTTATTCAAATTAAATTTTCACAAACTAGTGTAGAGGGTTATCCTAAACTATTCTATAGGTAGGATAAGGGGAATGAGTCTGACAAGGATAAGGATCGATATATGAGACTGCACACTTATCATATTGTTTAGGTTTTATACATCATTATAATAATGTAGGTTAACTATGGTTTTAACAACATTGGTGGCTAGTGGTTAATATTTATTTTTTGGATGTTGGTTTTGATTATGGTTTGGAAGTGGATTTGACTAAATATTAAGGTGATTTTTGTCTTGGTGAAGTTTATCACACTTGAATTTGGATTCATAATATTTGGCTACCATTTCATAATCTTGTTGTCATTCTCATATCATTAATTTAGGATCAAAGTTTAAAATAAGTAATAATTTTAAATCCATGTGTTTAAGTTATTTTAAAGTCTCATGTGAATGTCCCCAATTTACATGGAAGCAACAAATTTTTTTAGGATCATACCAATGAGGAATAAGATAAGAAGTGTCAGACTCTCTAGGTGAGGGTTTAAGAAGGTGTTTCCTAATCTCAACTAGGGAAAACTATTTGTAAATTTAAAAATGATTAACTTTTGAAGGAGGATGATGTAAGGAAAGTCCCTTTATATGTTTATAAAGGATCACTTTGTCAGAGCTTATTTGTAGAATAATGTTAATAACTCTCTTGGAATTGTAATTATTTAAGACAACATCATTAATAGAATTTTTATTTATAGACTTTATAATCACATAGGTTTCAAGCTTGGGTTTAGAAGGATCAAATTATAGTATGAGAAATTATTTGTGTTTAGTTTATTTTATGAATTATTACAATGGTTTTTTAGATAAATTCCTAATAATGTAATTTAGATTAAGGGTGTTGGTAAATAAGTGGAATATATTGTCTTCTGGCATGCTATGATTAGCTTTATTTCCTATGACTTTCCATCACTTGATGAAACATTTGGAATTATCAATATCCACTTGCTTAAAATTAATGAAATGGGATAAGGTTTTTTTAGGTAGATAATTAGATTGGAATTATTGAACCAATGTATTAACTAGGTCCTCCAAACTAGAGATGAAGTTGGACATGGGCTAGTTTTACTAATCCAAGGCATCACCCAATGTGGTCTTGGATAGTAGCTTGGAATAAAAAAAGGTATTGAGAATAATCCAATATTTATAGAGATTTAAAAATGAATTCAAGTGAAAATAAATATCATTACATCCATTATAGGTGATTGAAGGAATGATTCCACCTATGTCAATGTTTACAATTTGAGGTGCAAGTGGTTTATTCCTAGGGTGTTTGATGGATTTATTTCAAAGTAGTAGTTGTAAGATGATATTACCAAGATAATATATAAATGGGGTGTTTGGGGGGTTGTTGGGGGAAATTTAGATTTGGCACTCCTCCTAAAGTTGTTGAGGGTAATTTTGCATTTTCAAAAGTTGGTTTTATGACTATATCATCTGGGCATTACTATTGACTTGAAATTTAGACCTTTGGCTCATTACTTATAACATTATTTTATGAGGATCAAGATCATTTTAATTATAGGTGGAATATTTAATAACTTATTGGGATGCACTAGAGGTGGTATCAATGTTGGTGTTAACATGGGAACTTTTAGTAATCCCACTAAAGGAAAGGCATGCCATGTTGGTAGTAATACTAGGAGTGAGGGATGGGTAAGGGAATGAGGAAATCACATATTACTTGATCCAAGTATGGTAAAGAAATATGACTAAGGGAAAGAGATATTTCCATATGGCATGCCATCATGTGGTGATAGACCACTGTAGGTTCCTTCCCTTTATGCTCAGCATGCTCATATAAATATATGATAATTTCATTGGTATATTCAAGATCACATTCCTCCTCCACCTTAAAATATTATGGTAAATGATCTCATCTAGTAGTGTTAGGGTTGTTATATGGCTCATAAACTTTAGATCTAGTTGAATCCACATGATAATTACTTGAATTTTGGTTTTAAATCATGGTAAATTTATAAGGCATGTAGGCTTTAAGGACTTTGTGAGAATTGATTATTTTTACATGTTATTTTTTGGTTCTCTCTTTGGATTGGTAAAAAATTATTCCATATTAAAAGCTAAAATGTTAACAATATTGGGATGGATGATACAATTTTGGAATTGAAACTAGGAAACGTCAAACCATATTAAATTAGCCATTAATGTATGGTAATAAGAAGAAATTATATCTAGTTAATTGGTATAGTTGGCAAGAATATGATAGAAATAGACTTATATCATGCTATTTGATGCAGTCATGGAGACACATATGACTCTATTGAGATCAATAATATAGTTTTAAAACATCACATAATGATATTAGGCTAGTTGATATAGTTTGTAAGACAACTAAGCATAAAATTAACCAACTATTTGAAAAAATAAAGATAAGGAGGGAAAATAAGAAATGGTTTGTTTGAATTTTAATCTCTCAAACATATTTATATAAATTTTAAATAGTGAATATGGTTGTGATGGTACTAACCATGAAGGATTACACTATTCCCATGGCCACACTATCTTGTCTCTAAGGTAAATTGAGATTAACTTCCTAGGGATAATACCTTAATATTGCACTAAAAAATAAAATAGATGGAAGGATTTCTAAAGCCTAAAAATGGAGATTATAAGTGTTTATGATATACCATGAGGTATATGGAAACTAACTATATATATTAATAGAAAAAAATTTGGGATAAATTGTGTTATATTTTTGTTTCTCCTCAATGTTTTAGATCCACACCTATGATCCTTCATGATGAGAAAAATAAAATTAAATGAGGAACAACATGACCTTCCATTCCATAAAAGTTGTGGAAAATGGAAGTTTTGAAAAGCTTCCAAAAATAAATTCACTGTTACAAATTTTTTTCCAATTTTTAAAAAGGCAAGTGGCCAAAACAGAAGTTTCCCTAAAAAATTCAATAATTTTAAGAAATACTCATAATATTTCCAATTTTAATTAATATTTTAAAAATTAATTATATTTAAGATTTTATTATTAAATAAAATTCTTACTATTTTCATTATGATTACTTATATAATTAATATTCATATTATTTTTATATATTATAATTATCATCATTAGAGTTTATTATTTCACTAATATGTTTTTAAATATTAGGATAATATTGGTAGTAGTAACCTTTATAATAATTTTAAAAATAATAATAATAATAATAATAATAATAATAATTACGTATATTATCATAATTATTAAGAATAATATTATTAGTATATCATAGATTTTGGCATGGTGTATTTTCTCTTTGCATTATTTAGTTTCAATTTTAAAAAAAATCTTCTTATCCTTTTCGGTAGATGTTATTTAAATTTCTACAATTTCATGGGTTTTAAATATTTATTTCATTTTTAGTTTTTTTTTAAAGTTTTCAATTTGATTATTTTAATATACATTATTATTTGTTTTATTAATAATATTAAAAATAAATATTATCTAATAATATTATTATAATATTAAAGAATTAAAAATTTGATATCAAATACATTTAAATTTATTACAAATAATAATATATAGAAATAATACAAATATTAATTATATAAGTAATCATAATGAAAATAGTATTTTTTTCTAATAATAATATTTTAAATATCAGTAAGTATTAAAATATTGATTAATATTGGTAATATTATCAGTATTTCTTAAAATTGTTAAAAAAAATTAGGGAACTTCCTTTTTGGTCGCTTACCATTTTAAAATTTAGACAACTTTTTGCAATGGCTAATTTCTTTTGGGAAGCTTTTTTAAATTGCCATTTTCCACAACTTTTATGGAATGCAAGGTCATGTTGTTCCTCATTTTATTTTATTTTTCTCCTGATGAAGGATCACAAGTGTGGATCTAAAATGTTGAGAAGCAATAAAAATTTAACACAATTTATCCCAAAAACTTTTTTGTTACTGTATGGACTATGAAAGTATTAAATTTTTGAATTATATATAGTGTTATCTAATGGCTTGAATATTAGGGTAATACCCCTCACACCATCATGGGGTAAAACTGATAACTTCCTAGACTAGAATGACAAGTCCTATTACTTTTTAAAATTTTGAAACACATTTTATAGGAAAATTAAATAAATATATAAAAAATGATATATTGAAATTTAAAATTTAAATCATGAAAGGAATATAAATAATAAAAAAGAATGGTATCAAGCTGGCCAATATAGTAAAAAACTAAAACTAATCAAAAAATTATATCAATCTAACTAATATATCTTTAAACACATAAATAATTATATTGATCTAGATGATATTGTCTAAACAAACACATAATGGTACTACAATAGCTGATACCATTTGTAGATAGTGAAACAAAGGCATCAAGTTGACCTGTAGATTTAGGATGAAGGATGTATGATGGTTTTAAATATTTTGATAATAAACTATAAGTACAAACATGAAAATGATCCAAATAAATGAGGGATGAGATTTATGTCAAGTTCCACAAAATGTATTCATGAGCTAGGATAACCTAAAAATATTATCTTTCTCTCAATATACTAGTACTTGAATAAGTTCAATCAAATAGAGCATGCATATACTTGTAAAATAAATTAAGGATAAATGAAATCCATAGATCTAATAGAGGGTAATATAAAACTAAAATTCCAATAGGAAAGGGTTAAAAATATTAATATTATGACATAATGATATTACTCTCACTAGACCTCAGTAAATGTAAATGGTTTTAAATATAAAAGTAAATAGATGGGTTATAGTGGTTTCAAATGGGTAAAGTTAAATGATCAACCAAATAGTGGCCTATGAGACCTAAAGTGATAATGGAAAGTATAATCAACCCTATGTCTATACCAAATTATTCAATATATGTAAATTCTAAACAAAGATACACACACATACATCTACAATGCAATAACCAAATAAATATCTCATCTACTAATTAAATAAAGGAAAGAGTGTAAGTATAGAAATACTTACCTTGGGGTGGAACCATCAATGCCTCAATTTCACCCTTAGTTGAAGTGGATATTTCCAAGATATTTTTTTAGGTTGAATACCTTAAATGGTTAGATGAATACTTATATATCTATAATTAAGAAATCCCAATGACTCCTATTTAGCTTTAATGACACCATAAGACAAGATCTCCAAAAAAAGGTTCTAGGCCACTAACTCTCCCAAATACAACATAGAGTATAAATTTAAAGAAGAGTATATGAATGTGATATGATAGATTATGAATGAAATGTGACCCCTATATATAATTCCAATACCCCAAATCAAATCCTAAACTCTAAATTCAAGGTTTTAGCCTAGTTGATATAGTTGAAAGATGTCAACTAGCATGATATGGTATCAACCAAATATATAAAATTAAAATTTCAAAAAACACACTCAAAACTATATTGGGATAACTAATATAATACATGAAGGAAAAATCCATAAAAATATAGTATCAATCAAGCTGATACTATAGGATATAGAGAAACTAGCAAATATAGATAGGAAGCAAATAAAAGGCGCAGACAAATAGACTATTAGAGGAGATAAAATTGATAGTAGTAAAGGTTTAACTAGGACATAATCCCAATGTCTCTTGAAAATAACCACAATCCATTCCTACACCATTCCTAATGTAGCATTTAAGGCATGCACTTAAGGATATTTATGCGTGGACAAGACATTTCAAGAGAAAGCATCAACAAATGATAAAGTGGAAAATATTAGGTGTATACAAAGTATATTTGAAAATATAAAAAATTTGCCATCTAATTTAAATACAAGAAAAAAATTCTTTCTTTTATATGTAGGGAATGAAAAATATATGGTATCTCCCATTAGGGGGTGAAACTTAGTTTTGGGTGAAGAGATATGAATCTAAAATATAAAATGAAGGATCAATGTAAAAGTATTATTATTTTGATGAAAATATAGAGTATATTTTATTGTTGATGTGATAGAAGTGTGTTACCTATGTCACCCTACATTTTTATATAATTGAAAAATTGATAAATGTGTCAAAGTACTTAAGAAATAAATCAAATTGGATGAATTGTGCCAAAAAAGGTTAATCTGGAATAGAATAATAAAAATGAAAGTAACTATAAACAAAAATTCTTTACAAATTTTAATACATTGCACATATCTATTTTCCAAATTTGGAGTTTTAGCCCAATAATGACTAAGATGCACATACATACACTATATAAATAGATCAAAAATAGAGGATTGTGGTGACACAAATAGAAATAGGTGGGGTGTAAGCATAAGTAGGTTTTCACCATTTTTCCCAAATACCCTATTTTGATTAAATCTAGTTTAAAATATCCCATGATAGATGAAATTATATAATTTTATATTATTAATTTTCATTTCAACTAAAGGATTATAAAAAGTATATATATATATATATATATAATGTTTCTTGTAGTTTTATAAATGTTTTGAGGATGTGACAAATGAAACTACCTACACTGGGTGAAACCATTAGTTTGAAAATAATTAATGTAGTGGTTGCGAAACCACCATGATGGTAATGTTACTTACATTCCCTATAGAATAATGGTTATTTAGCCATTTTTATGGTTATATAACAACAATGATGATTGTGTAACCTCTAGTATATAAAGTAAAGTGATAGTGAAACCATTACAGAGGTTTCATAGCCACCCTTACATATAATAGTGGTTTTTCCATAGTAGGGGTTACTTTTGAATTTAATAGCCTTGGAATAATGT
Source organism: Torreya grandis (assembly GCA_037957365.1). Taxonomy (NCBI): domain Eukaryota; kingdom Viridiplantae; phylum Streptophyta; class Pinopsida; order Cupressales; family Taxaceae; genus Torreya; species Torreya grandis. Next base: position 958,522 of record JARHVA010004428.1, on the reverse strand, counting down.
GGACCTATTTCATTGGATGTACGTATTTAAAGTGAGATGATTTAGAGCCCATGATCAAGAGTAATTTCCCTAAGGCATTACATCATTATTTTCAACTTAGGAGATTGGTTTGTTATATTGGGATGACATTTGGATGATCTCTCGAGTGATCTTGGTTTCTAAATCCATGCAGTTATTATATGACCTATTTAATTATTAGGATACATACCATATTAAATTTTAATTCCCATGGGTGTTGGGTGAGTGGATAATCACCTGGGTGGATGTACATAAAATTATTAGATTACCTATATTAAGGTGATCACTATCTCTATAAAATGTCAATAATGGGGAAAAGGATTAGATGGTTGATTACTTTGTTGATGGTGACATAATTTTTTTGGGTGTGAAGGAAGAGGTTAGATTAGTGGGATTGGAGAGGGCCCAAATCCCCACTATACATGAGGTCATCATTAGTGTGTTGGCCTCATTTCTAATTAGGGACAAGGCCAAAGACAGGCTATTTTATTATTGGGCCCAAATTTTTAGGGATAAAAGTATCATGTGTGGATATATTCATGGTCTTAGGATGTCCTATCAAGGAGATATAGATATTTATATAGGGTCTCTAGATTGGTCACTCTCTTTCTTAGCCATTTAACACTTATTATGAGCTTAGTGTACAAGAACATGATCCCTTATTAGATTGGAGTTAGGATAGATGGCATGGTATCCATTAGGGCCAATATTTTAAATATTATGGTCCCATTAAATTATGTTCTAAGAACCTTAGGAACCCTAAAAATGTGGACATGATAGCACAAATTTATGTGGGGATGATAGGATAGTAGGGGAATAAGTCCTTAATATAAATGGCATGTGAGATAGCTTGGTAGGTCAAGGACCATAGAGGGTAGGTAGAGGCAAACCTCATGGATAGGGTTCCCCAAAAAAAATTATTGTCATATAATAATAACCTCATCATTTCACATATGCTTTACAAATGTGAGATGGAGATGAGGGATGCCAAGTTGAGTTAACTA